>OX457030.1:23019442-23584442 GCA_949752745.1 Protula sp. h YS-2021
GTTAAAGCACGGGTTTCCAAATTGCTGTTGCTTTCAAAATGTGGCTCAACACTTCGCCTCTGCTTGGCTAAACGAGTTTCAAGCCGTAGCACGAAAGGTACTCACGTCGGCTTAACTAAGCCAGGTGGGTTTAATTAAGCCAGCGTTAAGCCGCAGTATGAAAATCTCACTATTATTTTAAGTTTTCAGGTATAGCTTTTATAGCTTACATACAGGCCACGTTAAAACAAGAAGCATTTCAGTTTCTTTATCGCAATTCTTCCGAAACAATGACCTACAATTTCTTTAATTTTTATGTTGAAAATTTCGAAAAACAGTTGCCTCTTCTATGAGGAGTTGGTAATGCTTATTACTTGTTCCAGTGGAACAGCTGTATATTTTATTTTCCATCAATTTTTTCCTTCCATAGAAATGCGTAGCGACAAAATATGGGTACAAATTTCAATTTTAAATGTTACGCAAAGACAGCCAAATATTGCCTTTAATAACTCCGCTAGCTCATTTGGACGCAACTCACGCGCTTTACAGAATATTTTAAGGAAAGCACGGTTTCTCAGTGGTCATCGTCTAACCTTCACATCAAACATGGAATAGGTTTTACAAGGCTGCTGTACACAGTGTTTTTTTTCTAATATTGAAAATACATCGAGTAAACGCGGTGACGGAAGGATCAATGTCTGCCCATATTTAGTCTGGGATAGAAAAAAAGAATAAAGAAATGCTCCCGAGGATGAATGATAACTTTTAGTTTTTCTAAATAAATGAATTACATTTATGCATGCTCTAACACGCTTATTGAGCCGGTGTGTGGATTCGTCGAGTTTTTAACTCGAAATACTTGTATACATTGACTTTAAGTGTAAACTCGAATACATGTGTACATTGATTATAAGTGTAAAAATACAACAGCAATTTAAAAATAATCACCACCATATGACCTACATTGCTTATGCACTATTAAATGCGCTATGTTTTTATTGATATTTAGGACACATTATAAACCATGTTTTATCATCACTGCTCTTATGGTAAATATGTGGTTGACACCTTTACAAAATTCCACGCTCAACTCCATCGATTTCAGTATTTAGTTTGCTATGAGTAATATACCATGCTGTAATGAAATGTTTATGTCTTTCTCTACACTATTTCACCATTTCATCTACACAACAATTCACACTTTTTTGCTCGATAAACTACCTGCTCATTGTTAGGAAAAATCTTCATTTTCAATAAAAGAGACTATGTTTTTAACCCTAAACGTTGTATGTACCTAAAATGACCACTTTTGGACTCTTCATTTCTTAGTTCACTTCTCCACTGAATACCACACATGTGCTATTTTGTTTTCTTTTCTTCATTTTCCTCTTGTTCCCCCCTCCTCATTTTCTACCTACTCTTCTTTTTCTCTTCCTCCGCTTCCATTCTCCTTCTCTTTGGTCGGCAGCGGCGGCGGACTTACCTTTTCATTGATTTTATTTTTGTCCTAGTTCATATGAAACAGCAAACCATTGTAGAGAGCAACACCTCCTCACACCCCCCCCCCCCCCTCTACAAGCCGAAATTAAAAATCCAAGATGGTGGTCACTGTAACCTTGAAATTTGGTCAGTCAAAATAAAAAATAACCTGCGCCAAGGGTAGGAGTAACAGCCAGTGATCAACGGGTGGAAAGATCGATTGTGGAAGGGCAACACCCCAACCCATGGTCCTACGTCGGCCTAAATTCCCGGTGGGTGCCAATAAAGCCAATAGATGCGAGTTTGGTAATCTGCTGACAATCCTTAAGTTCTAATGTTTTATGTTTCAGAAGATGACGTCTATTCCCGAAGTCAAAGTGGAGTCAAGCAGTATTGGGGATTCCTCACATGAATCGGAATATTCCTCACAGGTAATTTTGCGGTTATTTTAAACACTCCCTGCCAAGTATACTGCACCAAATGACGACAATTTCAGCTCAGTTTTTTTTCAATAACACGCATATATAATTCTGGCAAAGGTCTCTCCTTAAAAAATCACTCCGAACATTGAGATTGTATTTTGTATTTAGACAAATGTACCTTGCAAAGATGTTTTCCAAACTGATTCCATGTACATGCCAGAAAATCAAACCTTGCCCCGCATCCTTCATTGAATTCAAAGTTACGAAAAAGACAGTCTTTCAATAAAGACCACCCACCATGTCAGTAGATTCTCTAATTGTTCTTGATCATATTTCAGAGGTTCCAACAATTGAGCAGCAGCCAAAATTAGCTTTAGACAAAAAAAAAAATAATAATTCGATCGAGTTAAACCCTAGGAGAAAATGCATTATGACATTAGTTCATTTTCCAATTCAAATCGGCAATAAGAAAAAAAATGAAATTGAGAAACACGTGAAACTAGATGCTCGAGAAGCATGAATCCGCCGGGTTCGCGCAAATTATATACCTGATTATGAAGTTTTGTCATTTTGACAATTTTAGTCGGATCCGGTCGAATCCTGGTCACTGCACTGCGGGATGCTTAGGAGCAGCCATGGGTAAAATCTTAAATCAATCCACCCACTAATGCGGGCTGTAGGCGCGTGAGACTGATGTGTGTTATGCAAAGTCCTTATTCGGTTTCTGCATTTTTTTTAAATTTTGCCATTTTGGCAATTTTGCTCCGATCCCGTCGAATCCTGGTCACTGCACTGCGGGATGCTTAGGAGCAGCCATGGGTAAAATCTTAAATCAATCCACTCACTAATGCGGCCTGTAGGCGCGTGAAACCGATATGTGTTATGCTCATTCCTATTTCATTTCTTCCATTTTTTAAAGTTTTGTCATTTTGACAATTTTGCTCGGATCCGGTCGAATCCTGGTCACTGCACTGCGGGATGCTTAGGAGCAGCCATGGGTAAAATCTTAAATCAATCCACCCACTAATGCGGGCTGTAGGCGCGTGAGACTGATGTGTGTTATGCAAAGTCCTTATTCAGTTTCTGCAATTTTTTAAAGTTTTGCCATTTTGGCAATTTTGCTCCGATCCCGTCGAATCCTGGTCACTGCACTGCGGGATGCTTAGGAGCACCCCTGGGTAAAATCTGAAATCAATCCACCCACTAATGCGGGCTGTAGGCGCGTGAGACTGAAATTGCACAGACGGACAGACGGACGGACGGACAGACAGACGGACAGAATGAAAACCTTATCCGTCCGGTTCCCGGCGGATAAATATCAAGCACGGGTTAGGAACAGTTGAGTACATGCCCGCCCACCATACGTAAATACTTTTATACATTCATAATATACGCACATATATGCAAGACATATCTACGTATGAACGAAGAACACTGACTGAAGACCTAACGACATCCTGATAAGTCGGGTGAGCTAAACAGTAACACAGAAACAAATCTGGTGCAAATTTATCTAATCGCATGTGCCTTTTAAGTGAATCTCTAGTCCGCCTTTCTAATGCATAACTGAATTGCTGGCAGAGCTGACTTAATGATGGCGAAAACAGCGGCATCCACAATTTGCTGTGATTCACTGCATCTCTCAGCGATTTGGTTACAAATGTGATTTGCAATAATTGTCTGTACAGAACAAGATTGTCCAAGGACAATGATCCTCTGATAGGTCATTAAAAGGAGCATGTCAGCCAAGTCCGCAAGTATGTACATGTGCAAAATATTTACAAGTATGCAAATGTGTGCAATGCCGCATGCATGGACCATTTTAGAACTACTCACATAGTGCATCCCAACGACTGCAAAAAAAAAAAAAAAAAAGCCATACTGGCTAAAGGAGAGGTTAGAAAAAGTTGTCTTACTTTCGGGTTGTAGACTTTTAACATCTAGGGAGGCAATGTTAATTAACAAAACGAGCCGTTGTAGAGGGCACAGGCTCCCAAGCGGAAGCCAAGATTGTGGCTATTGTAAACTGGAAATTCGTCATGATCAAGGTTAAAAAAAAATAATAACGTGCACGCAATCAATGCGGCAGGTCATCTATATACCAAATATTACAGGAAACAGATTATCAGGTTAGGCGTAACAGGTGAGATGGAAAGAGGGACAGAAAATACCCAAACCTATATGCATTAAAAGAAATTGTTGATTTTAAGCGGTTTTAACTTCGCTTTACATTCGCATTGATTAACAAGAAATGTTGAAAAACAAAACGTTACCTGTAAAGAAAATCAATATCAGTCCATATGGAACCGTATCGGTATTATTACGCAATAAAATCGTCTTCAAAGTCAACTTTGTCTGAGCGAAAGCGACAATCGACTTTCTCTAGACTTGATTAAAATATCAGGACAATAAAAGTCATGGGTGTTCTTTTTTTGCTATTATTATTCTCTCGCATATCTCTTGGAAACACAGTGAACTGTTTCTGCTACGATAGGAATGATTCTTCATGTTATTAAGTTGTCAGTGACACACTACCCATTCTCACCCACAAAAAAAAAAAAAACAGCAGGCTGTTTAAAACGCTAGTATTGATAATGTTTTTCTCTGCCAGGGTCAAGAATATTATCTTATTGATTAAGTTGCTAATTCTAAGTCATAAAGCTACAACTTAATGAATGGCGATAACCGAAGCCTCCCGGTATTCCTGAAATCATGGAAATTACTGAAAACGTGAGCACCACAAAAGCCACGAGCATTGCTGAAATCATGAGCTTTGCTGAAATCATGAGTATCATCAATCCATGAATATTGCTGAAATAACGAGCATCGCTGAAACCATGAATATCATCAATTCATGAGTATTGCCGAAATCATCAGCATCACGGAAAACAAGAGCATCACTGAAACTATGAGTATCACACAATTCATGAGCTTTGCTGAAATCATGAATATTGCTGAAATCATGTAATCAGTGCCATATTTTGTTGCCCAAACGTGATCATTTTTCTAACCATCACCCTGCAAATTCCTGTTTATTTTGGACCAAGGCATGTAACTTTCTTAGGAGCTTCGCTCTCGGTATGCCTTTCTTGTCGAAATCACTATTAAATATAAAAAAATATACCATGTGATTTCTTTGAGGTAAGAATCAATGATAATCTCGATTCAAAGAGTTGCGTCTGTACTCACTCCAATAAAATCTGTAGTTAGATTTGACATTTAAATGTCACGTTTTTTAGAAAAAAAACTGCGCAGCACCGTTGCATTTGATCTTTTCTATAGGAAAGCTTTGGCGTTTCTTCTGAGCTGTTCTGAGGTAATAAAATAAGGAGGATGGTGGGATGGGGTGGTGGGTGCCCTTCTCGTGATTGTAATTAGTATCATTTTAATCGAGGCAGTAGCATGTCGATTTGACCGACAGGACAATAGCTAACAAGCAGAGGATGTGTCTAAGACAGTTCTTGTGGAAATTAAACCGCTTGGGTGGGAAATGAGAAATATGTAGCCAAAGCGACGCGAAGCGAAGAAAATCTCTCGCATTTCAAGTGGTTTTTTTTTCGTGGGAAGATGTTCTTTCTTTGGCAGAATTTGACATTTTGCACTTCAAAAAGTGTGCATGGATTTGATGAGATTGATTTTTAGTACAGAATTTAAAAGCAAGTTAAAATTTAAAACTGCAAATGTTTTTGAACTGGATAAACAAAGACTTTTACTGCGTGGAGAGCATTAGGCTGGAGAAATTGGTAAAGTATTCAAGCACATCTATTTTTTTACACGATTTTACACATTTTTTCAAGTTGTTTTAAACATTATAGCGCGCGTGTTTTTTTTCAGCAAGCAACATTTTTCATTTGGCGACACGGGATTTTGTCATTTATACTCATTACAGCGTCAGCAATTAGCAATTATTTCTGCTGCATCACGCAATAAAAGCAATTTTACTGCAATCTCGCGGTTCTCGCCGAAACCAGAGTAAAAAAAAAAAAAAGAAAAGAAAGGACTCATTTCTAAAATGCTGACCAGTTTTCAACGAAGTAGTTTTCAATCAATCCAAGTTCGATGTTGAAAAATACGGTGCTTGACTTAATGGATTTAAAAACCCAGACGAAATGCTTTCGTCGCATACCGAAAGCACTTTATTACATTTTGGTCACACGAATTAACAGACAGACAGACAGACAGACAGATGTATGCATCTTAATGCTACATATTTAGTTCTTTTCAGGATGAAGATGCAAATTTTCTTACATTCCTTAATGTAAATTGTTGCACTTTTCTCATTCGAATATTCATTTTGGTCCTGATTGTTTTCATTTTTAATCACTTTTAAACACCCAATCGAGCAAGGGGGAGGGGGGAGGAGTGTTCCGAATGTGGGGCTTTGGACATACTTTTGCAGGAAAAACTGCTTTAATCAAACATTAAAACAGTAGTCGTAATCAATCATTTTTATTGCAAATAGAAATCATACTTGTTAATTTAAAAGAAAAACCACTCAAGATCAGAATCGTTTGCATGTGACTCGCTTCCAAAATGTACATTAAACACTATGCATATTTACCCAAATATTTCTTAAAGATAATCCCATAACAGCTTATTTCTTTAAACACAGTTAAATCTACCTGTAATTATGTCATTTGCATATATATCTCGATTTATTGAAGAAAAATCGGAATGGAAGCTTATTGAGTTCAAGTCAACATGGCCTTTCAGTGGCATATTGCACCATGTCCTATTACTTATTTTATCGCCCAGGGCCATTTTGTAAATAACTGCTCAAGAAATGTGACTTGACGGATAGCGCTGCAACGACCAACTGCAGTTAATCTATTGGTTTCAATAGATTGTTTTTCTTTTTGGTGTGGTTTGTGATAGGAAAGATCGCAGGCTAGGGTGACCACATTCCAAGATGTCTTCTACATAAAATTATATACTGCTGTTCAACGTTGGATCAAGAGAACCAGGGACGACCCATTTCTGTGTTAACTCTTTCTAATAATGAGTCACAAACCAGCGATTTTCTATCGAAAAGTTTCTGTTCTGAAAGAAACCAAATAGACAACCTGTGAATATTGGTTTGGCTTGAACCAAGAGTAAACAGATTATGCCTATTTTTCTTGGCATTTGCTGTGATAGGTTCAAGGAAAAGTGCAAACACTTTCACAGAATTGCCTTTAGTTTATTTGTTGGGTCCATACTGGCAGCAAACGACGCTGAAATAAAGGACTGAAAAAAAATCAAAAGAAAAGGGAAGAAAAATCCCCTGCACAGAGTGTCGAATATAGCGATATACCAGAACCGTTTTTTTTTTTCGGTGTCCTCGCAGAGGAAGCATCACAACGGGACTAAGATATAAGGTTATTTCTGGGTGGTATTGTTTCCAGACTGCGGTGTATAATGACATCTGTGCTCACCAGAACTCTCGGGTGGGACCGTTCTGCGTCTTCGAAATAGAACCACTTTTTAATACTCCCGTTTCAGCTGCCTTCCGTTACGAAGAATCTCCAAAAAGGACCAGCTAGGAAATCCTATCACTTAAGTCCAGTCCTGAGGGTGGTATAATTCTGGGAATTCCACTTTGTTTAATACGCCTTTATCATGCTTGAATTGTTACAGCAGCAAGAAGACAACTCGGAGAGTTCGCACGAGCAGCAGATGCACTCGATTCATGCCCAGCCTTACACGGAGCAGGAGGAACGCGAGAGCCTCATGAGGTGTTCCTGCGCCCCCTTTGACGGTGGGACACGGGACGCCGTAGAGAACAATGCCAGGGCATCGGCACCACGAAAGCCGGATTCGACACCGCGCCCTGCTCAGCTGGACTTGCTGGAAGTGCCGTCACCGACGTCCGTGAATGACTGTGATAAACAGACGCCCACGGCAGGGTGGACTGCACTGCGTTCTACAGTGAAAGTGGCCGGGGCTATGAAACAGAACCGCAAGCGTAACCGTAAGACATCGCACGGTGTCTCGAGACAGGATTCCTTCCTGAAGAAGTTCTCCACACGCTACGGCGGCAGCACGCAAGCCGAGGCTGACAATGACAAAAAGACTGATGTCAATCAGAAAGGGAAATCATTGAGCCCCCAATTTGAACAGATTGAGCAGCCAAAAGCCGCCGTTATCAATCCCGACGGCAATTTCATGTTCTACTGGCTGGGTGTTGTCACGATTGCAGTATTATATAACCTCTGGTCTTGTATAGCCCGCGAGGGCTTTCCTGACTTGCGCGCAGGCTACGATATCTACTGGTTCGTGGCAGATGGTGTTTGCGATTTCATATATCTGTCGGATATCATCATACAACTGCGCACTGGATACCTGGAGCGCGGCTTGGTTGTTTATAGCTCACACAAACTTGCCTTACATTACACGCGTTCCAAGTTTTTCGTTATCGACGTTCTCGCACTGCTACCGTTAGACCTTTTCCAGATCCTTATAGGAATACACCCATTAGTGCGATTCCCGCGCTTTTTAAAAGCTTACCGCGCCTATCGATTCTCGTATATGGTGGAAACGCGAACTGTGTATCCGAACATGTGGCGCGTTGCTAATCTCTCCCACATACTATTCCTGGGATCACATTGGTTCGCAGCTTTTTACTACATGATCTCGAAAGCTGAAGACTTTAAGGGACGGTGGGGATATCCGAAACCAGTGGAAGAATTCGCATTCGTCACCCGAAAGTACCTCAAATGTTTGTATTGGTCGACATTGACCTTAACTACCATTGGTGATTTGCCGCCACCAGAGACAAACTGGGAGTGAGTAGAATTTAGATTATATTTTGTTACCCTGCATCTTTAGCATTAGACTGAAGTAGTTATTGGCTACAATAGGCATAGATTACCCATAAAGCAGCGAAATTTAAAGGCCGGCTTAGCTTAGCATCTAAATCAATATTTCTCTAATGCGCTCTATTTTTAGATAAAAATGTAAAAAAAAAAAAAAACTAGGAGTAAGGTGATGACATGGTCACGCTAACTGCGCCACACCATTTAGGCCAGGATAATTACACCGGAACCCAATGAATAAACCACTCTAGAATTATGACTCATCTTTTTTTCAGTTCTTTTCTCGTCCACTCCCATTATCACCCCCAAAGTTAAGACTGTTCAAGAATTATGACCACTTTTTATCAGCCCCTCGTGTGGTCTTATTTCCAGTGTTCTGGTGTAATTAAGATCTGGTGATAAAGAAATGAGTACCGTCTAAAACTGAAGTAGTAGTACCCCGTTCGCTGCCACCCCCACCCCCATCATAAATAGGATCACATACTCATGCTTACTTTAGTACCTTTTTTGTAATGAAACAAATATTAATCATTTTAGTTGGAATTATATATGATTTCACCATTTTAGAGATTTTAAGTTGATCAGTTTATATAGTGATTTTGGTGTTCGCTGAGTAAAAGTGCCTAGTTAGAGTAGATTTTATATTTTGTTAAGCGTTAAGGCGAAGCACAATTTACTTGTAGGCCGAAACGATGCTCCTGAAAAAAAAACGGTTTGCGATGATATTTTTTTCTTCGTATTGACAAGAAACATAGTGAATTAATTAGCACGCCTAAGGAGAGTAATAAGGATTTACACATAATGCTGAAGCTTTTTTCAGGTGGAGGGAGCGGTTGGGAGAGTGGGGTTAGTTTTAATGTATTACAATGTGATGCACTTCATACATATTGACCTTATATTGTGACCTTATAGGATTTAAGGTCGTCAAGGTCGCGTAGCCACTGTAGTGTCATTTAGCCGAAGGTCAGTGGTTGGGTGGCCGAAGGATGAGGGTTCGGCCAGCAGAGTTTTGACAACCATGTAGGGCAGACTATTTTAACAGCACATTTTTATCGCCCTAAATGCCTTAATAAATATATTTTTGGCTTGACTAGAAATATACCTAGTAGAAAAGAACGCTTTATATAACATAAGATATTACAATTTTATACGATATAAAAAAGTGTGCGACCAAAAAAAATTAAGGAAAAAATGTTACATACTGAGACTAAGAGAGCCTTTGTTGAATTCATGATCAGGACTTGGTTGGTCTGTGTTTCGTTTTGTTAGTAAAATTAAATTACAAATGCCTTGATTTCTGCATTACCAATGTAACGTGGTCATATATATATTATAGGTGGCTAAAAACCATGTCTAACGCAGGGTAAATATTAAATATATTGTTTCAATCCGTTGCAAAATGTTCTGTAACCAGGGCTAATTTCCAGACTCAAAAGCCAGTCAAGAAAAAAACTTCGATTATTTATCACGTGAAAAATAACAAAATCAAATAAAAAAGATGCTGAATTTTTACACATGAAATTGCTAATCGTTCATGATTTACGGGTTAGAATCCAGATTCAAAATCCATGACTGAGTGTTATAATGATGTGTTGTAATTCAGAAAAGACACGAGAACTTATTCAAAGTGATTTGTAAAACCAGATCACAGTGTGACGACTCGTTTCATCTTAAAAAATAAAATGATTCACAAGAGAATATTTGAAGTAAAATTCAAAATTCAAAAGTACCACTGTTGTTCAGGCATAAAAAATAGCAATAACCTTTGCGGGAGTTTTTGAGTCTGGATCTTAACCACAACTGTTAACTCTAACATCTGTGTACAAGTTTAACGTCATCGTTGGGCACTGACTCTTGAGACATGTATGTGACTCTATTTCTCGCCTTCTTTCAGTAGCAGTTGCTTCTACACTGCGTGTATTTTTTTTCTTATGCTCATCTTTCATTTAAGAAAAGAAAAAAAGACAAGAGAATCCATTTCGAGTTGAAGAGCTCAAGACAATTCTCATGTGTAACAATATACACATGACACTGGAATATGATAACACAAGAGCTACAAAACAAGCGTTTAGCTTTCAAAATTAATGAAATTTAAATGAAAAAAGTGATAGTATTTTGTTCTGAAGCCGCGTCTAATTTTCATATAAATGATGGACAACTCCCGGGATGTCTTTAACATCTATATGCCCCACCGCCGTTGTTAATAAACAAACGACCTCTGAGGAGATCTCTATGCGGATAGATTTGGATTTTGAAAAAAGTAGTTCTCTCTTTTAATGAGTACTATTTTCCCCAGTGGATCTGCGAAACAAAACTCTGTAGTATACAATCGACCGAACCGCCGTAGATGTTGGCAGTTGCACAACAACGTCTCTTCTTCCGCTCTCTCCTACCCTCCCCTAAAAAAACGTTTCTTGGCTGGCACAATTAATCCGTAACTGAATATAAAAATTGGACCATATTTCACAAGAAACTGAAGACAAAGTGCAAATTATTCCGCCATTCCTGAGTGGGATGGTTCGAATTTGAGAAAACTAAAGATATTCTTGTCACAAACGCTTATTTTGTTTCGAAGTTTCTAAATACACCATACTGGTGAAATAAGCCAAGCCCGGAAATCAGGAGAAATATTTCAGTGTTGTTCTAGCTCAAACCAAGACTTTACATAAACGCCATTCGGGACTGAAATCACTTTTCCACACGCGCACTGCAATCCCCAGTATTAGGTCCATCCTCTTTCAAGAAAATCCTAAGATCAACCGCGAAATCAGGCTAACTGTAGCTTTGTAATTTATTGTAAACCCTCGGTGAAGTAGAACCCCATTTTGTCAGCCAAATGGATGGTCTCATTTCCAAGGCTGAGCAGTAATACAACGAAAACCAGTTAATTACTGAATTTCTAGGCGATGTTTCTTGATATATCACGACAAAACACCTCACAAATTGCCACCTAATCTTTTCCGAAATTTTACACTGAATGTTACCACTGATTTGCGGTGTTTGGAACACTCGTAATACAGGATAAAGAAAACCCTTAACGTTAAAACTAAAAGAGTTTTTTTTTTCCACACGGGGTCCTGAAAAATTATAAATGGGTCCTTTTTTCTTTTTTTCCTTTTTTTGTTTGCTGAAATAATAAATGCTAATTGAAACCATGAAGCGCACTTTGAAATTGAACGAAGAACATTCATCATTTGTTTGAGCTCAGATAAATGTCATTATTTACCTTCAAACTGTTAAACATCCAAGTGTTACAGAAATTGTCTTCATTATTTACAGGGGGGATGAGGGCTAATCGGTGAGAGGAGGTCTGTTAACTAATGTAGCCCATTCAGGGGTTAGTAAATATTAATCTTTTTCGAACTTGTGGTTATGAACAATCTGAAATAAAAAAATATATACTGAATTGAATTTGCAGTGAAAAATTGAGTTGGAGGAAAACCCAGTTTGTATGAATTAACAAAAGCAACCATTCCCAAAAAAAAAAACACAAAAAATAATAAAATAAAAAACAAGCAAACAAACAAAAGACAAAAAAGTACTCCTCTTGCCTTTCTTCTCCAAACTGAAGGTAATTTCTGGAACATTCAAAATGTTAAATGTTACGGTGTTGTTTTGTGCTTAGCCGGAACAGGAGCAAGGTCGGTAAAATGACGTCACACTACGACATGACGTCATCTGATCATGTGACTGGTTCTGTTAGCATGGAGCATCTCAAAGATACAAACTTCAGTAGAGTTAGATGTTTCTTCACAAATTGCAGTATTCAGACTAAAACGTTACACTGAATGCTGATACAAAATATAAAATTCACATAAAATGGATACTAAAGCATGACATTTTCTCTTCACTGAAAGGTGATATCTTTCTCTAAAAGCTCTTGTAATTTCGCTAAAATCTCATCACGATTTTAATTTTGCAAAGGAAGAAAAAACTTTCTGAAGTTTTGTTGCAGATGTTTTGGCACTAAATGGCAAACTGGAAAGAAATATCTATATAACTGATGTTTTTATCTTTTATCTAATGCGCCGATATGAAAAGGCTTGAAGCGACTTTAGTTGAGTAAGTTAATACTTCGAACATATCTGGTTATGTTTAGTGAGGTCTTATTTTGGTTCCTTCTTCCCCTTTTCTTTTTATTTCTTCTTTCAGGTTCGTGAGTTTTTGTGTCGCCATGGTGCAGAGTTGCTGCCTTCCTTTTTTTCTTATATTCGACAGTTTCCTATATAATTGAGAAATAATACCATTACGTGATGCAAGAATTGCTATCTGTGTTTGTTATTTAGCAGTTAACCTCTGGAGGAACGTTGTTCTAAAACAGCTAACCTCTGAAGAGATCTATCTGTTTTGTGTAAATACAAAGAGCACAGAATATCTTTGTTGAAAAAGCAGTTTCTCTCTGTTAACGAGTACTATTTTTACGGCATCCCAGTTTTGTCAGGGGGACAAAGAGGTCTAATTCACACCAGACCGAACCGCCGGAAAGCTTGAATTTTAGACGCAAACGCCACCCCCGCAAAAAAATAAATATATAAATAAATAAATAAAAATACAAAAAAGACGATGCTTACTGAAAAAATGTTGAAAATTTCTCATAAAATCATGTTTTTTTTTTCATTTATTTATTTATTTATTTTTTGTAGTGTTGTTGAATCCCATCAAATTTACATGGAATTACATTCCCGCCGAAGGCACTGAAAATATAACTACTCTAGAACTGAAATATATTTCGAAGTAATGCAAACATTCCGAAACATAACAAACACAAAACAAATGATATAATCTTTTTTATCACAATAACTACAAATGATATTGGCTGATAAGGTTTAAAAATACAATTAGTAAACGCATCTCAGTCAATTTAAGATAACTTACATATATATATATATATATATATATATATATATATATATATATATATATATATATATATATATATATATATATATATATATATATATATATATATATATATATATGCGGATATCTGTAATTGAAACTACTGTCATTATTTTATAGCACAGACTTTCATAGAAAATGTCACTATAGACGCAAACTGTATTGGAGATAAAAGCAAATCTTGTGAAGTGTCGCATTTATTTTGAACCTAAATGTTGCTGCCGTAGATTGAAACCAACGTCACCCTACACCTCATATTTATGTTTGTTCAGTTATTTTTACTGAGACAGTTGTGTCTGTGTATAAATTAGATGTGTAGCTTAGTTTTGGTCCAGTCATTTCAATATTTAGATATGGTTTTTGTTTTATGGGAACCTCGATGATAGCCATGTGTTAATGTGTTTGGTTATGGTTCTTTAACGGGCATATGATTGACATGGTATCCAGACAATTTGGCTAAGGACATTTTGCCAAAAACATTTTGTCGAAAGTAAAAACCGAGACATTTTGTCAAAATTTATAAATTTTTTTTATTAATAGAATGACGAGCATTTTTTTCTCGAAAAAAGCTACAAAAATCACTTTCTTTTAACTAGAGTATTGTAATTAGCAATTGCAATTTTATCACACTTGTAATAATTGCTCTGGTTTGTGGCCTAAATTCATTTAAAATGTTTGTTGCAGTTAAGAATGTAAACTCGAGTATAAATTTCAGAACTACTCTAGGTTGTGATGGTAATGAGCGGCAACCCTTTCATCTATCTAATTGCTAATTGCCTGTGAAAAACTTCACTGCAATTAGCGCTTCAACTTCATACAGCATTCCAAAATGTTGAGTGACACATTACTTGTTTTCATACTAAAAATAAAAACAAAAACACCCTGCCCCCTCTTAATAAAAAACGCTATTAAGAAATTATAAATTTCGACAAAATGTTCAATGTCCACAAAATTTATCTGGACAAGTTGTCTCGACAAAATATCTTTCGACAAAATGTGGAAACCGTAGGCATATACATACACACCGCTTTAGTGCTTTTTTATTCAAATACCAAAAGGAAAATTCAACAAGTATTATTGCCTTATTTTATGGTATTGTTTTCTAAGGGCTATTTGAAAACTTCGTGTTATTGACCTGTGATCTACTGCGTAGATGACCACGCCCCCTCTCCCCGTTCCAACCCCACCCAATAAAGGAATTCCCGCGTGAAGATATTTCACAAAGTGTTCCCAAAATTGCACGTCTTTGTTTTTGTTTCTAAACAAAATTTAAAATCTGAAATTATTAAGTATCGAACAAATTCATTTGAGTCTCAGTAACGAGCATGACATCTCTTAATTCGAACGCAGGTGCCACAAAGTCAGTTGGAAATCCTGAAAAATCCACACATTCGGACTTCGTTGTCTTCAAATCCTCTATTATGCCAAATTCAACGGTCAGTTTTAAAGTTCCATTTCTAGGCTTGGCGCAGGACAAATTAAATAGTTTTTGTTCCATTCGCGATGATGTTAAAACTGATGCAACATACACCCTTAAGCAAAATCACAATGTAGCGTCCGATGACGTCAGCTGGATAAACATCCAAACATCTTGTGAGTCTTTGCACACTTGCAAGAATTTTGCACACAAAAAATGCTCCCCGAAAGCATTTTTTTTATATATTTTTATTTATGCCATGAACATCGCAATGGTTGAATGTCGGTATCTTGTCATATATAAAATATACACAATGTGAGAAATAAATCCAAGATGGGGGCTGGTGGTCATTTTTAATTTGATGATCCATTTCAAATCAACACCGAGCTTTCTTTGGAAATAATTGAGCCACATCAAATGATTCGTCAGACCGTGTCAATGAGAAGGTGATGATAAAATTCCAAAATGGCGGCCAAAATGACCTCGATTGAGTTGGCTCAAGATCAAACTAAAATGGTAATTGAAGCCTGTGCTGGATCAGCTATACACCCCCCCCCCCCATACCACAGGAAACGGATAATCAGTGTGGGAATAACAACAGCCGACGTACAGACGGTTGGGCATCACCCAAACTTACAGCAATTTTTGTTGGTTCTGGAAGTGGTCTTCAGAGGTGCCATGACGTCATTCGACATTTTTTTCCCCACGAAACAAGAGGCTGAAACAACTTCACAAGCTGTGATTGTCAAGCTTGTTTGAGTTTATTTGTATTACACACCACGTGCATTTTTCACTAGATTTTTTTTTATTTTCGAGAAGAAAAGAACAGAGAAATGGTTAAAAGTAGATACTTTAAGCGATCCATCGAAAATATGCACACATATAAAAACTGTATATTTCAATATACACAGACAGGAAGTTCAGAGCCCCACCTTTTCTTGAGAAAATTTTTAAAAGACATTGAGGAAGTGGGGATGAAGATTGATTCGCAACTCTTCTGTGTCCACACTTGATTTCCGTATCTTTGAGCCCTAATAAAAGTACTTCCTGCCGTAAGAAAGCCATGGAAACACACCGGAAAAGACTGGGCAGAATGAAGTGCTTGTCCCTAATGACCGCAACAAAGGTCCAATTAATTAACGCACCAGTCTAGCAACTCATCTTAAAATTGTTTAACCCATCTTCTTAGCATTTTGTTCTAGGCAGTCAAATATACCGATAAAGGAAATTTCTAGGTTATGTTTTTATTTTAAAAAAATATTTAGTTATTGGTTTGTTCCATTTTCCAACACAGACGGCGAAGAAAACTACAAGATAAAAGTAAAGCGACTGTGCATTAATTACTGTACGATATCTTCTGTTGAAACTGCATGTTTTATTAGTAAAAGTAGGCTTTGGAGTTCATCTCAAGCAGCGATGTTCCCTGACGCGAAAATCCATTATGTCCAACGGCCTGGAGCTTTGCATTGTTGTTTTGTCTGGAGCACGAACCTTATCCTTATTTCCTTTGAATTTTAACTCGGAAATCACTAAGTGTTTTGCAAAAATAAGGCTTAAGGCAGCGTAGTTACTGCCATTTAATCCAATACATTCGGTCATAAAAGTCACTTTGAAGAATAGAACTCATATTGGCTCCAGTCCTAATGCGTTCGCTTTTTTTAAACACACGGTCTGTTCTTCCTGTTCATCATTCCAGGGCTAATGTCCCCGGACGGGGCTCTGTTTAAAGAGAACTATTTGACAATCACTGCAGGTATTTACTTCATTCTGGCTCGTACTTTACTCTCATTTCCCTGGGTTTATTTTTCGCAGCGTCATAAAAATTGTTGTCTCCGGATATGGGCCTTTGTTTCTCGTATTGAATTGCATCCCGGGGATGAAGATGCAGAAACTGATCAACTATTTAGGACTTGTGAAATGCTTCAAACCTCTCAGCATCGTGTCATAGGTAGGCCCCCTCCACTCTCTCCTCCCCCCTTCCCTAGCAAGTGAAATGTTAACACATCGAATACTCCAGATTTACTTTGCACAATGACGCATGGAAGTCCTTTTGTTTAGCATGCAGCTATCACGGTAATCCCGGATTTACAATCTGAAAGAGACGCTCGCTGTTGGTTCAATGTAACCATTTTGTATACCCCTCTCATCCTCCGACCCCCCACCCCAACCCCCATTCCATTTCCGCTCATTAAGCCGAGTGGACATTCGTAAACCCCATGCAGGTTTCTCTCATCTCATGAAATTTTCATCTTCTCTACACACAGCGCAAAACAAAAATCTCTCGAAAACATGGTTAATAAATATCAAGAAATTGAGACCGACAAGGATTCGTGAAAACACTTTATTAGGCAGCCCGAGAGCTCATCCCAGACATACTAAAGAGCACAAGCCATATTACGAGGCGGAGGGAATCACCAAGAACGTCGCATCTCATGACAATTTGATTATACAATGTAAGGCGATAGCTTATTTATTTTGATGAGGTTATAAACACTGATACCCCTTTTTCTTTTTTCTTTTTTTTTTTTTTTTTTGCTGTGCCCTGGCTTTTTAAACCTTGTTTCGTAACGGATGGAGCGCACTCCTTATTTTAACCTTGAATCCTAGATTTGTATTTCACCATGTAATATTATTTCATGTCTCATTACGCAGTTGTAACGTTAAGAGCAGAAAATTCCCTAGAAACTTGAATGATCAGTTTATGTAAATATTTACTGACGAGCAGAGTGATCTGATGTGCTGTGCACGCTTACCTTTTCGCCCTCTTGCGGATTTGTGTCCGCTCTATTACACTGGCGGGATGAGATTAAGTGTTATTAAATGCACGACCGTGAACTTCGTGTGATGATGACTTTTGTGTCCGTGATGGGACGAGTCATAGCAAGCTCCGCACAGAAAATAACGTAAACACTCCACACACAGAATAACTTGTCTCCACTCAAACCCAGAAAATAACCTCACACATTTTACACACAGGAAAGAACGTGCTCCAACTCTACACAGAAAATAACTTGTCAACACAAAAAAAACTACCGTGTCTCAACTCCTCACAGAAAGTAACGCGGACATTCTACGTTCGGAATAAACTGTGTCCACTCAACACAGAAAATAACTCGTCGTCACTCCTCATAAAGAATCACTTCTCTCCGCTCCACACATAATAATTCTTCTTCACTCCTCATAGGAAATAACATGCCCACACTCCACACATACACACAGGATAAGTAATCTACAGTCAATACGGGGGAATAAGTTGTCAACACCGCACCAACACATAACTTCGCCATCGGAGATAGTTCGATGATTTGTTTAACGACAACAGCCTACCCCCAGCGGGTCATATTGGGCCAGCACAACTCTGTCTATACTCCACACAGAGAATGCTATATCTTCATGAATCACAGGAAACATACCGTCTGCCAACATTTTTCAGAGGAAAAAAAACTGAGGGGTACCACCTGCTTCTATGTCTTTTTAAATTGCAAAATAGCGTCTCATTATATTCGACTTCTTTCTTTTGCATGTAAAATTTAAATATTGCTCATTTCCTCATTTTCTAAATTCACAGAACACCAACATTTTAAAATTAACAACAGAGCGGTAGAGCTACGATAAGTGAGAACACTAATCCAAAACGGGTTTACAGCAGCACCACAAGAATGGCTGTAACCACGAACGCCTGATGTTGTCATAATTCTTGCAGTACCAGGACCTTCAATCCCGTTTTTTAAAGCAAATTGTTTTAATATAAATGTATTATTATTATTATTATTATTATTATTATTATTATTATTATTATTATTATTATTATTATTATTATTATTATTATTTTAACTATTCACCCAAGTTTGCACTTCGATAAATTTTTAGTTGCTAATACTGTTATATTTACGTCACATATGTTCAAAGACGAATGGTTATTCCAAAAATATATGTCTTCTGCTGTCAAATAAGAAGACACTGAACCGTATCGCATGTTTCTGGATGTCTGTGCCATTACCCCTGTGTACTGTTTTCCTTCCTGCTCCATGGTTAAAAATGTGCAACTGATTCCAGACACACTGCGCAAATGTGCACGCTGTCAATGTAGTGTTATCAGTAGTCTTTTTCACCAAGTGAGTTTAAATACCTGTTAATCAAGTTATGCACATGTAACATTTAATTATCAAGTTTTGCACACACATATAACGAGTGTATAATTTTATATCAAGCGCATTCAGGCGGTAAGATCGATTAGAAATCTTAAGATAACTTGATTTTTTTTTACGAAGACTGCAAAGTTTCTGCAAAATTTTCCTCCGCACACACTTCCACTAATAATTTGACCTAGTTTTATATCTTTCTGAATAAATATAAATTGAAACTTTCTATTTTCCTGCGGAATACCGTATTTGAACTCACAAGTCACTCATAACATGCATAAAATGCTGGTCAACCATTCCTCCAAACAAGTTATGACGCAATCATTTTTTTTTTTTTGCAGATTCAGAGTTTACATGTTTATTTTTTCTACTTTCAGATACCTCTTCACGATACTTAGCTACCTTATAGGAGTATTTGTCTTTGCTACCATTGTTGGTAAGTATATCTCGCAAGCTAGTCTACTGGCCATCGAAGGATAAATATATCCCATACGCCCAGGGCAAAAAAGAAGTATTGACCTACGTCTTTTTTCAAAATAGTATCTTTAAAACAATTTCGAAAAATCGACAAAAATTTAAAAAATTTATAATGTCATTGTGGTAAATATCACTGCTTCCACACTTTATATAAATAAATAAATAAATAATATATATATTGTTTATTTATGTTACACATATCTATTGATATATTTGTTTATTTATATATAGTGTGGCAGTGGTGATATTTACCACATTTGTATTCCAAAAAAAAAAAATGACATTTGGTTGGTTCTCAAGGAAATCTGACAGTACAACGTATATGCAATGCAGTGATGAATGTAGTCTTTGCACTAAATTGAAAGAGACCGAACTTTCCGTTTGGAGATTAGAAGAATCCCCACAATAGAGACAACCCACGTAACTACACACGTCACTTTTACTAGTAGAAAAGCAAACATGAAACGAGCTCTTGTATAAACCAATCTGACAAGGCCAATTTGTAATAAGTTGTTTCCTTCGTTTTGCTTTATATACTTCCGCTTCCGGTACATCGCTGAGAATCGATCAATGATCATCTGTGAGAATAAGAATATATTTTTAAACATTCGACTGAGAATGGTATACTAAAGGATGGGGGGTTCATTATCTCTTGTTATTTGACAGACTCTATTTGCAGTTGGTGACAGCAGTCTTTTTAACTGTGTAAGATTTAAACAGTGGTTTCCTGTCAAAGACGCACACCATGGACGTCTGTTTTTTTCAACAATGCACGATTTCTGTCAGAAGTAAACCATTGTCATCAGCCTATGTCCTTGGGACGTGGCCTTTTTAATTTTGTTGCAAGCACTGATGTCAATAAAAGCACACGAAGTGCCTCTCAAATACAAGCAGTCAGCGTCACTGTCTCGCCTTGTTTATAGATAGTTTTATGGAAGGTTTTACTTTACTCTAAGTACGCTGACAACCGATTTCAAAAGATTTTCATGGTGTGCTTGTTTAGGAGCTGTAATATTAATACAAGACAACCGTCTTTACCGAGTAAAAAGTTTATAATTGCAACTGGGCAGCATTCGGAATCCAATCCCTGATAGACGAACAACACGAAACGATATTGGATAATATCAAGTGTTCAAAATCAATTTAGTTCTGGTAGATTATATGTTAGCAAATAATACACCCACCTCACAAAATTAACTGAAGGTAATGTAATAGGAACGCATACAAAAAGAGCACCTCAGTAAAGGGATTAATAAAGTTTTTTTTGCTTAATTTTGTTTTGTGAACATTATTGCATTAATACGTATAGGGCATAGATAGGCAGTTTTGTGATAACTCACACAGCTCAGTTCATTTATTTCAATAAAAACTGTGAGGGATTCATGTTCTATCGAAAGTTTTACATTACCAGCTATATCCGACACCTAGGGGGATCCGGCTGTCATTGATTGCTTTTGTTTGCATTACAAACAACATAAGTCACATATACAAAGGCCTACTAATTGCGCCTTTGCTATCAATTCAGACAGAAGTGTATGAATATATGTAATCTATTAATCACACACGGGGATGCCATTCGCTTGTTAAGGGATGAATTCAAAATTTTCCTGCTCTGTCTGTGATATCACATTTATAAAGAGATGAAGAAAAGCAAGGATAACACATTCTGTCATTTTTTCAGTACAAATGCGTTCGAGTTATCATTTATGACTTGCTGTTTGGACAAGTCTAAAATTGAAATGAACAAAATACCAGTGGGTGCTATAATAACAATTATAGGCAATAAACAACCAATAAAGGTATGTTTAACGGCCCACACGTTAAAACATGTTTCTCATTTCCCTCTTAAAATTGCTTTACTATTATATCAGCCGGAAATTCCAACTACAAACAAAATGAAATCGTAATTCATAAAGCAACAGTACTAATTAGAAGCTACAGGCATATTGTGAGAAATCGGAAACAGGAAAGGGCTTAATTATAGACTCATGACACCGATACAACAAAAAAGATGTTTCATTTCTCCGTGATAGCTTGCCAATAACAGGGTGATTGGAAACTACCAGCACCAAGAAAATATCTCTCCCGACCGCAACTTCCAATGGTGGCAGAGATAGATAATACCAAATGCGATTTTCATTCTTGGTTTTATGTGTCTCCGAGGAAAGAAACGGGCCCACGTATAACCATTAAAAACTTAACTTCTGTTTGAGGCCAGTGCCTTTCATGTCGTGTCACCTAAATTTTAAAGACCCTACCAAATCTCTATTTTCAGCGTCGAACCAAAGAATAGCTAGCGAAAACTCACATAATGAGCATCGCATGTCATTTAACTAAATAATCTAACCCCGGCATTGATGACACTGTCTTTAATGCCAAATTCGCCAGTGTTTAAAGATGCCACGCATTAACCAATTTTCACTAATTGCAAAAAAAAAACAGTAGACTTGAATATGTCATCATCTGAGGATTGACTGATTGATTGATTGATTGATTGATTGATTGATTTAACGACACCAGCAACATCTGAGGATCATCCACGCTAATTTGACTGCTTATTCTTTGTTCAAATATGATTTTTTATTCTCATGGTTGTACACCCATTACGGAAAAAATGTCAGGCATTTTATGAAATGTCTTTGTGCATTTAAGATGTTAAATTTGATGACATATGTCTTCCGGCAAATGATTTCTATCACATTCTTTAAAATACACTCATCATTCATAGTTTTTATAGTTTGCATACTAACTATATAAATGATAGCTTTAGATGAGGACAAGTAAAACTGTGACACCAATTTTTCACGTCAGTTGATTAAGTTTAAGTATTTTTTTGAATGCTATAACATTTGGATCGATCATAACAAACAGCCATTCATAGGTTATATCACTATAATATACCGTCCGTTTGAATAGTGAGATATTTGAATGTATTTACTTTGTTTTTATAATCTAGGTCAAGTGGGGAACGTGATAACCAATCGCAATGCAAGTCGTCAGGAATTTGAACGCCTGTTGGTACGTTAAAGTCATATTATGGTTTTAAATACTTGGTTATTAGGCTGCACTTAACAATATATATACTTCGCTTTGTCAGTGCAAAAGAACTTTGCAATAGTCCATAACATATGCAAATATACATAGCTCTAAGTACCAGTTTTACATAATTATTTATTTAATTTGTTTTTTTTTATAAAGATTTCCATTGGGCCTAAACATACATTTCTACCAAATTTTAAGGAAAAAAAAACGAAAATTCAGTGCTAGGCAAATCTTGTTTCTTCCCCACGTAAGTATGAAACGGTGAATGTTAGACCAACCATAAGACAGATGGCTCAGAGCAGGCGTACTATGCTTTACAGGATGGCGCAAAAGCATACATGAGAAACCACAACGTGCCCAACGTTATGCAGCGGCGCGTGCAGCGATGGTACGACTACGCCTGGTCACGGTACGCCGCTTTCACACTTCCCGGGACCAGTATTCATAGTACAGTCCAACC
Source organism: Protula sp. h YS-2021 (assembly GCA_949752745.1). Classification (NCBI taxonomy): domain Eukaryota; kingdom Metazoa; phylum Annelida; class Polychaeta; order Sabellida; family Serpulidae; genus Protula; species Protula sp. h YS-2021. The sequence goes on from OX457030.1 coordinate 23,042,554, forward strand.
TCAGTTAGTGAACACCTTTCACCAGATGACAACCGTGGTCTTTTTGTCCAATTTCCATGCTTTATTATGAAATCTACATTTTGTCAGTCTGCCAAGATATAGGATACAATGCCGTTCCCAATATTGTTCTGCTAGAAGTGGTACTACTAGTACTATCTACTGGTGGCAGTAGTCGTTCTAGCCAATGCAATAATAATGGCACAAGCGACACTTCTACGGTGATAATGTTTGCGAATACGGACCTAGATTCTTTTTAGTCCACATAAACCCATATATTACGCAACTCCCTAATATGACGACTGAGATATCAAATAAAACTTTGTTAATTTCAGTCGCAAATTACTCTCACAAAAATGCCACTCGTGAAAATAAGGCTTTTTGTGCTAGACAAACAGAGGCATTTCTTTCGTGTCCACTGTCAGACCATGTGGGTAATAGCGACGGTCATACAGAATGGTTCCAGTTGTTATCATCTATAAAGAACTGTTGTCGTATATAATAACGGTAATTACTTGAACTCTGCCCATTGGTGTTCCCGTTTTCAGACTTCGGTTGTACTGGTTATGTGTTTGAACATTAACAACCTATTCTCACTAAAAAGATTAAATTAGAACGACTACAAGTATTAGATGAAATCAAGTATAGTGTTAAGTTATTTTAGCTAAGTTGTTATCCTTAATCCAAGACTACACAATGTAAAATAATAGCAATTACGTAACTGCAATCTTTCAACAATGGCGTCGCTAAATCGAGGTTCTTCAAGTATAAAACAATCCACCATAACAAAGGTCAATATAAAGGCAACATTTTCTAATTCAGTGTGACAGCCTTGTGCAATCTGCATCTAATCAACGCCAGAACACAGACAAAAAAACTGTCAAAAAACCGACCCTGTCGATGAATATCTTAACCTTCTCGCAATCATCCTGAAACTGAATGATTATAAGCCTGAATTTACCTACATTCCCAAGTCATCCCAGGCACGATTGCATGAGTCGGATCTAACTTCATCTCACTTTTTAGCAACAAAACCGTACATCTAAATCCTAGTTCTTATTAGTGAAATGCTCTATAAACAATATTTAAAAGTAATTATGTACCTGTTTAAGAATTCAGAAAAATCAGTCTCGCTTGGTTGTGCTATCTTAGAGTGATAGATTTTGATTCACTTGCACTTTCAAACACCTTTGTAATGAATTCAATCCAGACTAAAAACTTTCTTTAGACTTAATTAGTCCAATCTACGTACCCTCACAGATATTCCAATATAGAAAAATAATGCAGATTATTGAAATATCCCTAGTACAGTGAAAACATTTATGAAGAAGAATGTGATAGAGTGCAAATGCGTTGTAATCATTGTTGCTATATTCTCAAAATAATTTTGAAGAAAAGACCTGTAAAACTATTTTGTGAATGAAACTCTGTTTGTCTGTGCGTTAATGCAGTGTGATCACATAATGTGTCTTTTTCTCAGGATAATATTTGTTTCTAAAGTTTTTAAACTGCTTAGCAAGGAAAGAAATTTGTACGAATGGATGGAAGCACAACAACGCATATCACACACAAATAATCTGCTTGGGTTCGAACATAGAAACTTGTAAATTTAGAAAACAGTCGTGAAGGCTACAAAGATCTTTTACAGAATGGTCGACGTAAAAGAATTCTCCTAGAATTTTAATAAGTCACGATCCTACAACGAGCGATATCAAGATTTAATCGCGGCTTTACTCATCAGTTTTGCAATCAAGTTAGCACATTACGAAGATTTCACTGAACTTACTTATGACATGTTTTAAAACCAATGTAACTGTATTTTAGAAGCACACAACGTGTACTTTCTTCACACGTGTTTCACAGCAATATTTGAACAACCCCTTTCTCAAGTATATACTTTGGCAGGTTTCATTACAGCCATGTCACTTTTAGAGCACTTTTAGAGCACTGCACAAAAATCAAGTGTTTTAATTGCAAAATGGATTACCATTTCGTTTTTATTTTTCATTGTGAAACTGGGATGCTCGCAGCAGTGGCAGAAAAGTAACGTTGTATACTTAGGATCAAATTCTGCAGAAAGTAAAAAAAGTTGACTGCTTACTCAACATAGTACACATCTTATCTATACAACATAAAGAAAGATAACCAACATATACGACCGCAAAATATTTTTGAGAAGACTGTGTGACAGAAAACTTTTTGCAGCTTTACATAACCTCATGTAAACACAAAAAATGAAAATTAACTATTATTTTAGAAAAACGATACGTATGCATTATGCTTTTCTTTTCCCATCAGCCAAACTTACTTTTTTAATTTATACTTAAGAAGCATTAGATCAAGCATTGGGTATTGAATTCATTCACCTCCCACACCATTCCTTTATACGTGAACGCATCGATCACTCGTTGTGTGTTACAATTTTTGGTTATAAATTTTTTCTAGTGGTCGCATGAACGGTGGAGGAGACATAAATTCACTTGGTCTGTTACCAGACAAGCTAAAAACTGAACTTGCTCTACATGTCAATCTGGAAACCCTGAAGAAGGTAACCACAAACTACATAACTGGGATATCTTTACTTTAGATGTTGTTAAAAATGTATGCAACTAAATGCTAGTTAAGTAACATTGCTATCGCTGATATTTGCACGAAGATTTAATTTAAAATGTCTCTTGATATTTTTCTATTTTGAATCTAAATACAGGAATGCATTCGCGAAGTAGCAGGTGCTTGTTGCTCAATCAATCTTTTTTTTTAAATTTTACATTGCATATGGCAAATATACAGCTGTTCTAAATATAATTACTGATTTGGAAATCAGTCAATCAGATTGCAGCATTTACTCAAGTCATATAATAATCTCGATGATTGGCCAAGATCGATTGGCACTTCTTAAAAGAGGCTGTTCTAAACAAAATCCGTTTTTTAACGATAAAGAAGTTTCAAACAATGGTACATCCATGTTTCCCTGTTTGAATGCAAAGTGGCATCTAGGTAAAAAATTAAAATATAAAGTTGAGCTTTATTATCCAGAAGTTATTTACTCACTAATTAAGTATATATACAATTGTACGAAATAATGGATATAAAGAACTGAATTTTTTGTGCCTTTTTCTTGTTTCATCCATCAGGTGACCATATTCCAAGAATGTGAGCCTGAATTTCTACACGACCTTGTGCTCAAGATGAAGGCTTTCATTTTCACACCTGGTGATCTCATTTGCAGAAAAGGAGAAGTAGCGCGAGAAATGTTTATCATTGCTGATGGCCTGTTAGAAGTTATTAGGTAGGTCCCTTAAGAAATTTAGTAAACAAAAATATATTGATTCATTCCAGACCTCGTAGTTTCATAACATGTCACAAATAAAGTTTAAATTAAATTGTGATCAAACTGAATTTTAAATCTCAAGTGTGATGCATACAGAGCTTTTGGAAAATTGGATTTTTTTTAAATAGCAATAAAATGGCAATTATTAAGCGCACTTAAATTCAAGAAGACAGTTGTATCATATTATATTAAAACCCGTAAAAGCAAGTGTAAACTGGACGAAAACCAAATGACAACTTAAGTTTATTTCTTCTTTACCTACTCTATAATTTAAAACAAAATTAGCGTTAAAATGCATTATTCGAACTGTAATACTGTATAATGTTAAAAACAAACTACCGCTGATAAAAATGCATAACAATAAGGAAAACAGCGCCATTAGGTAGGAATCTTTAAAAATAAGGACTATGTGTAGCATGTCTGACCAACAGAATTATCGGTTTGCAGTGATTCAGGCGAAGTCCTTACTCAAATGAGTGCAGGTGATTTTTTTGGTGAAATAGGAATCCTCAACCTGGACGGAGGTGTTAACAGGTATATTGCCCCAACTTGCTGAAATGTTACTCTATGGAGTGACGAAACATGCCTACTGGGATATGAATCAGCCAAATCATATTTTTAACATCCAGTGAGATCAACTAAGATAAACAGCAAAATATCGTGCAAGTGTGCACTTCTTTGTACATCTACCAAACAACTGATCAAAAGCACTTGTTCTCTATTTTTTATTTATGACATTCGTTTGCCTGTTACTTGCACATGAAGGTCGCAGTGGCAGAATATCGCTATGTTTTCCTGTGCAAAATATGCAAAATTATCCCAGCTCACCTGGTTTACTTGGGGAATTCCAGACAGACTTTAGCTCGTTCTTTAACTGATTGGCACCGACGAGATTTTTGTGTTGAATTATGGGAGTGGAATTAAGCTTATTTGTATGGTTTAGTTTAGTTGTTTTAAAACTATACTCTTAATGTCGTTTTCTCACTTATTAAAAATTACAATCAATACGAGCAACATTTTGAGACAATCAACAATCTCCTTACAATTAATTAGTTCATACTGTTGCAATCTGTTGCAAAATATTAATTAACAAACAGTGAAACATATTGACACTGCTAATTCTTGTGCGTTTTTATAATTAGCGAAAAAAATTACACTTCCCTACGGTTCCTTATATCAGTCTGATAAGTAATAGGACCCGAGAGCTCAGGACAATGGCAGTATATTATAATGCTTATTTATTTAATTGCAGGCGAACTGCAGACGTGAGATCGGTCGGGTATTCTGAGCTTTTTGTGTTATCAAGAGAAGATGTACTAGGTGCACTAAAAGACCATCCTGAGGCTGAGGTACGCTCTATATCTCTAACATTGCATGTAGGTAAATCTCAACATTTGACAAAAATGTCAGTGTTTGAAAAAAAAACTGAAATTATTACCACAAAATTAATCACATGTACACTTTTGTGTTATTTTCTACATACAAAATTTTTTTGTTGTCCTATTATAATAAATAACAGAATAATTTAAATTTATATATATAAATATATAAGGGTGCATGTTTCTGTTTCTAAAAGAGCCTATAATTACGGTGTTTTGTTAGATCCCATTATTATGATGGTCGTGGTAGTGTTCGATTGGGCACACTGCCAGCATCTTTACTCCCAGATTATAGATTATAGTTAATAACTAGTAACATCACCAGCAAGATATTTTTTCCGTATTTCCTGTTTATTTAAGATTTTATTTTTGCACAATGCCTATGGTTTCCTGCCGCAATTGGCGTCTACAATACCGAGCTACAGTTGCAAAAGGAACTGCACAACTTTCAACTCGTTATCAAGTTTTTTCCTCATGATAGTAGCTGTTTCCAGGCGTTCCGTACTTACTGTGCGCGTAAAAGCGAACGCCGTGTAACCATCTATTCGCTAATCTTTTGTAAATGCGATAATTGAGACAGTTCTGGTTCGTTATAACGAAGCAAGATCGGCCTACATCAAAAACTAGGTTGAGAAAGAATGTGTTTCCTAAGCGTATTTCTTCAGCAAGAACTCATAATAGAACATTTTTGTGTGCAAAAATGGGATAAAAATAAAACAATACAGTTGGTTTCGTGAAATTTCTGACCAAAAACACTCAACTTGGCAGTTTCCTTTTTATCACTGTCAAAAAAATACATAAGGTAGTAAAATTATCCCTTGTTCAGAAGTAATATTAAATTATTTCATTTTTCTTTCAAATAAAAATATCTCGTCATTTCCAGCCTGTGGTTTTCAAAACCACTTCCCACTCAAGATTTGACTTTCAAATTTTAAGCTGGTAGATAGGCTATATTTGGTTTTCTTTCAGATTTGAACAATATCGAATAACTTTATATGAAAAAAATGGCAACTCAAGCACAGCTTATTAAATCCTATTTTTTGTCATTTAGTGACTTTCTTTTTTTCCATACTCTTATTATTTTATACTTTCTATATCAATATTCTGAGTTCCTGAAAGACTAAGAATACGTAAAATTATATTGTAAAAATATATTTTTGGGATACTGTCAGTTGAAGAACAAACTGAACAAATTTCATAAATGAAAAACTATGTTTAAAAATTTTTTAAAAACTTATTACGAATATTTATGTGACAAAAAGGTTACTGCTATTGATTTAGCATTAGCATTTTTGCTTGACAAATAGAGGAAGCATTTGGGGGTTCAAAAGATCTGTGTTGTGCAACTATCTTCTTGTATGTTGTATACACATCTGTCTGCTTATGGGCTGTGCCTAAGTGACATAGCACCGCTCCTTGCTCTGACACAGCGCGCTGTGCCTAAGTGACATAGAAGCGATCCTTGCTCCGCCATAGCGCGCTGTGCCTAAGTGACATAGAAGAGCCCTTTGCTCTGGCACAGCGCGCTGTGCCTAAGTAACATAGAAGCGATCCTTGCTCCGTCATAGCGCGCTGTGCCTAAGTAACATAGAAGCAATCCTTGCTCCGTCATAGCGCGCTGTGCTTAAGTAACATAGAAGCGATCCTTGCTCCGTCATAGCGCGCTCTGCCTAAGTGACATAGAAGCGCCCCTTGCTCTATCATAGCGCGCTGTGCCTAAGTGACATAGAAGAGCCCTTTGTTCTGGCAAAGCGTGCTGTGCCTAAGTGACATAGAAGTGATCCTTGCTCCGTCATAGCGCGCTGTGCCTAAGTGACATAGAAGCGATCCTTGCTCCGTCATAGCGCGCTGTGCCTAAGTGACACAGAAACACTCTTGGCTCTGTCACAGGCCGTTGTAGAATCAACTCTGGCCTCGGAGCGAAAAACATCACCATTGCCCGGAGAAACAAGGTGTTCCCAGAGGAAATCGTCAACTTTCTTTTCATATAACCAGACGATTTTTTTAAAAGTGCAGTGAAATTGGTTGAATTCAGCACATTCCATGCCCATGAAAATTACATCATACACACCCAAAGCCTGTCACCTAAACAAGATCAACTCGTCTCTAAAATAGGTTTATTTCCTGTTTATTTTGTCCATTAAAAGTCCTTTTTCAACTTTTTTCCACTTTTAGCTTGAACGTTTCAAATTTCAAGACTTTTTAATTTCGATCATTTATTTGCAGACTACAAAACACTCGCTCTTTTTTTTTTGCTTATGAATTATGGCATGACGTCATATATTTTTCCACACAGGGGTAACCAAATCACGAACAACATTGGCTAGTTTTTAGAGGAGACATGGGTAAAAATCAGTATTTTTCGACTTTACAGAATATTTCTACTTGCCTTAAAAAGAAGTAGCATTAAACTAAATGTGCTTCCTTAGTTAGTATAAGATTTACAAAACAATGGTTTCAGTACGCTTTACAAAAGCCGAGAAAACAGCCTTTTAAGTAAAACAAAATTGGTCGACTAAATTGGTAGAGGCCGAGATCATAAGTTATAGATCAAAAGTAAATGACACCAACCGCTAATGTAAGTTAATTTGGACAGGTTTCTGCTGTTCCTGTACGGATTTGTGATGTATTTTTTGCCCCTTTCCCCAACACAAATTAACGGTGACCTGGGTATAATATTAGAATCACTTGTAAGGGTAAAAGCACAAATTCAACGTTAATTATATTATAATTAATCACAAAAACTTGACTTATTTGTGAAAATGTAAAGCTTAACAACTAAATTTAATATGAAGAGAATAGCCGATCAAGATCACTCAAGTCCTGCCGTGGTTAGTATGTGGTTAGTCAAAATGATTTCAGTTATCTCTACATCCAACTAATATGTCCTGAATATCTTCTACGCAAACCTGCTGAATTTAATTTTTGTTTGTATTTAATTTTCAACTGACCCATTATACTTTTCCAAAAAGAACGTTGGAGATACTTTGAATCAAAGTTGAAAATGCTGACTTTTTACCCATATTCAGATAAATCCTACGGCGTTAAAAAAAGCGGTCATCCATAAAGTGTTTACTGCAAATACTCTGGGCTTTATACCCCTACCCTTCTTCTTACCTCTGTACGCAGAAGTTTTGACGTCATCGGCTTAATTTCAATTTAGCGTACGTAGTCTCAGGTGAAAAAACCTCTGGCCTCGTACGTACTTTAATGAACGAATATTTTCTGAATTCCTTTATCGATGGCCCTTGACATGTGCTGCTGATATAGCAGCGCCCATGCAGGCCGTATAGGTAATCCATTTATGACGGATCATGAACCTCACATTTTTTTACAGAACTGACCATTCGGCCAACATAATTTTTCATTGCACAGGGCCACTTTTCAACAGTCACATTCAGGGTGCTTTACGTTTGTATTCACATACACCAATTGCATCCTTTTTTCTGGACTTTCAACATCAAATCATGCTTCAGATGTTAGCAAATGAAATCGGAAAAAATTGCATGAAAACACCAAATTTTAACCTACTATTTGAGGAACTATTCCGGTAGTGTAATCCTTGCAGCCACAAATATTTCAAAATGAATGTATTCACACTGACAACGCACCGAATTGCAGGAAACGAAATATAAATGAGACTGCGAAGGCCTGTGAAGTTATGGATGAATATGATGTACCATGAAGTTTTCTAGGTACAAAATGTAGAAAAATACTCAGAAATGGCCCAAAAGGACACATTCCTGTCAACTTATTTTTCTTGAGTGTTTTAAACACAGGTGTCAAAACACTGTGAACAATTTTTAGCCATAACAACTTTTCTTGCCAAATAATTTCAACTGTTACATGATTTATGGAAAGTGCTGTGTTTTCTGATTGGTCGATTATTGGTCAGGTATTGGTCAAAGTTGACCGAAACGCACAAATCGATAGACAGTACAGTTGTTTACAAAAAAAAACGCAACTCATGTTGACTTCCTGAGTAAACATGAAGATATGATTGATCCATTACGAAAATGTTGACCAAAAAGTCAACGTTTTCTTGCTTATTAATTTTTGTCAGTCTTGGAATGTCAGTTAAGAAGAAAGCAATGCGATCGTTCAATAAGCCAAGCCCGAACGTGCTCAGAAAATTTGTCACATTTCATAATTTTCACCCGAAAAAAAACTAATTTGCTATCAATTTAGTGCCTCTTTCCTGCATTGACTGAGAACAAGATTTCCCTGATCGTCTGCCGGTGACCGTGGTTTTAAATGCGAGTCTCTTTAGATCCTGCGCATCAGCCTGAACACGACTGGCCTTAATTAAGTGCCGTGGCGCCCTGTCGTGACGTGATATTAACCTCATCTGATTGAGTCGGTGGTGGGCTGGGGGTGGAGACTGTGATTAAGTAAAGCTGAGTCTGTGGAATGTTTGTTGTTTTTTTTACCCTGTTATAAAATAAGCCAACAGGGTAATTGAACAAGAGTGAAAAACATTACAATGGGATTTGGGGTGGGGTGAGGGAGGAGGCTTGGAATCAAAACAAAACCCCGGAGTGAGCGAGGGGGAATTTGTCCTAGAATCAATGTTGTCCAATGTAGGAGGACTTTTTGGAGGGCGGGGGCTGAAAAAGCTAAAATGAACTGCTGCGACTAATTCTATGCTAGTTTTTTTCTGTTTATCAAAAAGATAGTTTTTAAACCAACAACGCTTCAGCTTATATTGTTTTTATCAGAGAAGACAGCTTTCTTATTTCCCGCAGTTTAAATTTCTCACCCCTCAGCCTGTTTCAAACCCTAATTTTTTTTCTTTTAACGCGTTTTGCTTTTCTAACCTATTTGACGTGACTTGGTGGGGCATGGCATTTTGCGTAGCATTTGTTTCAGTTCGTTTATCTGTGTCCCTATAGGAATTTCTCACCACGTACGGTCGCCACCGCCTCGTGGGTCTGCGCACTGACAAAGAGGAGAAAAGCGGCGAGACCGCGCCCAAGCCGCAAGCGTCATGGCAACCCGGGCAAAATTGCATCTTATTGCGCGAAGAAGCTAATCCCACGCCAATCACAAACCTTCTTGGTATCTATATAAGCGACAGGTAAAGCGCTTTACTGCGTCTCAGTGTTGTTATTCTGTACAGAGTCCATGCTCCCAGGATTGATGTCATATGACTCCATCCAGCACCAAAAGCCGTGGGACGCCCCAGCCCGCCCAAAAGCACGCTTGCTGCCTGCGCAACAGCTTATTTGCATATCATTTGCATATGATTCGCACGTATTCTGGGTATCCGTTGCCATTGGCGCCCGATTTCTGTTGTTTCAGTTGTAATTTTTGTCGGAAAATTTGTTTCTTATATTTAAACCATATAAATTTTCAAATGCTTGAAATACTTCGCTGCTTAGATGCTGTCAATTTTATTCACCGATTTGTTTATTTATTTAGTTTGCATGTTGGTGTCGAAACAAAACAAGCCAGAAATCCACAGGATCAGGTTCTATAACAATCCGATTCAGCTTTCTGCGCTAGTTTTATTTTTTTCAGCAACACGTATTTCTTGACTTCAAAGCATGGGCAAAGTTTCATTCATTTTCTGTCTGTTCCCTCTGTATTTTTATTTATTTATTTATTTATTTATTATTTATTTCCTGCATGAATCAATGCAGAAAATTTTGCATGTGAATCTTCCTCTATCGCCAGTGACGTCACACAGGTGTCATATGTGAAACGTGCTGTTTACATGTTATGTTTGCGCCTCACAGGCCGTCATCAAGAAATGCGCCCGCAAACGCCTCAATGAGCTCAACACGCACAACCTGAAGAAGCGCGCCGAGACGAGCGCCATGCTTCAGAACATAGACGACGAGGACGGTCTCATCAACAAGATGGCCGCCTCCAGCATGAGCGTACTCACCGGCGTCGCTCAGGTCTGCAGGGAGTCGCCGTCCCGCTTGAAGCTTGAGAATGGGCCTTGCAAGGTGACGTCACACCCGGACGGCGGCGGCGGCGGCAAGTCACATCGGGAGCAGAAACAAGCGAGCTTTCTGAACAAGGTGCTGCGCCGAGGCGACAAGGCTAAATCGCAGAGCACGTCACAGATTGACAGGCTACAGCAGCTTCACTGCATCTACAAAGTATCCGAGGAAAGCGCCGATGGCAATGCCATGTGCTCGTCGATTGAAGACGATAAAGATGACGATCCTAGCCAGCCTTTGATCAAGACACCCTCCGATAATGATGTATCTGGTATCAAAGGGAACCCCAATACAGCCGCCGCTAGGCGATTCTCGCTCCAGCGTCAACATGGCGTCGATGGTGACAGAGGGCGCGCTCTAGCTCCGCGCAAGGCCAGGACGAACTCATTCACTAAGAAAACAGACACGCCGCAAGAAGCCCGTCCATTTTACGACGACGTCCTCTTCCCAAAGGTATATTACAACCAGGATTTATTCTTCAACAGTGATGGCGTACTGGTGACGGATCTGTCGGGCAGTAGGCAGAGATGCCACAGTAGCGGAAGCTCCATGCCTAAGAAACTGTTATCCTGCTACCATCGGCGCTGGTCGTCAGTGAAGGATCGCCTGAGCCCGACCTGCGTGAAAAAAAGGAATGCCGCCCAGCAGCGCTCCTTCGATGACGCGGATGCATACGTCATCGAGCGTACCGGAAGACCTGCATTCCAACTATGTCATAGCCCTCCGGTCCAAATGAGGTGGTTCTGAATTTAAATAACTAGTGCTAATCGTAATCAAGAGCTTTTAACTTTATTGTCTAAAATATTAAAGTACAAGCTCTAATAGAAAGTAATCACTGAGTAAAGAACATGGCTGTCTCATGGTAAAGTTAGATATTGTGGCGTTCTCCGGTTAACGACGAAAATTAATAAAAAAAAAGCAAAAATCATTTTGATCATTACCAATTTGAAATGATCTTTTCTACATGCATAGCAGCTTATCTTTATGTAAAAAAGACCGATTTGTCCGTTTTTTTCCATAGTTCATGAATAGTTCATGAATGTTTCATGAATATCGCGGCATAGATGTTTTTCTTAGGCACGGAAGATTTCTTGTATTTGATGAGTCTGTGTTCGGGATCTGCGAATAAAGTGTAATGAGACCGATTCTATAAATTCAAAGTTCAAAGGTCGAGTTAAGGATTTTATTAAACGGAAACACGACAAAATCCCGCGGGACAAAATCCCATCGGACAAAATACCGCGGACAAAATTAAACATATATGGCTGGCCCGGAAATTGGTCGGACTGACAAACAGGACCCCATTTCAATAGTATCGTTCAAAGTGCCATCAATTCCGAAGGAGACCACAAAGAAGACCATTCCCGGAAATCAAACCACTTTATGTGAATATTTCGGATCCAGTTTAGCCCCACTGATGGTCTTACTTCTTTTGTTCCGCCGTGTGTAATTGTTTATATGCAAATGAATCGAGAGAAAAAATACAAGTCAAGTTCCATTGTTGTGGTGCGAATAGCCACTCCGCAAATATAATAGATGAAAAGTGTGTGTGTTACTGTAGTGGTGTAACCACACCTCCTGTTATCGTGAATGCATCAACTAGGGTTTAGAAGTTGTTTGGTAGAAATGTAAATGTTGACGACATTTTAAAACTTTCAGCTCTTGAACATTTACAATAAAATGTTAGAAAATAATAGTATATGTTTGTTTAAAATGGTTAAATTTATTTCGTATAAATTTCCCAATTTTGCTGATTTTTTTTAAGTTATATTTTTAATTTTAGTTCCAGAAAACATAAGTCACGTTACACTTCCGAAGACCGCCAAACGGAAACGGAAATAGACAATTACTGTCACCATGGCAATTATGTGAACGATTCTGGCGCAGCGACTTATTATGATAACCACATTCAGAGAAAAGACGGGTCGTTGATTGATGTGTAATACGATGTCTATTTCCTCTCTCTCTCTCTCTCTCTCTCTCTCTCCCTCTCTCTCTCTCTCTCTCTCTCTCTCTCTCTCTCTCTCTCTCTCCCTCTCTCTCTCTCTTTCTCCCTCCCTCCCTCCCTCCCTCCCTCCCCTCCCTCCCTATCTCTCTCTCTCTCTCCCTCTCTATCTATCTATCTATATATATATATATATATATATATATATATATATATATATATATATATATATATATATATATATATATATATATATATATCCTCCCTCCCTCCCTCCCTCCCTCCATCCCTATCTCTCTCTCTCTCCCTCTCTATCTATCTCTCTCTCTCTCTATCTCTCTCTCTCTCTTCCTTTTAAATAAATTTTAACTCTACATTAGCTCCTCCAATGAATTATTGTGTTGCATGTACATTTATAAAATTATTCCTTTTAAATTTCGAATGGATTCGCATGGATTAGATCCCTTACATATACAACCCTATTTAATAACATTTGAATTAGTGTTTCGTAAAGAGCTAAAATAAGTATTAGAAAATGAAGCCTTTTCCTTGCATTTTTCTTTTAATTTGGAACAGATTTAAGTGAATGTTTCGTATGGTTTTGTTTTAGTTTTTCTAAGCATAAATAGGCATTATATTAGTGTTCCTTACACTCCCTCCCCCCCACCCCCGCTCCTGCCTTCCTCGGTGCGTTCGCCACAACACACAGCAATTATGTTCTCACACGAAACACACAGTGTTCGATCCGCAAAAATAAGACTGCCATTGTTAATAAAACCAAACTGAGAGTTGCTTGCGTAAATTTGCCATTAAATGTTTCACATATTCTCTTACTTTTCGTCATTATTTTTATTTGCATGAGAAAGAACGCCCCTAAGGACAAAATCATCTCCCTCATATCCCAGTACGATGAACACTACTTTTTAAGTAAAAACTCGAGTGAACTTCGCTGTGTTACTGCAACACAAAAAAGTGAATATTAATGTGTGTTTTCAGTCGTGTTTCAATAGTAAACGAGCACGATGACGCGGGTGTGTCAGCTATGCAGACGACTCTCTCCAGATCACGTGATGCCAACGCCAACCAATCACATTCCACCTTGTCAAGACCATACACAGGCAACGCCGATTACGACATACCAAGGCGCAGTTCCTTGCAAGAAAGGAAACCGAAGAATTCTGTGAATAACAACCATATAGCAATGTCAGACCGTGCATCGCAAAGGCGCCTCAGTCTTCCAAAACAAGTAGAACTCGGCAGCGTCGAAAGACACAGGAACGACGGACTGCAAGACGTTGCTATAAATGCAAGCGAAGAAACTGGTGATATTGTTGAGGTTGTCAAAAATATGGTTGGCCTCAAACTGGTAGGTAGTTTTTAGAGCAGTCACCTTCGTTCGACTGCGCTTGTCTAAACACATCAGTAGAGGACATCCGTTGAACATTCTTATATACCTACAGTTTTGATAGAATTTGCTCCCATTTTTTAGGAATAAGGTAGTCCTCTCTTGAAAATTACTTTTTGGGGGCATTTTTTATTTACTTATTTTTGAAATCTTTCTCTGAATTTTACGTTTTTAGACGAAAAATTATCAAAATTTTACGTTTTGAGGCGAACAATTGACAAAATGCCTGCTTTTTAAGTGGGGAGCTAGTTCTCAAAAACAAAAATGCTTATTTTGTATTAATGTTCTTTTGTACTGATTTCTCTATGTAGTTATCTCATGATAATGATTCTATAGGAATCAGACTCAGTTGGTCCTCTCTTGAAAAAAAAAATATTTGTGACGATCCTGCAAGCCTCTTGATCCTTGATTAGCTAGCAGTCAGCACGCCACAATGCCCTTGGGCATTCTTGTTCTGCGTGTTCTAATAATGATATCTTTTTAGCTGCTTCATATATTAAATACAGAATGCAGCCAATTAATATCACCTAAGTATTTAAAGGAAAAGCCTGAAATATATGGTTAACATACGTTCAAAATACTGCGAGCCAAACATATCTGTCAGTTGTTAGCGGTAAAACCTAATAAACGTCAATCACACGAAACATATAAGATGATAAACATCAATCAGGGGAAACAGAAAACACTCACAAAAAAACTTAAATCACAAGAGACGTAAAAAAATGTAATATTAAACGGAACGCGAATGAACTCAGTTGCTGTCTTGTTCTTCCCGTTTTCAGAGAAGTTACCAAAAGTATTACGAGAACCAAATCAGAGCCTTAGAAGAAGATAACAGAGTTAAAGACAGCAAAATAAATCAACTTGAATCACAAATTCAAGAAATGAAGGTAAGTGCAGGATTGAGGTGTTGCTTGTGAACTTGTCTCAATGTGTGGAGCATTTATCGCATGTGCACATGTCGGTATTGTGACTTTTTGTGAATATAACATGCGCTGTTTTTTTAGTAATATTACATCTCACTGTGTGACTAAGGTATGGGTTTTGAAATTTTTCAGCGTGGATTCGACGATATTGCACATCAATATCTGTCCCGGGTGGAAAGTTCACATTCAGTTCTTTTTTAAACACTGATATACTTGTTTATTTGCGAGAAAATGTAGGATGAACAAAAATATCAGCCATAACTGACATACAATGACTCACATTACAAAACGAAACAAAATCACAAATGGAAATTTCATTGTTCGCTTTAATATCATGTGCATGTACCTGAAGCACCATTACTGTGGTATCAAGCTATTGCAGAACCCCCCCCCCCCCAACCGGAATTGAAAATCCAAGATTTCGGCCATTCTAACTTTAAATATAGGTCAAGATCGAAACAAAAACAACGTGCACCTACCCACTGCTACAGTTCATCCGTATACCAAGTAACAACCGACGATAGACGGACGAACAGACAGGCGCACAGCATTCAAACCTATATCCCCTTTCCGGCCCTAAAGTCCGGGTTGAGGGCTTAAGAACGAACACGAGTTTAAACATGCTGTTAAAAAAATCGACAGAGAATATATTTTGAAACGATACGTTCTCTCGCTCTCCACAGATTTCTTTTGTGACCAGGCCATGTGTTAATTTTTATTGTCTCAACAATGGTCTCATTCGTTTTCAGTCATGTATTTTATGAATACTTTATTTTAAATTACCCTACACTATTCGATGTTAATTTTTGGTCTCATGTAGATTCTTTGGATTCTCATTTCGCTATGCTTCTGTTGAATATTATGTGAAAAAGATGGCGTGCCTTTATTTTATCGATTCATGAAATTAAAAGGCATGCAAATTATATCATACTTTATACGTGTGTTTTTTAATCTTTAGTACAGCTTTACTCCTTTGAGTATTGTAATTATATGAATTTTAAACTATATAAAATATTTACATTTTAATCCTTACTCTTTTAATATAAAAACATCAAATTGAACTAAATATTGCCAGTCAGTATGTTGATTAAATTTACCGTCAGAGGATATTTTCAAACACATTTTTTTCATGTTGCATCTGGATAAAGCTTCTTTGAAATTTAAACTGAATCTCAGTAAAATGCGCCCTTAAATATTTTTCGCTTAAATCTGTTCATAGTCTTTACAATTTGACTCATTCTTTTGATTTGTAAGATGTTGAGATATAACATACTTTATACGTGTTTTTTTTTTTTTAATCTTTAGTACAGCTTTACTCCTTTGGGTATTGTAATTATATGAATTTTAAACTATATAAAATATTTACATTTTAATCCTTACTCTTTTAATCTAAAAACATGAAACTGAACTAAATATTGCCAGTCAGAATGTTGATTAAATTTACCGTCAGAGGATATTTTCAAACACATTTTTTTCATGTTGCATCTGGATAAAGCTTCTTTGACAAGTTTAACCTGAATCTCAATAAAATGCGCCCTTAAATATTTTTCGCTTAAACCTGTTCATGGTCCTTAAAAATGACTCATTCTTTTGATTTATAAGATGTTGAGATACAGGTACTCTTGTTAAATTTACACTATACCGCCATATGGGCACATACCATCCACGCATAAACTAAGCCTCTGCACTCATATTGTCAGAACAGAATATCCAACCATATGATAAACCTTTAAGTAACGTATCTACTGTATTTTTGCGGCCGTTATAACCAACAATTGCTCAGTCAGTATAAATATTGGTCGAACTGGCTTCTTGATAAAGATCGCAGTGCGAAAGAAAAACACATATATCATACATAACTGGGCATATCGCTTAATTTGGGTTATATTCTGATGTCGTATAAAACAGAAATTTACATATTATAGTTTGTAGTATGGTTTGAAAAATGTTGTTATTATCTTAACGTCTACTAAAAATCTCTTATCTTGCTGTGAGCTTGAAGTGCTATCGAATTAATTTGAAACCGATTAGATTTGGACCTTTATAATCGAGCTTTTTAAGAACTGCATGTTTAGGGCAGGTGTATGTAAAATACGTGCAATTTTCTAACTGAGATAGTCCACCTGAAAAAGTGCAATTAGTGCAGCGTAAAGGTCAGAAATCATTGTGTTTTTAAAAATTAAAAAAAAAATTTTTTTGTTGGCCAAATTTTACAATTTTAACTTGCAGGCTTGTAAAAAAACGAGTGAAAAAGCGCGAAACTAATCCACTATGTTACTGTTGTACGTATTACATCACTGTCCCTTCGATAACGTCACTGTCACATCACTTACGTCACTCTTGTGTCGATTACGTGACTGTCACGTTAACTGCGTGACGACTACGTTCTTCATACGTCGACGTGGTTGTCATGCCGATTGCATAACTGTTACGTCAATTACGTGACTGTCATGTCAATTATATTACTGTCGCATTAATTACGTAGCTATCAGGTCGATTACGTTATTACAACGCTGATTACATGGCTGTCGTGTCAATTATGTCACTGTCACGTGTGATCGCGTGGCTGTCATATTGATTACACAACTGTCATGTCTATTACGTGGCTGTTAAACCTATCACGTGACTGTCGAGAAGCAAAAAATATTGAAGAACCACCTTCCCACACACGATGATTTCTCACTTTTGCCATTATAAAAATATTGTTTAATAATGTAAACATGTTTGAAAAAAGGGCAATAAACTAACATTGCTTTGCAGAGTACCCTTGCCTTGCTAACGTCGTCAGATACGCAAGAAACCCTGTGCTAGCGCTGGTGTGTCCGTGTGCGCGGGCCTCTCTCTATGTAAGCATGCCTTTGTCAGTATTTAGGAACCATCCATAATATACTTGCGCAAGAACTGCAGACTTTTTTGACACCCAAGCCACCATCACAACCCATTGTAAAATTTATGAGTTCGCCCATTGATTATAAGATGAGAGCACACACCGCCCCTCATCCATCCACCCCACCTCTTCCCTCACTGTATGGATGGCTCCTTGCTGCCAATACAAGTCCATAAGCACTAAAGATGTGACTTTTTTTTTCTCAAAACAAGGATCAAATGTGAGATGCCAGATTTGTGATCAAAACTGATCATTAATTGGCAGACCTACCACCTCACGTAAGCTCAACCCAAGTTATTTGTTTTATATATCAACCCAGATCCTTGGCATGACCCGCATCTTTAGTGATTATGAATTCATAAATATGGTGTATACTTTAGCAGTGCGATTTATTGTTGCGTGTTATATATAGCTGCGCGATGCTTTATACAAGCATGTCCAAGGACATGACCCAGCCGAGTTACCAAACAAGGAAAGAGAGAAAAACTCTGAAACGAATAATATTAGGCCAAAAAAATGAAGAACCTTGTTTCTGAACGTAACTTTTTCATAATTTTAATACACAAAAACGAGTTTTCCCGGGTCGAAGCTACCCGAAAAGGGATGTTGGAAAGGTTGGGTTTTGACGATTCACTTATTTACCGACACTTATACAATTTTACAAAATTTTTAAAATTCCACCATTTCGGCATTTTTTTTTTTTTTTGTCATTTGAGAGAAAAAAGCAACTATTTATTATTATTATAACCATTTGAAAAAGACTGAGAGAAATGAATGGTTTGACAATTCAGTTATTTACTACCATTTATTCCAGTTTTTGCCAAACTTCAAAGTTCCACCATTTCGGCACTTTTAAGCGAACCGCAAAAAAAAAAAAATAATGGCCTGGTAGGCGAACCCCTGGGGAACATCCTTGTGTAACATCTAAACGATTGGAGTAAAACTGTAGGAGGAGTAGCATTTTAAAAATGGGTCAAAACGGGCACAAAAAGTGACGCCATTTTGTCAGTTTTTTTTTTTTTCAATCGTCAAAAAAAGTAATAGCCAGGTGGGGACCACCCAGGAAACATTCCTGTGTAATGTCAAAACGATTGGAGCAAAACTGCAGGAGGAGTAGCATTTTAAAGAAAAAGTTTAACATAAGCACATACATTCGAGCCCACCTTAGTGATACGACTATCCCAGTCCGACAAAGTCGGCTGCGTTAAAAAGGAGTTTTCCACCTTAACCGAGGGTCCTTTATACAATGCATCTGCTGCTCAGTTGTAACGAGTGAGACATGCGTATGTCTGTTTCTGTCAGAGTGCGTCTGTGATTGTGTCTGTGTGTGACTCTGTGTGTGGCTGTGTCTGTGTGTCTGTGTTTTGTGCCTTTGGATGTGTCTGTGTGTGAGTGTATGTGTGCGTAAGCGTGTGTTTGTCTGGAATTCGTGTGTGTCTTGTATCTATGAGTGTGTGTGGCTTGCCTTTGCAACATGAGAACGTACGTGTCTTTGAAAACCTGTGTGTTATTATTTCATGAAATATGCAAATTTTTACAAACTTGCATTGGCCGAACAACTTCAAAATCAATGGGAATAATTTACAATAAGAATAAGCTGTGGAAAAACAGATTTCAATGCTGTTATTCCTGATAGAATTGAAAAATAATGAATGAATCGAACAACCCGCGCTTCTGTCTTTTAAAGAAAAGATTGAAATTTTGAATTTTTGATAGTAGCCCATTGCTGTTGGGTGAGTGGGTGTTACAGCGCATGTGAAATCCCCTACTATACACAGCCGGCTGGTTTCGCACCCACGAGCTTGGATTATCGGTAGACTTCTTTACCAGCAAACTATGACAAGGCCACTGCGGCCTCAGCCACGCCACTGTCAGTGTGGCGACACCTCTGCCAATGCGGGCACGCTGCTGCCAAGGCATCCACGCCACTGCCAATGCGGGCACGCTACTGCCAAGGCATCCACGCCACTGCCAATGCGGGCACGCTACTGCCAAGGCATCCACGCCACTGCCAATGCGGCTACGCCACTGCCCATACAGCCACGCCACTGCCAATGCATCCACGCCACTGCCAATGTGGCCACGCTACTGTCCATACAGCCACGCCACTGCCAATGCATCCACGCCACTGCCAATATGGCCACGCTACTGTCCATACAGCCACGCCACTGCCAATGCATCCACGCCACTGTCAATGTGGCCACACTACTGTCCATACTGCCACGCCACTGTCAATGCATCCACGCCACTGTCAATGTGGCCACACTACTGTCCATACTGCCACGCCACTGTCAATGCATCCACGCCACTGCCAATGCGGCCACGCTACTGTCCATACTGCCACGCCACTGTCAATGCATCCACGCCACTGCCAATGCGGCCACGCTACTTTCCATACAGCCACGCCACTGCCAATGCATCCACGAAACTTCCAATGTGGCCACGCTACTGTCCATACAGCCACGCCACTGCCAATGCATCCACGCCACTGTCAATGTGGCCACACTACTGTCCATACTGCCACGCCACTGTCAATGCATCAACGCCACTGTCAATGTGGCCACGCTACTGTCCATACTGCCACGCCACTGTCAATGCATCCACGCCACTGCCAATGCAGCCACGCCACTTTCCATACAGCCACGCCACTGCCAATGCATCCACGAAACTTCCAATGTGGCCACGCTACTGTCCATACAGCCACGCCACTGCCAATGCATCCACGCCACTGTCAATGTGGCCACGCTACTGTCCATACTGCCACGCCACTGTCAATGCATCCATGCCACTGCCAATGCGGCCACGCTACTGTCCATACAGCCACGCCATTGTCAATGCGGCCACGCTACTGTCCATACAGCCACCCCACTGTCAATGCATCCACGCCACTGCCAATGCGGCCACGCTACTTTCCATACAGCCACGCCACTGTCAATGCATCCACGCCACTGCCAATGCGGCCACGCTACTTTCCATACAGCCACGCCACTGTCAATGCGGCCACGCTACTGTCGATACTGCCACGCCACTGTCAATGCATCCACGCCACTGCCAATGCGGCCACGCTACTTTCCATACAGCCACGCCACTGCCAATGCATCCACGAAACTTCCAATGTGGCCACGCTACTGTCCATACAGCCACGCCACTGCCAATGCATTCACGCCACTGCCAATGTGGCCACGCTACTGTCCACACAGCCACGCCACTGTCAATGCATCCACGCCACTACCAATGCATCCACGCCACTGCCAATGCGGCCACGTCACTGTCAATGTATCTGTCCATACAGTCACGCCACTTTCAGTGCGGCCATGCCTCTGTCCATATAGCCACGCCACTGTCAATACGTATACACCACTGTCAATGCAGCCTTGTCACTGTCAATGTGGCCAAATCATTGTCCATACGGCTGGATTACTCAACACGTGGTAATTTCGCTGTGGTCTAGCTACGTCACCGGCAATACCGTGATGCCTATATATAGGGCTATATATATATATCTCATCCATCAAGTCTATTTTACTGCACTTGCAGTCGGAAGTTTCGATTATTGATTGCCTTATGATAATACATTTAAAAAAATTGATCGATCAAATATTGAAAAAACATCCATAAACAACCCATATAACAATACATTTTGCTTTGTTAATATTTCCCTATTTTAACGATAAGAGTGCTTAAATACTGAGTTGATGAAGTAGCTTAAACTTTATTTTCAGTTGAAGATACTAAGCTTGGGCAGAAATAACTTGGTCAAGAGACGCGAGCCTCAGGCGCATGCCAATTTATCAACTAATGGCAGTGGAAAGTTTGGACCAATCAGAAACGGATGTGGAAACCAAGTGGTGGGCAAGCATACAGCCGACGGCACGGATACCCACCCTTTACTTCCTAAGATCGTGCTGACCAATACCGATGATACATCTGTACAGATCGATTAAAAAGAACCTGAAACAATTTCACAATCTCACCCAGATCTTGATTTACGCGTACTGGTAAACTGTTCTGACCTAAATAAGAAATAAACACTTGACGACACCTCATCGATTCACTATTCACATACTCATCACTGTCCAGTAAACATTGCGACGTCTATCGAACGTCTGTTTGAGGTGTCAACATGTATTGACCCCACTTCCATCTCTTCTAAAAAGTTTTTTCGTTGCAACTAAATCGAAGCGTCTGTCCAACGTGTTCGTCGTAATGATGGATAGATGTCGGGATTGGGTTGAGCAAAAAAAAGTCGAAGCAACGCCTTCGCGTCAACATTGGGTACAGGGATGATGAAATGCGGGAGGGGGGGGGGGGGTACTTCGATGCAAGGGCAGCCATGGTATCTCAGGAATGTCGAACTTTCAATGCCTAAGCTACGAATTTTCCTGATGCCTACACGATGTCGCTCTCTCGACGTCTATCTAACAGCCAAGATTTTCGACTTTCATATATAACCAAATTCCGACCTCGATCCGACGTCTAGTTGCGACGTCTTTCCAACGCCTATGCAAGGCCGCATATTCACGGAGTTCATTTTTTATGCATGTCATGTGATCCCTCTTTACATACATTTCACTTCCCCCCCCCCCCCCCACCTCCTTCACCAAATATAGCATTCGGGACATGTGATCCTTTACAATGATACGTCATGTGGCCCTCATCAAAGGGAATTTCTTGGTACAAATGCGACGCTACCCGATAGCATTCTTTCAAATTTTAGTTTAATTGAAATTTTGTCCTTAGACCAAATGAGCGGGAAAAGGGCCCATATATCGAATGTTGTCTATGTTTATGTTAGAGTAACTTTGTAAAATATGTATACATCGACAGGTATATTCCAACATTTTGCGTTGTTTATCTTTGCTTTGCTTGTTGAATTTTATCTTTTATTAAGGTAAAATGCTTTTATATTTCGCCATGCGTATAAGGATATAAATAAAAGTTTCATAATAATATCGTTGATCCGTTCTCATTATTACGTAACCATGAGTGAACAGGGCAGCTACTCTTCGAAAAGTTTTCCCTCCCCCCTCCCCCCACCCCAACTCCCAACTCAGTTTGAAATCCGACTACAACACAATTCGGCACCAGGCATTTTTTATTCAGCTAAAAGTCTTAGTCGCACATAAAATCGATCTTGCACAAGTGACTCGTATAAGCTAGGGTATTTATTTATCGGTGTTGTTTTTTTTTACACTGACTACGTACACTGTTGCAGTCTTTTTAATCCTTACCCCTGGGAGGGGGCAGCATTTGGTATAATGTTTGTTACCATGCGTGTCTAAAGAAAGAGGGGGGTTGGTAATTTCAAGTCCAGATGTGGTACAAGCAGAGTGCCAGTTCGTTAACAAGGGGGTCATTTTTCAGTATTCCGAAATTTCCCCACAGGTGAGGAGGGGTGGGGGGGGGGGGGGGGTTCGGAACCACACTCCGTGTTTGGTTAAAAAAAACTCCACGTTCACGTGTCGTTTTAAAAAGAAAGTCATGGACAGACATGGTAACCAGTTGGTATGTGACTGGCCCCTTAGGGATCCATATGAGGTTCGTTATGAAGAAATTCATACTTCGTTTGCATGTGGTGAATTAAAGTGTCACGTAAGTTTGCAAATCTTTCCACTTGTGAATATGGCATCCCAAGGCGCAGGAAATACACAGCTGTACGCTGGTACCGGAACATGAGCCACTGGAGAAAACACATATCGGCGATTCGGTTAAATTCCCAGGATTTCAAAGACGCTTCTATATTATCGTCTAGGTGTGAGTTCATTTCTTGTAGAGCCTGTTTTAAAAAAACCCTGTATCTGTCTATAAGTGCATACCATTCGTCTGTGGTTGTGCTTGATGGTAACCAAGACAACAGAAACTGTATTACGTCATACTGCGGCGGAGAAATGCGCACGGTCTCCCAGTCATAGATACAAATACGCGTCTGTCCCGCAGTCAGTTGTGAACGCTTGCAAACATTTCGAAGAGTGAGATCGCTGTGAATGAGAGTGAGAGGAGAGGCATCCAAAATCCCAAAGATCGCCTCGTAATTTTTTTGCGCCATGCCACAGGCGGATAGAGCTTCCGCACTTATTATTCCGCCTGTGCAGTTCAGGAGCTCTTCGTGATAGCCTTCAATCAGAGGCAATAAATTGGTGAATGTCGCACGCGTAAGTGTTGGATTCAAGTTCTTTGCTATGTTCTCCGGGATTTTATCGATATTTCCGTAGTACTGGGCATGGAAGTTCGCTAAATTTTCCAGAAGTTCAACCACATCCTCCACTTTCCAAGTTTGTGGACAACTGTCACAGTTCAAATGCGAATAGCCATTTTCTGGAGAAGTGAAATTGTCCATTACACACCCATAACGGTCCCGAGTGGGACTGTCTTCAATAGCGTAAATGGTTGGCAATACCGCCTCCCATGCAGGGCCATTTTGACTGAGACATGCAAGTTCTCTTGAAAGAGCATTTGTCCACCAAACTCTTTTTTCCAGTATCCGATTTAATCTGTTTCGCATCTCTTTGGAAATTTTACCATGATCTTTCAAATGCTTGGCGGCAAAATTTGAGGAATCTCGCATGCGTTTGAAAATCAAGTTTTTACTAATAGTTTCAATTCTGTCTTTTTCACACTGAATAGAATAAATCAGCTGAAATTCATGAAAGCCATCGTTGCTATAGCCATGTATTGTTTCAGAGGCATCCCAATTGAAGGTCCATTTGATAAGCTTTGCTTCTTTGTGCAATTTATCCGAGATGTTTTGAAAGAAATCGTATCCTAAATCGGAAAAGTCGAATTTAGACATCATTGTTTTGTCTGTTTTTCTGTTTGTTTGTTTTCTTGTTTAGTTATGTATTTAATTATTTATTTTGGAAAAGCAAAATATACAGCAAATGTGAAAGATAAGTACTGCTCCGTTAATTCTCACTTGCAAACTTTGTTTGCGACTGGGTATAAGCTTGTAATTTTTCTGGAAGTTTCTGCCTTTTTTTCTTTTTTTTTTCTCTTTTTTTCCGGTTGGATGGTTTCCAGAAAATTCCTCCTAAAGTTTTTGACAGAAGGAGATGAAATCTGGCACACGTATAGAGGGTAACGAGGTCTCGGTCAATCCGCATTTTTTTTTACCTCAACGGCAAGGTCAAGGTCAAATTGAGGTCAAAGTTAATTTTTCCACAAAGGGTTTCCAAAAAACTCTTCCTATGGTTTGAGTCAGACGAGCTTTATACTTGGAACACTTACAGACAATCATCAGGTCTTGGTGAAACCGCAAATATTTTTTACTTTGATCTCAAAGGACAAGGACAAATTGAGGTCAAAATATTTCTTCAAAACGCTCATTAATCACGAAAAGTGGCCATAAAAGTGTTCAAATCCCAGTTCGAATATACAAATGTTCTCCGTAGAGGGTAAAGCTCCATCCTGAATCTTGACATTGAGGGTCAAAGTCAAAGGTCACGTGACCTCGGGTACCGTTAAAGATAGGCATTTATCTCGAAAATGGACAGAGATAGAGCACTTTTGAGCTTATTTTCGACCCGTTGGGCCTCATTATATATAACATATTATCTATATAAATCATTAATTGTCATAAAGCTTTCGATGTAGTTTTTGGATTCTACTCATCGAATTTCAAGTTATAACACTCAAAATGTAAAACAGAAGCTTCTAAAGTCTTTAAAGAATCACGCGCTCGAGAGTGGTTGGATGGAGGGGTGGGGGCTCTGCACCAGGCATGTGAAATGCACGCTTATATGCAGTCAGTTTTTAGCAGGATACATGGTTATGAAAAGTGAATTATTCTTTTAGTGCGGGATCGCACTAAATCCGAATTTAAAAAGAAAACAGAAATTTTAGGGGATTTTTTAATTTTAATTTGGGCCAAGTGTTTACCGATTTGACGAGTCAAATCGTGCTCCTCGTTTGCCATTACCGCACAGCTGAGATCTGCTGTAAGCAGAGTGGAGACTTTCATTGGCGCATTGCCAAAAATAAGTGCATGTGTGCACGTAATATAGCTCGAGATCAGTTAGACTTGTGTGCAGCTGAGCACGACAAAAAAATTAATAGACTTTAAATTTATTAGCGTGCTTTTCTGTTTGCATCATTCCCACTTGCAAACTTCGTTTGCAAATGGGTATAAGTTTGTAGTTTTTCTCGAAGTTTCTGTCCTTTTTTTCCTTTTTTTTCTCTCTCTCTTTTTTTCCGTCACGGAGGTTTCCAGAAAACTCCTCCTAGGCTATTTGAAGCAGGACGAATAGTGATAGAGGGTGACGAGATGTCGTCAAATCCACAATATGTTTTGACCTTGACCTTCAAGATCAAGGTCAAATTGAGGTCAAAGTTTTTCTGACCTCAAAGTGGTTTCCAGTAAACTCCTCCTACAGGGTTTGTCGTAAAAAGACGGCATTTGGCAGAGGCATAGAGGGTATTGAGTTGTCGTCAAATCCGTAAAATTTTTTGACCTTGAACTTCAGAGGTCAAGGTCAAATTGAGGTCAAAATATTCTTGGAAACACCTATTAATCACGAAAAGTAGCCATAAAGGTGCTCAAATCCCAGTGTGAATGCATAAAACGTACTCAGTAAATGGTCAACTTTCATCACTAACCTTGACCTTGAGGGTCAAGGTCAAAGGTCACGTGACTTCACGCGTCCTTAACGACAGGCCGACTCATCTCGAAAACGGTTACCCCTTTGGGGGTAAACAACGTTACATAAGAGGTGCGTCGGTGACCTTGACCTTCTGGGTCACGGTCAAGGTAAAAAACCGGAAGTTGACTATTATCTCGAAAACGGTTAGAGATAGAGCGATTTTGAGCTCATTTTCGACCCTTTGGGCCTAAACAACGTTACATAAGAGGTACCTCGGTGACCTTGACCTTCTGGGTCACGGTCAAGGTCAAAACCTGGAAGTTGACTATTATCTCGAAACGGTTAGAGATAGAGCGATTTTCAGCTCATTTTCCACCCTTTTGGCCTAAGCAACGTTACATAAGAGGTACCTCGGGGACTTTGACCTTCTGGGTCACGGTCAAGGTCAAAAACCGGAAGTTGACTATTATCTCGAAAACGGTTAGAGATAGAGCGATTTTGAGCTCATTTTCGACCCTTTGGGCCTAAACAACGTTACATAAGAGGTACCTCGGTGACCTTGACCTTCTGGGTCACGGTCAAGGTCAAAAACCGGAAGTTGACTATTATCTCGAAAACGGTTAGAGATAGAGTGATTTTGAGCTCATTTTCGACCCTTTGGACCTAAACAACGTTACATAAGAGATACATACCACGGTGACCTTGACCTTCTGGGTCACGGTCAAGGTCAAAAACCGGAAGTTGACTATTATCTCGAAAACGGTTAGAGATAGAGTGATTTTGAGCTCATTTTCGACCCTTTGGGCCTAACTAACGTTACATAAGAGGTACCTCGGTGACCTTGACCTTCTGGGTCACGGTCAAAGTCAAAAACCGGAAGTTGACTATTATCTCGAAAACGGTTAGAGATAGAGCGACTTTGAGCTCAGTTTCGACCCTTTGGGCCAAAAAGACGTTATATAATAGGTACCTCGGTGATCTTGACCTCCTCCGTCATGGTCAAGGTCAAAAACTGTAAGTTGACCAGTATCTCAACAACGGTTAGAAAACTGAATTTGATTTATCTGCGCCCAAATGAAGTTACATTATATTCACTTCGATGGCCTCGTCAAGATAATAATCCGGAAGCTGACAATTATGTCGAAACACTGAAAAATATGTCTTTGACGAAATATGTTGTGTCTCTGCCCTTGCAAGTGGGTGCTATTTCGCTACGTGTAGCGAATTTCGGTCTAGTTTCTGAATGTTTCTCACCGCAGATAACTAGCACTGCTCGAGATACCATGAGCAGCACGCGACATGATTTTGTTTATTCAGTTCTAACGGCTACCATGCAGTCCTATGATTTCGTTCGTATTGAACTATGTGTGTGGAGAGGAGAGGCATTTCACCTTGACGAACAGTAATACATACACAACAAAACAACAGTAAAAGTTTTATTCGGGAACAACAGAGAAATCGGTCTCATGATGATTTTTTGTTGTTGTTGTTATAGTCTCTTACAGAAAAGGTAAGTCATATATATGTTGTAACCTTGCGGTTGATCACTACTTTATCGCCAACCCAAGGTTATTTGGAAAGGGGAGAGAGTGCAGTAGATGTGGGCTACGAATCCAACTAGTCGCCTTACGGCATAAACGCAGAAGATAACTGTTATCTGATTTATTTATTTCTCCATAAGAACGAACAATATTTTACAATTAGCGTTGCAATTTAAACCCTACACGTTACACGGAGCGTCATACGTCAGAGTTAATCTATCAACTACTCAGAATAAAATACAGACATCCAAACCCCCGAACTAATCAACTAGTAAACAACCCCCAGCCCGATGCCACCGACCAGGACAGGGAACCATCGAAACCCGCATGCAATAGCCTGGCAGAGAAGTGGGGAGAAGGGACGACCTCAACGAGGATACTGTACACTTATCTGATCTCAGCGGAGACTTTAAAGTGTGCCCCTTATTCTCGCCTTGGTGGCTCAGCTTAGGCTGTTGTGATTTAGCTCCTCAGAGGGGAGTTTGGAGTGTCTTAGTTGGGTTTGCCCATTACACTCTGCTGAACTGCAGAATATCCCGAGTATTTATATACCTAAGTGACGTCATTCTGACGTAACCACAGCGGCGTAGGAATATCTTATTTATACATTTCTTTTAAAGCTGTCTTTCAACATTATTTATATTTCAACTTTTATGTAACACATTTATAAATTCATTAAATATGATTTCATTACATTATATTTACACAAAACATCATGAAACAGAGACGACAAGGCACTATTTTTTGTACCGCGTCACCGCCTCCAGTATCGAGTATACCACAACATGGAAGTATCTCCCAAAACTATGGCGGACATTGATTTTCTCTATTTATGACCATTTCCCGTGCTCTACAGGATCACGAACGAGTTTGAAACATTTATCGATAAGTAAACAAACAAATCAAGGGTCTAACACTATCCCCCTCATAAAAAAGAGAGACAACAGGTCGAACGGATTATCTTAAACCTTAATAACAGGAATGTGTCCACTTACAACTGATGAACGCTTTTGGTTTGTTAAAATACGCAATAAGATAAATACAAGAAGTTAATGCTGTTCAAATGTTAAATTTAATATATTGTGAAACATAAATGCCTTCGAAACACTTCCTTGTAACTGTACACACGGACACACAATATAAAATCGTGATGCATTTATTATATAAAAATTACTTTTCGGGATGAAAGTTGGTTTAGAACCCTTCTTTTCTTACTAGTAAAGTGGGCGGGCTCTACAGACGGACTACTTTCAGTACCGACCAATGAGAAGCTACAACTGTTTACTACGAACAGTTCATTCATAAAAACCCGACAATACGGAAGAAACATTCTTCCGACATTTTCGCGATAACTAAGCGAGAAAACAGAAACATTCAAATATATACAGAACATATATCATACATGAAACATTCTTCGTGGATTTGAACTCAGAATGGCTGTAGAAAAGAACATATTAAACGAATAAATACACTCTTAGTGCACTTGTATGCAAAAACATCACCAGTGACTATCTCCTTTCTACGAGTACACGGTACCTTATTGCCAAGGCAACCACAATGTACTCAATCCCAATACTGAATTAATTTAGCTGGGCCAGTGCATAACGCACCTGATGTCAACACTTTAGTTTAGCACTTGAGAAACCGAGATTTTCTTGGCTAATATACACAGAAACACACTTGTCTTCTGACATTGGGAATTTACACCCCAGCATATGCACTTCACTTTATTTATATGCAGAATATACCATTCTTGCGGATAGCTACCAGCACGCAAAAATCTAAACTTTTGAGTGCCCGTGCCGGGGGTCGAACCACCGAACTTCAGCACAGTAAAAAAAATATAAAACGTTAACCAGAACGAGACAACCACTATACGATCACGGCCACAGAGGCCGGTGTGTGGATCGTGTAAAATTTTGCAGACAAAACCGTTTTATATAATAAAAGTTTTTTTTCCACACTTTTAATTTTACCGGCAATCACAAGACTGCTGAACTGAACTACCATCAGAATGACCTCTTATAAGACGGCCTATACACGTGTGCACTGTAACACCGTATTACACACCGTTATCACAGCACGAAGCTATGAACACATTTTTTTTTTTTTTTTTTTTTACAAAACATATTAAGCTGAAAGGAAAAACATAGAATTCAATACAAAGCATATGTAGCTGACAAGCAAAACATGAATTCAACATACTCTGTGCACGCAGAGAAACATAAGAAAATGTTCCACACTAGGCACGCTGCCTGCACTAAGTATCCTTTCAGCAACTGCAATTTTGACTAACCTGACAGCTCTGCCTTTACATGCCAAAGAGTTATAAATATTTTTTTTTCTTTTCTCTCCCCCTCCAAAGAAGAAGCTAAAATAGCACTACCTTTTAGCTAAAGCATTTGAATGGCATGAAAAGAACAGGCCTGAGACGCAAGTCAAAATACTAAGTTGCTTATTTATAAATACATAGAATATGAATCACAATCCTTGATGTTCGACTGTAGACGCTGGAATTGTTGCTCGCGTTGCTGCGAACTGTTTGTTAGCGGGACGTATTTCCACGCTACTTCCGATTGAGCCTGGTCGCTCGCACGGGGTCGTTCCCTTTGGACCTCCTTGACATCCTATTGATTTGGATGCCAAGGGACTGCAGCACTTCCGCGTTGACGTCTTGACCACCAGAACATCTTTTTGCCCCCCGTGACTAGTCACGGACACCGATGAGGGGGGGGGGGGCAGGAATTTGGGTGTAAACGGCCCAAACACCTTAGATCAAATAGGAAAATCCACTTTTTTTTTTTACATGGGAAAGCTCCAAAACCCAGGACACAACGCCTGCATACGCGTGTCGGACTGACGAGGAGGGGGGGGGGGGAATTCTCTGGTTGAACCAGTTATTTTTTTTCGCATTGCGCTATAGCAGTCTGATTGACTTTGTTGAGCGCGGAGGAAATGCGGACTCATAAGGCCCAATTATTCATACTGGGGCATCCGGTCATTTAACATGGGACACACCTCAGTGGGTGTACACTAATTACAACTTGGCATCTGGACCAGCCAGAGATAATGGGCCTAATGTTGTAAAATCGACGGGATATGTATTGAGGAGCATCTGCGCACCACACAGAATACCATCTAATTTACATTTGTAAAACGTTGCTATGTTTGAAATTCAGGGGAGTTAATTTTATGGTTAGTTCCCATAAACTACACATGATGCCAGCCAGGTGCATGGCTTCAAAGCCAGACACTTTAACCGATGCACTGAATTAAACCGAAAAAGCGTGTTTTTTTTCTAGATTCTGAAAATCGCCTGGGAGGGCGTATTTTTCTGCCATAGCGTGTTTTCAGCCTGAAATTATCGTCGTTGCGATGTTGCGCATAGGATAATTCCTGACTGCTGGGTGAATTTGTTTTATTCCCCATGTCTCCATAAGGCAACGTTTCGGACAGGGATATTTCATCCTGGGTTTCGGACGCTGTTAACGTCATGGAACCGGGAGAAGTTGCACTTAGGATTGGGGGATTTAGCACGTCATTAGGACCGCGATAGACATTCTCACGTGTACGGATGGAGCCGTCAGATTTTCGGACAATCACAATGCACGAGGACCACGGATTGGCTGAGGGACTAATGAGATCCATCTCTAGCAATCGGTCAATTTCTTTATTGACAGCGTCCTTCAGGTGTATAGGAATCTGCCTTGGGGGTAATTTCACAGGTTTGTTGTCCCCTGTAGGGATGGTGTGTTTTAAAATGTCACACCTGCCTATATCAGTACCTCCCGCAGAAAACACATTACCATACGCCAATAAAAAATTGCGAGAGCGGGCATATTGTTCGGGCGTGAAATCGGCCGAACTACGGTCCAAAAGGTCTTGTAGATGGTAAGACAGGGGTCCCTCCTTGACAACAGCAACGTCTGGCCTGGGAACTTCGCCCTTTTTATTATGACGTTTGGTGTCTGGAGTATAAGTGGTGCGGTCGGCGTTTTGAAACGCACGTACGCTCATCACCGGATGAGCGACCGCTAAAACTGTGTTCTTAAGAACAACTTTGGGTTCGTCCGAGGCATTTATAACACAAAGGGGTATAAATCCCTTACTGGGGTCGACGAGGACTTTGCCTGCCACCAATCCTTGCTCATGGGCTAAGGACGCTACCGGCTCCGTAACGGAGCAGGGACCCAATTTCCCTCTACTGTGGACTTTCCCTTGCACTATATACTCACTCCGTGGGGGAATGGTCACAGTCTGAATTGCGCTAATGCGACAGCTTACAAACTGACCAGTGTTTTCCTTAAACGAAAGGGGCTTACCATTGATCGAGAATGATTTCTCGGCGTAATTAATTTCACAAGAGTTGGCTTTCATAAAGTCCAACCCTATTAGACCTTCGGATTCTATGTCCGCTATAACCGTGTCGTGTGTAACGCACATTTGTCCGAACCGAAACGGAATGTCAGTCCTCCCCAAGACCGGGAGTTCGCTTCCATCAGCTAAATAGAGCTTGTCGAGAAAGGGAAGCAATTTGGGCTGGACCTCGGGGCATATTTTGTGGAAAACGGAGCTCGCGAGAATAGTCACGTTGCTACCTGTATCTATGATCATGTCAACGGACTGATCATAGATTTGCCCTTCCATATATAGCCCAGCGAGTCCAGTCTTAAGGACACTCGCATTCACGAAATGCTCCTTTGTGGGTCTTGGAGGTTGTGAGACTGGGGTGCGACCCGAATCGCCAGTCTCTACCAGTTTTCCGGATTTTGTTCCCTCCGGGCCTCATTTTGAGGGGAACTGTTTCGAGTTTTCTCTGGACATCGAGGGGCGATGTGGTCTGGATCGCCACAGACGTAGCACTCCACTTTGTCACGAGGGCGCTTGGACTCATATGAACGAGTGGGCCGCTCGTCATTGGAGTCATAGCTTTCCCCTCTAGAGTGTGCTCTCCTGCGCCCGGACCTTTCCTCAGACCGCGGTCGGCGCTTTTGGGGAGGCCTACGTCTGGGCCTATTTCCCTGAGACCTCTCTAGTCGTTCTAGTTTGTTAGAGAGTTCGGTGAGTGCCGAAGACGTCTGAGACATATCTCGGACTTGGATCAGTCTCTGTACTGTCTTCTTTGCACTAACCGGTGAGTCAGGAGCACGAGACTTGTATCCTTTCCCCCCTTTCTTTGGCTGTTTGGGGCTCGCGACCACTTGCCGTACGGACCCGCTCTGACGCTTTGTGGGGCGGGACTTCTCGGCATTCTGTATAGCCTCGTAGTTGATGGCTAACATCACCGCGTCCCTCACATTGCGTAGCTTTTCAAGCTTGAGCTTGATCCGTAGGTCGGGATCGGTCACGGCCTCGATAAAATGCCTAAGGGTCAGGATATGGACCATGTCCGTAGGAGCAGTCGGATATGCCTTTGTAACAAGGCGGGAGACCGACTCAGCCAACTCCTGGTAGGACTCTTTGCTACTCTTGGTCCGAGTTTGGAGCTGGGTCATGTACAACTCAGACTGGCCTTCCGTACCGAACCGTTCGGATAGGGCCGTGGTAATGGCCTGGAAATCACATAGATCTCCGGGAGTAAGGGTACTCAGGAGCTTTTGTGCGTTTCCTTTGAGGCTAACCGAGAGGTACTGAGCCTTCTGGACCTCGGACCACCTGTTCAGGTTGGCACAGATATCAAATGAATCAGATATTCAGCCAGGGCCGTCTTCCCGTCGAACTTGTCAGGCATGACAGTCTTTTGCTTGGCGGGACGGCCGGACTCACTTGCGCAATCATGCTGCACCACCCTTTCAGACACAGGGACACTGGGACACCGACGGGTATCGCTTATGTGTGTCGGTCTGAAGGGATTTACAGGAGATTCCCTACCACTATAGCTGGACACCGGTGAGTCGCCTCTCCTGTCCCTGTATTGGTCAGCCAACGCAACGCGAGGACCAGGGACGGGGCGGACCACCTCAGGGACTCTACTTACCCTTACGTGTTCCGTAACAGGTACGGGGACAAAACGGGAATTTGGGCATGGTAACCGTGTAGAGAACCTAGGCCCCTGAAAGCGTGGTGTGGGGATACACCGTGCTCCAGGAAAACCAGCTACATTTTGGTGAACGGGGAAAACATTACGCGCCACTCCAAATTCGGGTCTACTTGGACCTACCGGGCGTACTGGCGTAAAAGAACGCTCATTCCCCTGGGATTGAGTTGTGTGCAGCATACCTGCCAACTTGTCCAGTGTACTTTGTAATTGCGATAACTGACGCTCTTGTTGGTCTAACCGCTCCGAGATAACGGAGTGCTGAGACAAAACGGACGCATTATGCTCCTGTCTCACAGACCTTTCTTGCCAGTCAGCTAGACCTTCCCGGGACCCTGCAGTCAAACCCATCTGTTCGATAGGAACAGTGTCCGCCCTTGCGAACGAGTCACCTGCACTTGGAGCCCTCCCACCAGGGAAATTGAGAATGACCTCAGGGTCACTATCGTTGTAGGGGTCGAAATTACAGGCGTATGCGCCCTCTTCCCCTCTTGGAGAAAGCGACCGATGAGACATTATGCAATTGGGGTCGTTTTTTTCACACTACAAAGTAAAACGTGTACTTATGGACACTGTTCTGTAGTTTTTTTTCTAACTAAACTAGAAAAAATACAGCTAAACACAGTATGCAGTAAAATATATTCCAAAGTGTTAGTAAACGAATTCTCGCACGAAACGTAAACGAAGTCTACTGCACCGCTAAGAGAAAAAAATGTGCTGCCACCACAGTGTTTTCACGATGAAACACAGAAACGTTAAAATAGCGTGAGCGGCTAACAATCGGACACGTATGGGTGCTTTTTTTCTGAGCCGTACTTATAACTAAAGGCAAAAAAAAATCTGCCGCTTGCCAGGTTGTGTTACAGGCTCAGAACCACCGCTGCTACCAGTGTTGTAACCTTGCGGTTGATCACTACTTTATCGCCAACCCAAGGTTATTTGGAAAGGGGAGAGAGTGCAGTAGATGTGGGCTACGAATCCAACTAGTCGCCTTACGGCATAAACGCAGAAGATAACTGTTATCTGATTTATTTATTTCTCCATAAGAACGAACAATATTTTACAATTAGCGTTGCAATTTAAACCCTACACGTTACACGGAGCGTCATACGTCAGAGTTAATCTATCAACTACTCAGAATAAAATACAGACATCCAAACCCCCGAACTAATCAACTAGTAAACAACCCCCAGCCCGATGCCACCGACCAGGACAGGGAACCATCGAAACCCGCATGCAATAGCCTGGCAGAGAAGTGGGGAGAAGGGACGACCTCAACGAGGATACTGTACACTTATCTGATCTCAGCGGAGACTTTAAAGTGTGCCCCTTATTCTCGCCTTGGTGGCTCAGCTTAGGCTGTTGTGATTTAGCTCCTCAGAGGGGAGTTTGGAGTGTCTTAGTTGGGTTTGCCCATTACACTCTGCTGAACTGCAGAATATCCCGAGTATTTATATACCTAAGTGACGTCATTCTGACGTAACCACAGCGGCGTAGGAATATCTTATTTATACATTTCTTTTAAAGCTGTCTTTCAACATTATTTATATTTCAACTTTTATGTAACACATTTATAAATTCATTAAATATGATTTCATTACATTATATTTACACAAAACATCATGAAACAGAGACGACAAGGCACTATTTTTTGTACCGCGTCACCGCCTCCAGTATCGAGTATACCACAACATGGAAGTATCTCCCAAAACTATGGCGGACATTGATTTTCTCTATTTATGACCATTTCCCGTGCTCTACAGGATCACGAACGAGTTTGAAACATTTATCGATAAGTAAACAAACAAATCAAGGGTCTAACATATATAACATATATATATATATATGTATAACATATATAACATATATATAGATATAACAACTAACAAGATTGTCGAAATGCAATCTCACATGTTGTGGGGAAATCCGTCCAGGGATTTCTTCCCCAACATTTTGGCGTGCTTATTGGTGGAAATCCACGCAGTGAAATACTTTTATTTACGACCCTTTTCTATATCATATATAATGCTGTCTTGCAACGTCTATGTAACATCTGAGTTTTATAGAACATCATGTTAGACCAATTCCTCACCCCCTGCCCTTTCTAACGACTTAGCCTATGTACTTTTACATATGTCTCTTGCCTTTGATACTAGCAGTGCCATGAGAGATCGACTGCTTCCAGACGAATTTTGTTCCAGTAAAAATGTAAATATACTACAATCAGGATGACAGGACTGGGACGAAATTCCCGCCTGATGTGTCGTCAAAACAGATAACTTTACTGAGGGAGAGGTTTGCATGGGTCCAAATAATTATGTCGTAACAACCTCTATGTCACTATATCCGATATCGTTATAACGAGGTCTTTTTGTATGTACTAAGGTCATTCAAACAAACAATATACGCCGCACTACACATCAGAATCCCAGAGATGCGACCACCTTTGGGACCGGTCAAAAGTGGTATTAATTCCAGTGTGGTCTTATTACAGGGGAGCAAAATGAAAAGAGGTTGACGAAAAAGTGGTCTTATGTCCGGGGCGATTTTAATCCCGGAGTTCTGGTGTAGATACTGCCTATATCTTAGGTGATGAGATGGCAAATATGTTTTTGCAACTTAATAATATACTACGAACTTAATAAACTCTTGTCATTTTTTCTCTGTGGTTAAAATGCGTTGCTTATGCCCAGTTGAAAGGTATATTATGTAGTCTGAACACCACAAAAAACAAATGCAAAATATTCCGTAACTATCATTCAGTTAATCATATTTTGACCTTGGAACATAGCTACCTCTAGTCTAGGACCAGCGCAGTGATGGACTGTAAAATTGCATCTTGTGAATGCTCAGGCTGCTTTTCACATGTGTGGCTGTCTATTAACACCAGGCTAGGAATTTTTTCTGATGCGGAGCGGGGGGGGGGGGAATTCAGAGACCCGAGCGATATATATATATATATATATATATATATATATATATATATATATATATATATATATATATATATATATATATATATATATATATATTGTAATTTTTTACTTATCTTTCCTCCTTCTCTTTCACTGTTCGAAACCGCCAAAAGGTAAGGAGTCTTTGAATGAGCGCAGAGTATGGTCAGTTATGTGTCTGTGGTCAGCCCTTGTTTGTTTGATCAGTTCTTACGAGTCTGTGGTCAGCTTTTGTTTGTGTGGTCAGTTCACTTGTGCCAAGTTGTTTTTTTTTTTTTTACAAAAGCAACCTGTCTATTAACTAGACCACCCCGAATATAAGATCATTTTCAATATATACAGGCTACAGTTTGAACTGAATGTATAATGAGAAGAACTTCTTGAATACTTTCGAGATCTTGTGTTAAGATCGCTTATAAAATGGTACTAACTTTCTTTGTCATGTACTTCTAGACAAACCGTAGGGCCTTAAAGCCGCTGGCCACAGTCGTTTCACTTTGCTCTCCCGCTATAATTTTACTTGCACAAGTCTTTTTTTTTTTTTTTTTTTTTTTTTTTTTTTGCTTTCTAGAAAGCTTTAAGTTATCACAGACGCCCAACATTCAAATTCACCACAAAAACCATATTTAATTCTATCTTTTCTCAGGGAGAGAAGAAATGAGATTTTATTCTCATTCTCATTAAACGAGTCAGTTCTTACAGTGGGATGAATGCTATGGTTAATATTCATGCTTTTACCCTACTAATCTTGCCTAAATAATCTTAAATATCCAGTGAGCAATGACTAAAGTTTAAGAGTGCTTGAGAGTCAAACCCACCATAACACTCAATGTTTGATTGCAGTGCAAGCGACCTGTCTTTAATTGAGCTCACTGTTTAGCGTGTCTCAAATAAAGGATGGTTATCGTATCTCTGGACTAGTTACCAATGATGAACCCTTCCAAAACTGGCACGTGTGTGATATGTCGAAATTAATGCAGCCAGAGCATTTCTTTAGTAAACGAACTATTATTCAGCACAACACATTTCAGCTTTATTCATATTTACTTATATATCATATGTACATGACCGAAAAGTTTTACCAACCATTGCATTTGCAATAACACTGAATGGAGAAAAATAGACATTACCTTCTCGATAAATAGTCATTAGCAGTCGTTATTTCGCATGTCCAAATGGTTTCCGCAATTTCTCGCCAAGTTCCTACATCTGAAATATTTGCCTCAGGCAATCATGTTTTCCTGTTATCCCTTCTTGGATTCTTACCTAATGTTAATCGATTGATTTTAATCAATAACCATTCAATTAAAATGACAAAAGAATCAGTTTCAGGCACAGGAAAACCATCATTACATACACAGCAGTGCTAAATAACTACAAAAGAAAACTTTTCCAAAAAAAAAAAAAAAAAAATCTTTGAGAAAATAAAAAAAAAGCGCACTGTATTGTTTTAAATTATTTTATATCCAACCTACAAGTCTCTTTCCTGATTACATACGTAATTTAATTCCAAGATTTAAGCCCTAGATAAACCAATATTTGGTTTTCATTTTGCAAATCAAGGTATCCAAAATCTTAAATACCCTATTAGCTATAGCATACGACTTGTCAAGCTTCAGAATATAAACGACTGTCATTTGATAACGAAACATCAACCACTGGAGAAAACACATATCGGCGATTCTGAAAAACGTGCTTGGTTTGAGGGATTCCTCGATATCATCATCTATTTGACCCTTTTCTTGGAGCGCTTCCAACAGCAACCGTCTGTATTGGTCAATAAACTCGTACCATTCTTCAACGGTAGTTTCCGTTGGCATCCACGACAGCAGAAACTGGACGACGTCATACTGGGGCGGGGAAATGCGCACAGTCTCCCAGTCATAAACACAGATCGGTGTCTGTCCAGGACCCAGTTGTGAGCGCTTGCAAATATTCCGCAGAGACAGATCATTGTGAACAAGGGTGAATGGGGATGTATCCAAGATTTCAAAGATCGCCTTATAATTAATCAACGCCTTCCCACATGTGGCTAGAATATCAGCACTAAATATTTCACTTGTACAGTTTTTGAGCTCGTCGTGATAGCCCTGAAGCAACGGAAGTAAGTCTTTAAATGATTCCCCTGTCATTGTCGGGCTTAAGTTCTTTGTAATGCTCTCCGGTATTTTATCGACGTTTCCATAGTACTGGGCATGGAACTTGGCGATGTTTTTCAAAACTTCCACCACATCTTTCCTCTCCCATGTTTCAGGGCAACTGTCACAGTTTAAATGTGAATAACCGTTATCTAAAGATGAAAAATTGTCCATGACGCAGCCGTAATGGTCTTGAGAGGGGTCTTCTACAATGGCATACGTGGTAGGAAGGACTGCCTTCCACGCCACAGCAGATTGTCGGAGACACGCCAGTTCTCGGGAAACAGGATTTTTCCACCAGATTTCTTCTTCCAGTATCCGGCGCAATATAATTCCAAGTTTCTGCGAAATTTTATCGTGATCTTTCACCAAAAAGATTTTGTAATTATTAAAATTTCGCATTTGTTTAAACATGAGGTTTTTTCTCAAAGTCTCCTCTTTATCCTCGTTATTGCGTATAGAATAAGTCACTTCAAGCTCCACAAAGCCACCGTTGGTATACCCATGTGCCATGTCAATTTTCGAATGGCTGGTACATTTTATCAGGTGTGCTTCTTTGTTAGATTCATGGGTAATAGTTTTTAAAAATTCTTTTCCAAAACTGGGAAATAGAGAATCAGGGCTCACAGACATCTTCGGTGGTGTACAACAATACAATGGCATGAAAAGGTACATACGACACTTTATATGTAGATCAACGAGCGATTGTGAAAAAAAAAAAACAAGACCAAAAAAAAATGGCGGCGGGTATCCTATTTTCCTGAAGAAGAAAAAAAACTGTCACAAGTTCATTGCCGGAATGTTCGCCTGGGTATGTTATACTTTGTAACCGTGTAAGCGTGTCAGATTATTTTAATGTAAAAAAAAAAACAATTGTAATTGTCGCCTCTTACACTCAACAAAACATGCAGAGTGTTGCCTCTAACAATTTTCATTACTTAAAACATCACGCCTATAACTTACACAAGAAACCTGGTTAATACCACCATAAAAGCAAGACGGTGTGCCAATTCATTCCAATCAGAGAAAACATATAATATTAAACCACTCCAGAATTAGGATCAAGGAATTCATGAGTGGACTTTTGGAACATTTTTTAGATAAATTGCGGTTTAGAAATAAAAGCTATTTGATATGAGATTTGTCTGAATTAAAGATATTTTTCATTCGTATTGAAAGACTGTGAACCGGAATTTCATGCAATTACAATACACTTTATAAAGCAGCTTAAGTGCATGTCACGAATGATGTGAATTAGTGAATAACCATGATACAGCTTGACAAAATACAAAAGTTCTTTAGGCCAGGAGGCTTTAATCCATCGGTTTGTGTCTGTCAGCCATGTTGGTGTTTTCTATCACTGCCTTGTGCAAGG
Source organism: Protula sp. h YS-2021 (assembly GCA_949752745.1). NCBI lineage: Eukaryota > Metazoa > Annelida > Polychaeta > Sabellida > Serpulidae > Protula > Protula sp. h YS-2021. Next base: position 23,082,996 of record OX457030.1, read on the forward strand.
GATTAGAGTCAGTTAAAAACTTATGAAATGTAGATCAAATGGTTGTATGAAAACATTGGTTTATTTCTCTGTAAAATATCGTTTATAGTGGATGTTAAATTTTGAAGCTTGCCAATTTATAAGTAAATTTACAAAATCAAAATACAGTTTTCATGGTACGACGGTTTTAATATTACTTGTCTTTTTCAGAAAGCATCCTTTCTCAGAATGCGAAAACATTTTGGTGATTATAAAAGTCTCGTACTTTAGTACGGTTAGATTTAAAAGGCTATTTTAACACTGAAACTTCTTAAAACTTTACAGGCATGTTTGCAAATGAAGGCTTGGATACTGATTTTGAATATGGAGGTACGCTACCCAACTATATTCACATCCCTCAGTTAACTTAGTTGCCGCCACTTAATGACAAATAATTGACCAAACCTTCAAAACCAACTCTACCAGTACATATGCTCACATTAAGAGAAATACGAACCTTATAAAAACAATCAAACTGGAAACAGGACAAGTCCCTAACGGTCAAGTCCCTACTGGACAACTCCCTACTTAGGACAAGCCCCTACTAGGACGACTCCCTACTTTTTTTATTTTTTTAGCTTTATTCATAATGTAAGAGCAATAAACTTGTGATGTCAACGATAAATAGTGTTTGATTACGCTAATTGCAATTAATGAAACCGTTGGCTTTATTCATAACGTAAGATCAATAATCTTGCAATGTCAGCGATAATCTTTGAGTACGCTAATTGCAATTAATTAATTCTTTACTTTTTAGAGAAAAAAAACACAGTATTTTTCAACTCAAACAATTTTATTAAAATTAAAGTGGAGCTACATCGTGACATAAAAGCATTTCCGCACTATCGCATTTGCGTTAATTCTTTTTCAACTCAAACAGCTTCATTAAAATTAAAGTTGAGCTACACCATGACACAAAAACACAAAATAAATCGCTAGTGTATCGAATAAAAATGCAAGCTTTTTTGCTGAAATAAAAGAATCACAATAAGGTAGTTAGTTATATGATTTGTTTAATTAGTAATTACTAATTAAACAAATCATACAAATGTTTGGCTAATCGGAAAGAAAAGAGCACGATTAGAGATCACACGATCACAGTCACTAAACAGTCCTACATGCGAATGTTATGGGAAATACCACGCAAATAATCTAGATATGCCGGTTATCGAAGTCGGTTACAACGGTCGAAATTTTCGTACAGATCCATCACACACCCGTTCAGTGTTACCAGTAACTATTAAAGTCACTTCAATAAACTTTATGGACGTTATGAATGTCAAAATTCCCAGTTTTTTTAAGTTTCTAAAAGTCGTTTAAATTTCAAACACCATAAACCTCCAAATTTTTTATTTAGTATCTTTATTTAGTTCTGCATAAAATTATACTGGTCAGGCATATTACCACGAAAAATGTCAAAATATTTTTCAAACTGCCAAAAAAGATACGCCAAGGATTCATACATGTCTATCTTTTGGACATGAATGAAAAGTACTGCACACTTTAGCCTCCATTCTCCAAACAGGTGCCGGTAGAGTAAAAGGAATGGGATTTACATGGACAAATCATCATCATCATCATCATCATCATCATCATCATCATCATCATCATTTTCTTCTCTTCTCCTTTTTTGTTCTAATTCTATTACTTCCGTCTTTTTTTCTTTTACTTACTCTTCCTCTCCCCAAAATCAACATTTTAATGTATTTTCTTCTTGTGTGAATAAAGTGCTATGTTTGCTTGAAATATATACATCCAGAAATTTGTAAAATATGCTATGTTGGGAACTTGAATTTACATGAACAAACGACCATTTCAACAAGGCAATTTCTTTTGTTATTGTTCTTCTCTCCAAAATAAACCTATTAAATCTGGTGCAGATAAAGTGCTGCAAGTGCTTAGGTAACATATTCTGCACCGAAGCTAAACTTCAACGTGAAATATGTAATGAACAGGATTACAAATCAATTCAATCACATTTATTTCAAGAAAATAATTTATTTAATATCACTGTTCAAGCTAAATATGTAAAATTTGCAGTGCATTTGAAGGTGTTTATTCACCGAATGTGCTCCTTAAAAACTAATGAAAAAGCGTTTGCAAAATAATATCTAGACTAGATATGGCATATGTTGATCATTATTATAGCTTGACGATGAAAGTACGCGCGATTAAACATAAATCATAATTTGCTATGCTAAATTTGAACCTAATTAGTGAGATTTTCATTCTATGTATAGTTTCGCTTTTTAACACGAAGGTTTAATACATCTTTATTAAATATGCTTGCAATTAGGGTTGAGTGAATCCCAAACCACGAAGCCTGTACTAGTCCAGGGGTTAGGGAAAAATTCGATATCCACACAAAATAACTATTCACTAATATGAACTGCATCTACACGAGAGACTTTATTAATAAACAATTTTTACTTGAGGGAAAATGACTGTTTTGTTCATTCGGAAAGAATATTGTAGTCACATCTTTTAAGTGAAATGTGTTCTTTCAGTATTTAAATCTTGTCAAACTAGGCTCTCAAAAATCCATAGGTCCTTTCTATGTGACAGAGCAAAGCATTGCGAATATTTACATATCTGTTTACTTCCGGGTAAGACATGCCAAGACGCACAACATATACAATTGTCATCTGATGTCGAAACATCAACCATTCTAAAAAACACATGTCAGCAATTCTGCGAAATTCACTTTGTTCTAGCGACGTCTTTGCATAGGTCTCGACTGTTTGACCCTTTTCTTGAAGCGCTGCAATCAAAAACATTCTATATCGGTCGATATATGTGTACCATTCATCTATGGATGTTTCCGGAGGTAACCAGGATAGAAGAAATTCAACTATATCATACTGAGGAGGAGATATTCGTGCTGTCTCCCAGTCATAGATGCAGACAGTTGTCTGACCTGTACTGAGTTGTGAACGTTTGCAAATATTACGCAAAGCCAAGTCGTTGTGAATAAGAGTCTTCAGAGAAGTATTCAAAATTTCATAGATAGCCTTGTAATTTGTCAACGCTTTTTCACATATTGTCAGAGTATCCTTGTTAAACAATTCGCTTGCGCAGTTCTTAAGCTGATTGTGATAGCCCCAGAGCAATGGCAATAAGTTTTCAAATGTCGCACACGTCAATGTTGGACTAAGGTTCTTTGAGATGTTTTCAGGTATTTCATCAAGATTTCCATAGTACATCGCATGAAACTTTGCAATATTGGCCAAAAATTCCATTACATCTTCCGTCTTCCAAAATTTTGGAGTGCGATCGCAATTCAAAAGCGAATATCCATTTTCGGGAGAGGAAAAATTGTCCATCACGCACGCGTACAGACCTTGAGAGGGGTCTTCTAGAATGGCGTAAATAGTTGGGAGAACTGTTCTCCACGCAGGAGAACTTTGTCTAAGACAAGCAATTTCTCGTAAAACAGGGCTTTTCCACCAAATCTGTTCTTCTAGTATCCGCCGCAATATACTTCCTATTTCCTTAGAAATCTTATCGTGATCCACCAAAAGCTGAGCGGAAAAATCCTCGAAACTTTTCATGCGTTTGAAGATGAGATTTTTGCTCAGAGTTTCAGCATTATTCCTGTCATGCTGGATAAAATAATTAACTTCGCATTCACGGAAACCAGCGTTACTATACCCATGTGATGTGTCAAACACCTTTGAATTAAAACTCCACTTTATAACTTTTGCATCTTTGTTTAATTTTGTGATGATCGTTTGAAAGAAATCTTTTCCAATATTTTGAAACTGAAAATCGGAACTGTCAGCCATACCGTTTAATGAAAACTGTTGTGGTCCATACAAAAAAAAATATATTCAAAGAAGGCTATGTATGAATGAGATTTGAAAAGTACCTAAAATATCACCTGAAAAGTACACTGCACCGCAGCAGATCTGTAGAGTTACAGATAACATTCGCTTGAGGATTTGTGAGCAAACATTATAATAACAATACAAAGCAGCAATTAACCACTTCGCAAAGAACCAAAGAACAGAGACTCCTTATTAATCAAATGGATTGTGCGTGAATGTATAATCTGATTGTTGAAAGGATACATTATATAAAACTGTCCTGATGATGATGGAGTGCCAACTACGGAAAACTATTCACCATTCATATTTGTGACCACTTCTTTTCGTTTTAGCAATAAGATACCTTTATCAGACACTTCATGAAACATACACTAAGTGCAGTATCATTGATGATATTGTCGCAGTCTCCCTTTGACCTTATCCACTGATGAAGAAAAACTTTTTTCACAATGACTATTCTATTATGATGGGCAGTGGCGTACTCACCGGAGAAACCCAACAGTAATAAATATAAATTATAAGCCATAAGCTATTACATACCATTCAGCAGAGGCAGAATATTTCGTTTAGTTTTGAGTTACTTTTGAGCATGGGAGATATCTGAGTAATACTACACACATTAACATACAAAGCTCCAACGAGAAAACTCAAGATTTTACTGGACTCACATATGCTTAAGTGTGGGGGTCTCAATATCTGCCTTGAATCATCAGACGGTCATATTATGGTTCACCACTCTTCTACACCTTCTCAGATTGTTTATTTGTTTTGTGTTTAAGCAATAATGATATTCCTTAAACTGGAACTAATATTGTCTTTACAACTGCTTCGATCAACATTGAATGATAAAACACTACGAGGATAATATCTAGGGCATTAAAGCGCAAGACGAGCATCTATCACAGCTGACGTCATAGCGTAATATAAGCAACACACTCTTCAAACAAGAGCTTGTGGCTGGTTTGTTTGTTTATTTTATATTTAGCGTTACATTCCGTGGCAATGAAAGCCCTATTGGAATGCACCTGCCAACAGGATAAGTGAGAAAACAGAACTAGACAGAATTCCGCTAGATAGCGGAATGACCCATTTGCAGGAAACGCTAAAGAAAATATTTGTATTAAATTATGACCGAAAAGCTCAGTCACGCAGTACCTTTACTTAGTGGTCGTTTTGGCTCTACAGGTTAAAAAAGGAATCAGTTTATCTCTAACCGTTTTCGAGATAATGGTCAAATTATGGTTTTTGTCCGTGACCTTAAACGAGGACAAAAAGCTCACCGAGGTACCTCTTACTTAGCGTTGTTTAGGCCCAAAGGTCGAAGATGACCTCGAAATCACTATATCTCTAACTGTTTTCAAAATAATGGTCCACTTCCGGTTTCTGTCATTGAACATGATCGTAATCGAGGTCAAGGTCACCGAGGTACCTCAATTCAAAATCGCTCTATTTCTAACAGTTTTCGAGAAAGTGCAACTTCAGGTTTTGACCTTGACCATGACCGAGGTCAGGGTCACCGAGATACCTCTTACGTAACGACTTTTAGGCCCTAAGGATCGAATATAATCTCTAACCGCTTTCAAGATAACAGTCAGCATCTGGAATTTTACCTTGACCGTGATTCAGAAGGTAAAAATCACCGAGGTACCACTTATGTAACGTTGTTCGGGTCCAAAAGACCTAAAATGAGCTCAAAATCGCTCTATCTCCGACCGTAGGCCTTTCTTGAACGGTACACGAGGTTTTTAACCTTGATCCCAAGGTCAAGATTCACGATGCCAGGTTACCTCCTACAGAGTTTTACATATTCAAACTGGGATTTGAGCGCTTTATGGGGCCATTTTTGTGATTAATATACGTTTTGAAAAATATTTTGGCCTTACTTTGACCGCGACCTTTGAAGCCAAAAATATTTGCCATTTCACCGAGACCTGATGATTCTCTTTTAGTGTACAAAATATAACTCTCAGTCAACTCAAACGCTAGGAGGAGTTTCCTAGAAGCCGTTCTGTAGAAAAATAAGCTTTGACCTCAATTTGACCTTACCTTGACCGTTGAGGTAAAAAAACTTGTACATTTATCGAGAACTTTCTATTCTCTAAACCTCTGCTTATTTTCTTCTTTTTCTGTAAAATAGTGTAAGAGGATAGTGTAAGGCACAGACAGCAAGCACTTGTTCAAACATTATATGCTGCTGAGCAAAATGTATTTAATAACTATATGGTTACATGTTTTTTAACTCGAAGGATGATACTTAAAATTTAAACAGACATCGCCACGGTCAATAGCCGGCAAACTTTACTAATATGTCAGGGCATTACCTGACACTAACAGCGGTTTGTTCAAAATTGTGCCCTTTTAGGACAATGTACGTAAAATGTGCAGCAACATGTGTTTCGTAAAGGTCAAATTTCAAATGCCAAATGACATTGCAGCGGTAAGGAAAACCATGTCCTTTTAGGGCGATGTGCATTGCTATGATAAATAACCAGCTCACAGCGGTCTCCTAGAGAAAACCATGTACTTTCAGAACAATTGTTTGTTTGTTTGTTTATTGAATAGTGTTTTAAGTCCCTTTCAGCGATCACAGCGCTATATTAGGACTATCCTGCCACATTTTACTGAAATGTGCCATTCCAGTTTGAATCCTTATGTCGCTGATATGTTAGGGTATTCCCTAACACTAAAAGCGGTTTGTAAAAGAAAATTACGTCTTTTTAGAACGATGTCATCGCTAAGAAAACGAACCAGCAAACGTCGCTGATATGTTAGGGCAATACCTAACTCTAACAGCAGTTTGTTAAAGAAAATCATATCTTTTTAGGACGATGTCATTGCTACAAAAACGAACCAGCAAACGTCGCTGATATGTTAGGGCATTACCTAACACTAGAAGCGGTTTGTTAAAGGAAACCACGTCCCTTTAGGACGATGTCATTGCTACAAAAGCGAACCAGCAAACGTCGCTGATATGTTTGGGCATTACCTAACACTAACAGCAGTTTGTTAAAGAAAATCATATCTTTTTAGGACGATGTCATTGCTACAAAAACGAACCAGCAAACGTCGCTGATATGTTAGGGCATTACCTAACACTAACAGCGGTTTGTTAAAGGAAACCACGTCCCTTTAGGACGATGTCATTGCTACAAAAGCGAACCAGCAAACGTCGCTGATATGTTAGGGCATTACCTAACACTAATAACAGTTTGTTAAAAAAATCATATCTTTTTAGGACGATGTCATTGCTACAAAAACGAACCAGCAAACGTCGCTGATATGTTAGGGCATTACCTAACACCAACAGCGGTTTGTTAAAGAAAATCATATCTTTTTAGGACGATGTCATTGCTACAAAAACGAACCAGCAAACGTCGCTGATATGTTAGGGCAATACCTAACACTAACAGCGGTTTGTTAAAGGAAACCACGTCCCTTTAGGATGATGTCATTGCTACAAAAACGAACCAGCAAACGTCGCTGATATGTTAGGGCATTACCTAACACTAACAGCAGTTTGTTAAAAAAAATCATATCTTTTTAGGACGATGTCATTGCTACAAAAACGAACCAGCAAACGTCGCTGATATGTTAGGGCATTACCTAACACCATCAGCGGTTTGTTAAAGAAAATCATATCTTTTTAGGACGATGTCATTGCTACAAAAACGAACCAGCAAACGTCGCTGATATGTTAGGGCAATACCTAGCACTAACAGCGGTTTGTTAAAGGAAACCACGTCCCTTCAGGATGATGTCATTGCTACAAAAACGAACCAGCAAACGTCGCTGATATGTTAGGGCATTACCTAACACTAACAGCAGTTTGATAAGAAAATCATATCTTTTTAGGACGATGTCATCGCTACAAAAGCAAACCATCAAACGTCGCTGATATGTTAGGGCATTACCTAACACTAACAGCGGTTTGTTAAAGAACATCACGTCCTTTTAGAACGATGAACATTGCTACGAAAATTGCCAGCAAACGTCGCTGATATGTTAGGGCATTACCTAACACTAACAGCGGTTTGTTGAAGAACATCACGTCCTTTTAGGACGATGAACATTGCTACGAAAATTGCCAGCAAACGTCGCTGATATGTTAGGGCATTACCTAACACTAACAGCGGTTTGTTCAACAATTATATTCTTTTTAGAACGATTCAACGATTGCGCGAAAATCTTACGATCGGAAATTAGAGAAACCACCTTTTGCCAAAGAATTATGCAAATAATGGTGCAATTTAAATGCTACTATTTGCATTACTGTCCAAAACTGGCCGATGTTTTGAAGTAAGATAGCCATTGTAGTTACAATAGCATGAGCGAGGAAGTGTTTTTCGCCAATCGTTAAACACTTATAACATAAACACTAAAAAAAGAGATTTTTACTTGAATGGACTGACATATTGTACTAGGCATATTATGGTAATTAATTCCGCAGAAACTTTCACTTACACATCTTCTAATGCCAGAAAGATTAATTTTTAAGTAGTTTCTTAAATACCAGGTAAAATTCGAGTGAAAAAATGGCATTCATTTACTTTATTTAAATGTCGGTCTTTTTGTGGTTGTTCAAAAGGATGAACCAAAAGTACCAGAACAATGGGCGTAACTAAGAAGTCGACCTGTATTTACCCGTCATAAAAACACTGTCCACGGGCAATGCCCCAGCTTACAAATGCGGTTGTCAGGATCTATGACACAGAAGTATAACCTTCAACCAAAATTTCAAGCTATGTATCTGGTGTCGGTCAAGATTTTCAAAATCGCCAAAAATGTAATAGCCACGTAGGTACTAATGCCCGCTGCCTTTAATCAAAATGTCAAGACAACAAGATCATATCAACATCCTTGTGTCCATTAGGATCTGGTGGTTTTCTGCAAAAATTTCCATTATGTTTTTCTAAACTGGTAAATTTATTTGGTAAAATAACAACAGCCACATTCAGTCAGGAGGAGGAGATACGTTTTAAGGAATTTGGTTTGAGCCAATACATCGTCAAACAAAAGGAAAAACCAGGCAGGAACCAAAGTATGCTTCCTTTAACAACATTTCAAAATAGTAAGACTATTTCCCTGGCGTCTGTTAAGATTGTGCTAAATTTTTATGCCCATTCTTTAACAATCTTTGGCAATCAACACAAATTACAGCACGTGGCTAACATTTTTTAATCACAATTTCAACATATGTCTGGCGTCAGTAAAGATTTCAGTCAGAAAATTGTTTTTCGCCAATATTTCCGATAATTTGGCGTACCACCAACAAAAATACTAGCCCAGTAAGTATTAATAATGTCTGCTACCGTTGCTAAACATTTCTCGAGAGGTAAGCTATTTTCCTAGAATTAGCTAAGATTTTATTTAAAAAATGGTTATTCACCAATATTCCCACCAATTTTTCACCAATCCTCAAAGAAAACAAATGACTAGGTAATCAGTAATGCCTGCTGCCTTCACTTAAAATTTCAAGACAGTAAGACACTTTTCCTGGAGTTAGTTAAGATTTTACGAAACAGATTGTTTTTTCGCCAATATTTCAGACAATTTTTGGCCAATCGCCAAAAAAAAAGGAAAAGCCAGGTGGTAATAATGCCTCCTACCTTTATCTGAAATTTTAAGACAGTAAGACTATTTTCCTGAGGTCAGTTAAGATTTTATTGAAATGCTTTTGGTTTTCGGCCAAAATCTCCCCCAATCTTTTGGCCAATCATCAAAAACGTAAAAGCCAATTAGGTAGTACTTCCTGCTACCTTTACTTACAATTTCAAAACAGTAAGACTATTTTTCTGGACTCAGTTAACATTTTATGAAAAAAATTGTTTTTCGCCAAAATTTCCGCTAGGTGGACATTTAAGCAGCCTACCTTCTACAAAATTTTAAAACTTATCCATCAAAACCAAAGGAGTAAGTACATTTTTCGCCAATATTTTAGCCAATTTTTTGCAAAGCTGGGGATAAAAAAGCATATTTTGGTCTTTACCACACAATTTCACAATTCTCTGCTGGCAGAAAAATATGAAATTTTGCTTGTAGATAGGTTTATTTATGCATTTTGCAATGTATCGAATATAGATATCAATGTTTTTTTACGCTTTCTTAAAATCTCGACGCTAATGCTTTGGCGAAGGTGTTATAGATATAACTGAAGAATGCCTTTCCATAGAGATAAAATTCTCTTTTTTTTTTAGTAACTCCAATAAGAAAGTAATTAGAATGTTAAATTGCACCAACATCCTCACTCCACATTCCATGGCCATCTGAACAACTTTAATCCGGTGTTTAATTTCTAGCTGCCTGCTACATAGCCTTTTGTTAGCTGATGTTATACACTGTTTTCACAGGATTTTTCCGCGAGCGCGAACATAAAAAGAAAGTGAATATAATATTTCACGTTTTTCGTATGTTTAAGTGTTAGTCAAATTTGCTAAAAAAAAAAGAGCCAATCTTTTCTTTGGGACATCTTACGGCCTAAATTTCTGCCAGAAAAGAGGAGTTTGGTCTAACATAAACAGGCTTATACCAACACATACCTATGTGTCCCCAGCCTCCTCTTCATTCTGTAAAAACAGAGGGGAGGAGAGGGGAGGGGAGTGGAGGGGAATGGAGGGAGGAGAGGGGAGGGGAGGGGAGGGGAGGGAGGGAGGGGGAGGGGAGGGGAGGGAGGGGAGTGGAGGGGATGGGAGGGGAGGGGAGGGGATGGGAGGGGAGGGGAGGGGAGGGGAGGGAGCCTACATGTCCATGACGCAAAAGGCTTTTCTTCAAAAAGCATGTCGACGATCTCTTTAAAGATATTTTAAACCTGTGTATTTCTGGTCGGTTTACTGCACATTTTCAGCTGACACGTGTAATTTAAATTTCATCTGCTTCATCTTACTGAACAACAAAGATTAACAAAAACTTTCTTATGTAAAAAATATTTCGACGCTGTGAAAATTATATAGCTCGTTCCCCTGAGGGTTCACTAAAAGTAAAAAGAGGGAAAGATCAAAATTGTTCGCAAGTGTCAAGTGAACAGACAACTAGAAATGTGTCTGTAGGAACATGGATGCCCTGCCTGCCGGATTTAGTTGAATGTTCTCATTTTTTTTTAACTGCTTGTTTTTATGTGATATTTCGAACATAATAATCGAACTTTATTTACGTTGCTGTGGCTCTAGAAATCCTAAAAAAAATCAGTACCGATACTTTTATTTATTCCTCAAAACTGAAAATTTTAAGCGTTCATTTGGTACACAGAATGTTTTTCAATGACGGCATCTCCATTGCAATGATCGCCAAAATTTTCCTCTTGACTGCGAGTTTCCATGGAGAACAAACTTGAGGTTGAGAACATGATGGCATCACTCTGATTACGGGATAAACCCTCGAGTGTTTTTGTTTAGACGGACCTCGGTCATTTGAAACAATGGAAGAAAAATTATGTTAATACACTGACTTGAAGGACACACGGCAGACACACGGACTGATGGAAGAGCCCACAAATAAAAAAAATGGTTACGAGCAGATAAACGGACGGAGAGACTTGCGATAACAAATATATGTTAACGGACAGATAGACAGATGGTACGACTCGCAAGTCATAAAACCAAATGTATACGGAGCTACTGACGGACAGATGAATGGAGGAACTCGCAAGCCATGAAAGCAGAGCATGAGCATGAAGATAGCAGCATTTTGAAACTAATCATAATTTCAATGCGAATCCAAACAGTCATGGTGTCTTAACTATAGTATTACAGCATTTCATCCAGCCATGTGTCATCCGGGTGATCATAATGAGAAGAAACGACAAGTGTACAATAATTTGGCCATGAAAATCAGCAAGGCCCAATTACTATAAATCAAGCAAAGAATTCCCTGCAAATGTTCTATATCCTCACTAATGGACAAAATTAAAATTCTCATTGCAGCAAAGCAGTAATGGTCTTTTTCAGGAAGGTGATGATAAACAAACAATAACACCGTAACATGGTCATTTTCGCCCGCTTTGTTTAAGGAATTATTTTAGGTGAAAACATTTCTTTTGTTTTCACATGTCTTCGGGTAAATTTGGTCGGTTGAAACATACCAAGATAAAATGCCATAGATTCCTTAACTAAACACCTGTGTTAGTGTGTTAATGAACACTTTTTAACACCACCAACCTACTCTGTTGTCTTGATTGCTGTATCAGCATCTGTTTATTCCAACTTGTCCTCTTCAGCCTATGATGACGATCAAATTATTAATTAAATCAATTGAAAATGCCAGTCTAGTGCAGCAACACGGCGGAGCATGCGCACTGTGGAACGGGAAGTTACATATCTATAAACTGACTATTTTTCTGTAAATATTAAAATCAATGTCAATTGTGGAAGACCGTCAAGTGACCGTGACCCAGGTGTCACTGTTATTACACATGCGTAGCTGCGTCAGAGGCATTTCGAAAAAAAAATGGTTTCAAATCGAAGAGGGGTTCGCTTCGGTTATTTGTGACTTATATCCTGGACCGGTCCGAGTCCATTCTTTTTGCCACCCCCCCCCCCCCCCCCCTGGAAAGACAGCAATGCGGTGATTACATCCACATACAACCCCCCCCCCCCCAAAAAAAAAAAAAAAAAAAAATCCCGACCACAGCGTCAGTGCCGCCATCAGTACACTTACTGCAAATGTAGGATTGTGAGTATTTTTTATCACTTCCTTCCTACTAAACTGAAATATTACTTAACATGTATCTTTAAAATATCAAAAGAAAGTCAAGAATAAAAAATAATATTTTAATGCCACATCTTTTGTTATAGTAACAAATTCTCTAGAAAACATGTAAAACAGAATGCGAGACAAATAACATCCTTAGCCAGCATAAAGTATTAACATGAAGTGGAGTACATAAACAAAGTATTATATTATTTGATTCACAGCCGAACCTCGTTATTTCTAATTTGTCCAGAAGGAAAATTTTACTGCGAAGTATCCGAAGATAAGCAAAAATAACAAAATGAGGTTTTGAATCTTGGGACCTGATAAAACAAGTTTGTCCAAGGACAAAGTCCCAGCTTACGAAAAGCTAGAAGGCAAATTCTAGCGTGCATGACCAAGGGAATTTCCCTGTTTAACTTGCGTCGAAGCACGGTTCGAATTTCGAACCAATGTGCATATTTATTAAACTTGCGTCAATGCGAGGTTCGCATTTCAAACCTGTCTATTCAACTTCCTTTGATGAGCTGTTCGCATTTCGGGCTAATGTGCATTTTATTTAAATTGTTTCGACGCACGGTTTACAGTTAGGACCACTACGCATGTTTATTTTACTTGCGTTGATGCGCGGTTCTTAGTTCGGACCAGTGCGCATATTTATTTAACTTGCGTCGATGCGCGGTTCTTATTTCAGACCAATGCGCATGTTTATTTAACTTGCGGTAACGCGCATTCTTATTTTGGACCAGTGCGCATGTTCCTTTCGGTTGCGTTGATGTGCGGTTCGCATTTCGAACCAGTGCGCATGTTTACTTATCTTGCGTTGATGCGCGGTGGTTATTTCGGACCAGTGCGCATGTTTATTCAACTTCCGCCGATGCGCGGCTCTTATTTCGGACCAGTGCGCATGTTTATTTAACTTGCGTTGATACGAGGGATTACATTTCGGACCACTGCGCATGTTTATGTAATTTGTGTCAACTGTTATTTCGGGCTAGTGCGCAAGTTCATTTAACCTTGCGTTGATTCGCGGTACTTATTCAGGACCAGTGCACATGCTTATTTAACTTCCGTCAATGCGTAATTCGCATTTCGGACCAGTGCGCATGTTCATTTAACTTGCGTTGATGCGCGGTTCTTATTTCGGGCAAGTGCGCATGTTTATTTAAGTTGCGTTGATGTTCGGTTTGGATTTCGGACCAGTATCGGACGATATCGTCGGCTGGTCTGAAAGCGAAAACATCTACCCAGGAAACATAAGCGCAATAGTTTGGAAAGAAACAATAAAGTAATAGAAAGCAGTGTTGTTTTAGCAGGAAAACCGAACCGTCCCAATAAATGACATCTGATAAAAACCGCAGGAGGAAATGCATGATGTTGAATTTTTTTCTTCAAAAATTTCCTGATCGACTCATAAAGCACAAGCCGTATTCACTACCCCCTAAGCAGGCCTCACATCCAAAATGAATGATATCGGATCAACACCGTAGGAGAAGATGCATTTTGAGGTATTTTCTACAACATATCCCCCAAAAATAAAAAATTTCCAAATCGAGTCAAAAAGCACGAGCCGTATGCCCGACCCACCTAAGAATTCCATATACCAAAAATACATGAAATCGAAAAAAAACTGTAGGAGGAAATGCATTTTGAAGTTTTTTTCTCCAAACATTTCCCAAAAATACAAAAATCACATGATCGACTAAAAAAGCATGAGACGCATGCAGGACCCCTTAGGGATGCCTCACACCAAAAAGAAATGAAATCGAATAAAAACTGTTGGAGGAAATGCATTTTGAAGTTTTTTCTTCAAAAATTCCTCAAAAATATAAATGGACTAAAAGGCACAAGTCGTATGCATCCCCCTTTAGGGATACCTCATACAGAAAAATAAATGAAATTGGGTAAACAATGCAGGAGGAGATGCATTTTAGGTTATTTTTGACTTTTTTTCTTCAAAAATTCCTAAAAAATACAAAAATTGTCCGATCGACTAGAAAAGCACAAGCCGTTTGTATGATCCTAAAATGACATCGGATCAAAAATGTAGGAGATACATTTTAAAATTCTTTCTTCAAAAAGTTACCAAATATTATTAAATCATCCGATCAACTAAAAAAACACATGCTAGATGCATGACCCCCAGGGATGCCACATACCAAAAATAAATGACATCCCATCAAATTTGTAGGAGATGAATTTTGAAACAAAAGTTTAGCAAATAAACAACTAACGGACGCCATCTGCAAACCGATAGGTATACCCCAGCTTGTAACGTAAGCTGGTCTAAAAATGTTCGAGATGAGTGAGTGCACGCCACGTTGCACGTTCCAGCTGGATGCTGGTAACTATCATACACCACACAGAGACTGCTTTTTCACTCAATGGAAAGGCTTAAGCTCGAACTTTTATGATCAAGTTTGTTCTAAAAGCAGCTAAATTCAGCAATTTTTGTCCAATTTTTTTTTTACCCATATGGCTGGCCGGCATCCTTTTTTTCATTCGCAATGGTTCAGGCGCGACCAAGTGACCCTTTTTTATTTGTGATTTTAATGATATTAATAAGATAAGGAAAAAAAACAACAAAACTTTTACTTAACTAAACCAAATTATTACACATTTAGCCTCTACAAAAGTAATAAAAAAGACAAGAACATTCAGTAAAAATACCAAAAGAAGAGCACTATTTTGTTTGTCTGTTTGCTTGTTTTTTTTTTTTTTTCGTTTTTTGTTTTTTTTGTTTTTTTTTTGATAACTCAGTACAAAAGCAGCGATTTCTAAACTCGGTGACATCTTCCGGCAGTGTTCCCGATATAATGAGCAAAATATTATCATGATAATTTATTATAATAATATTATTATTATGATAATTTATCAGAAAGTAAGGAGAGGCCAAAAAAAAAAAACAAAAAACATCTCAATCAAAACGGCCCACGCAACAACCCAAAATCAGTGATAGCGACATTGGTGATGGTTGTAGCACTCAAATCTTTTGAAAACAGCAATACCTCACACATCCTTTCTTTGTAGATCACAGATCAAAGCAATAACTACAGCAGTACTAAAAACAAGGCACAGTCGAAGCAGAAGAGTTCTCACATGGACACAAACTCTTCGGGTTTTTATGCTTATCTATTTTTTCATGTTCATTTATTTATTTATTATTTATTGTTATTTTTTTTTTTTTTTTTTGATTAGCCGCAAAAATACAAACGGATTGCATTACACTCAATCCCCACGGTGGTTCCTCGCTCAGGGAAACTTTACACAACACTCTGTACCCTCTGTGACCTTTAGACGCATCAGATCTGCCCTCGCTATACACACGGTCTTCCCGTGCGTGAAATATAGATGACAGTTATTTAAAACGGGAAAACAAATACGGCAAGAAAATGGAGACGAAATAAGGGAAATAAAGACAACCTCTTAGAAAACATAAACTTACATAAACCTTTTCAATCACTTATGTATTTATAAAAGCACCACTTTTTCGGTAGCCGGTAATGTACTGACTAAAATAAAACAGAACCGACTAAATCTCGCAATAGAAAATACTGTAAAATTGTCGTAAATTGTTAACACTTAACGTACTTGTACACAACATAACAAACTTTCAGGTACAGCAGTTATATATAATCATTTTCAGAATGATTTGTTTTGAATTAAAGCAAGTCTTTGAGTTTAAGCTTAGTCAACAATATACCATGAAGATCATGTCCTCCAAAAAGACGTGTAAACATTACGTCCCTGATTAAAAATCTGGCAATATTTTCCTTAAGAATCCCCCGTGAGTACAAAATAAGCGGATTAGGTCTGTGAAAGGGAGGGAGGAGAGGGGTGGGCAGCTGGAAAACTCGGGTACAGCATTTAGAAAGTTGATATCGTTCGTTGCAGTTAGATGCAACCATTTACGTGACAAACTTAATCATAATACAAACTCAAGCATGGGTCAATTCTAAACTCACCAATGTAATGCTCTCATCATGGTAATGTTCCGATCAAAGTAATGCCCCCATCAGGACAATATCCTTATCTAGTCAATGTCCCCAGCAGGGTACCGATCCCATCGGGGTAATGATCTCATCAAGGTAATGTTCCTATCAGGGTAATGTTCCATATTTTTGAGAAAATACACATTCACACACACACAACCAAATTTGAAAACAATAATATTGCACATATGTTGAATCACGGGGACTTTTTTGCGACTAGGTAAATCTCTAAAATAAAAAGCGTAGTTACACAACTCATTTATTCCACTTGTAGACTACAGGCAGCTGGACTTGTCTACGTTTATATGCGCCTTACAAGATGGCACAGCAGTCGCTTTGGGGCTCGGGTACGGCTGGCAGCAGGCTCGGATCGGGCTCTGTATAAGCACCCAATATAAACACCCTGACGACATAGAGCGAGTGCTCGACCTTGGTATGCATGCAGTACGTGTACGTCGTCTCGTCGCTGAAGCGGCGGTCCTGTGTGAGCATGCGCAGCGGCACGGTCTCCGCACACAGCGGTACCGCTCCTACAAAGGAGGTATCTCTTAACTACTGGTACTTACGATATGACCCTGAAAATGAACTGCCTACTTATTTTTATATTAATTGCTTTGACTGACGCGGACAATACTCATTATAATGTCATCGTCCAGGTGTGTGTATGTTTGACCTTGTCATTTAACGATGTCCGGTGGAATGGAAAAACAAACAACAGAAAACTGGGCCGGAACCGAAAATAAAGGGTTTTCTTACGTCAGTGCGTCCGTCTGTTAGTCGCTTAAATTACTTGATACCGCCCACTTAAAACTAGCTAAAACAAAATTATTTTAATAACTTGATTTTTCTTGCTAAACAGACGAACGAAAGTGATCGGTCCGAAGCGAATCACCTGCATCATTTGTCATCAGTCTAACAGAACGACCCCCCCCCCCCCGGCCACAAGTGCAGTAGATACAGGGAAGAGCGGGCATGACTTGTCATGGCTTGGGTAGTGATATGCAGCGCAACAAAGCCCCCAGCGCAACAAAGCCCCCCCCCCTTTCCCTCTCAAATCTGTGATCTTTTCGCTTTTACTTTCTAAAACTGAGCGATATTTCGCTTTTCACATGACAACATTTTACGATGTTCTCGCTTTTATTTTTCGCTCGCCGCACACACCCATTAGGCCAAGAAATAAGTAGCCCCCTTCCTCCCCCACACTCTCACCCCCCCCCCTCCCCCCACGGTTGTGAATTCACTACCTGTGGCGCGGAACCAGGCATGCATCCTCTGTAGCACTTGTTGCAGCGACTCATAAGCGCCCAACGAGCAGCCACCTTGTTTCACGATGACATACGGCACAAACACCTTATACGTCACGGAGAGCGGGGCCTGTGGGTTAGCCACGGGCATGGTGTAACACACACGGATAAAGCGCAGCTTCATCGTGATCTGACTCATGCCCGTGCGCTCTCGGTACAACGATCGCTGGCTGTCGATCGGTCCGTCTGCAAAGTTAAAAAAATACAACAGATGACTAGTCACTAATGGGCAGTGCTTGAGTAAGCAGCGGAAACTGTACGTTGCGAGATAAGATTGGGAAACCTCCACGACACGTCACAGTTCCGAGTGACACTTTTTTGGAGGGTCGTTCGCTTTTTCTTTATAAAGACAGAATAAATCCATCTTTAAACAAATTAATTCTATTATTATTATTATTATTATTATTATTATTATTATTATTATTATTATTAAACTTCTGCTATTAGTACTTTTACTACTACCACCACTACTACTACTACTACCGCTCCTACTTGTAAGATCATATTTATTCTTAATGAAATATTAGTTACAAATGGTAGTTTAGAATATTTTTAACTTTAAAAATTACTTCAATCTGCAACATACGCATTTCATTTCTTGCAACATATAGACCTTTTTTAGGATCCTGCTTGATTCTTGGAAGATGTTTCCACTGTTCAAGCATCACTCACCGATGTAGTGCTTCATCTTGCAGTCCACGGACTGCACATTGGTGATCCGGACGGATGGATTCTGTTTGATCCAGGCGCTGGCCCGCGACATGATTGTGCAGAACGCCTCGTACTGGGCCTTGGCTATGATCCCCGCCGGCTTTGTGCACTGCGGCACGAAGTCAGCACAACCTGTACAAAGGTGACAGCAACGTCAGCACTCGTCATTATATCAACACGTGATTACGTCGCAGCATGAGTCATACAAAACCAAGTAAAATCTTTTCTCACATCCGCATTTCTGTACACTGTGATTGTTTGATCCTTTTTCTTTTAAAATCTTCTGTCTAAATCCTCAGAACTGAGGACCCCCCTCCACCCCCCTCCCACTCGCCACCCCTCCCCCGATGCACACGCTCACATTTTCCATTACAACTTCAACCTCGAGTCAGGTTTTTGGGTATACCTGACTTAAGTACTACCGGTACCTGATTGGAGTACTACAATGTGCCTGTCCGAAGTACTACCGGTGCCGGGCTGAAATAAAAGTACTTGCCCGAGGTACTCACTGAAAACTGACAGGCACGTGACAGGTACATCACTGAAGCATAGCGTACCTATACGATCGGTGGTCGCCTCCCCGCGCACGACGAAGACGCGCAGACACTGCACATAGTATGTGTACTTGCTTGTGTAGTCCTTCCAGAACGACTCGTCCGGCCACACGTTGTTGACCGAGCTCTTCTGGCTCATCTTCACGTCCACGCTTTCCACCGTCAAGATTCTCCCTGCAAACTTCTCCTTTTAGTCCTGTCCTTTTCTGCTTTTTTTTTTTCTTAATTTTTTTTATTTATTTATTTAATATTTATGTGCGTGTATGTGTGTCCTTGTTTTGTTTTGTCTTTTTTCACTCTTTATTTATTTATTTCTTTTTTTGTTTCGTTTAAATAAAGATATAATATTCAGTGAATAGTCATATGGTGAATATATATATGATTACCTCACAGATTTACATTATTGCAAATGATGTAATTTCAAACGATAGAAATAAATGGGTTATGTGCTGGATATTACCTTCACCAATGCTTATCAAATTGGGGTAATGTCTGTTTTTAGAAGCATCATTTCAACCGTATCAAAGTATAAATTTTAGAAGTAAAAGTAATAAGTTGCCTTGTATGTAAATTCTAAACACTTAAAGGATTGAATAAAATAAATAAAAATAAAACCTGGCAGAGGGTGTTCACTTATATAATCGTTCATCCTTTCCAACGTTCTTGCAAAGTTCTCATATTTGGGTTTGTGTAGAAATGTACCCTCTTCCAAAAGCCGAGGCACCCAGTTCATGTAGCTGATATGCTCGTGCCCTGACCCATCGTCTGCTGGTTTTATGCTGTACCAGACCCTGAAAACAACATTTGGGGCAGGGCAGAATAATAACAGCAAGTTCTGGCTTTCTTCTATTGTTATTTTTTTAAGACCTCCTTGTCCTCTTTGCTATCGATATTATTATTATTATTATTTATTATTTATTATTATTATTTTTGTTTAATGGTTTAAAATGTTTTAAAGCAGTTTGATTTCATTGAAGATTCAACAGCACAAAAACTCTTTCCCATGAAAAGAAAAACCTTGGCAAATACTGCAATTATTTAAATTTCACATTGTTGACATTGGTCACGTGACCTCTGTGGTTAATAACCCCCACCCTCTTCCTCGCTTACGGATGATCTCCCTACCACAACTACACTAGACAAAAAAAAACAAATAAACAAACCTTAATATCCTCAAAAAATACTGCGCCAGCTTATAGTCGATAAATGTAGAACTTGAGTATTGAACCTGTGTGAAAAAATCAAATTTGCGATTCCCAAAAATACGGAAACCTTTTATATTTACTATACCATAGGATACACACAGGGTCTCTTTTTGAAATATTTTTTTCCTTCCTTTTTTTTCAAGGTTGTACACTTTGCTTTCTGTTTGCAAACGAACAGACATACACAAAAAAAATACAGTTTAACAAAAGATAGCTGAAATAACGTAAATTTACGCCATTTTGGAGAAGCACCCACAGATCTAATCCATAAGCTTGCGAACACTTGTATAAAAACATGTCCTAAACGCATGCTGATTGCTCAGTTTATTTACAGCACTTCAACCAAGCACATGGTTGGAATTTCAAGCGTTATGAATAGCTTACCTCTTTGTCCTTGAGTCCTTTCAGTTCGATGCTTTCACAGTTGAGGACTTTAACCCGCGGATTTTCGTGTAACCACTCGTTAGCTCTGCGTATCAAGGTACTGAAAAAAAAAACAGAAAATAAATAAAGTTTGTGTTATAAAGCAGCCATTTCATTGTGCATTTTTACGCCTCGCAAAAACGCCAGAAGTAGGAAGAAAGAAAAAATTCGATATGCAAATCACGAACCACATTTTTAATATGAAATTAAATTTGTTTTCAAAACAGGTTTTATCTAGTATGAATTCAGTACTTGTTCACAGACAGTGTTAATGTGTATCTCGTTAAGTCCCGCGCCTGCTCACTACTGTTCTGTTCCTGACAATTTGTCTGCAAGTTTATTTTGAATTCATAAACTACCCGTGAAATAACGCGCAATTAACAACCTGGTAGATAGAATGAAAAATTCAGACTTTTAAGACACCAAATATACGATGAATAAACAAGCGTTGAAAGTGATTTTCTACACCTGAATTGCTCAAATTTGGGTGTCCCATAAAGTCCCCATTTTCCAGGAAAAACAGGGGCAAAATCTGCAAACTGTACTGTATAGTTGTCATCGTATCTATTCAAGGCCGCAGCAGCTTCCGTGTAACTCGGCAGCACATCACCGGCAGCCACTTCATATCTGTACGCCATCTGTCGGATAAAAAACATTAAAGAAATGTTACTGAGCACTGACCTGATAAAAAAAACAGTATAAATGTATATTATATAAATATATGTTACCGGTACCAATTCCAAAATAGGGCTCCAAAAGAGTCAAAATATTATCCAAAAAAATTTTTGAAAGCTCACATGCCCACCTTTAAAATTTGAAAATGCGCAAGGTGGAAGAAAACTAGAATTTTTATGTTTTCTCTTTCCATTTTTTATCAACAAAAATTGCAGTCTAAGCGACACCTCAATCGGAAAGGTTCAAAAATACGAACTGTCTTATATACCTAGAAACAGAATCGCTGCCAACTTGGAAAAAATCACTTTTTGCACGTAAATAAACCGATTTCATCCGTCGAAATGCGGTTTTCTAAGATCAAAATTGTATTATGTTTTGTAATTTTTTTCTTAGAAAATTTAACAGACTGCCGTATAATACAGAAATATTAGAAAAACATCCTAAGCAATGGAAATTTATTTCACATACAAAATATATCCAATGTGCTCGATAAAATGTGACACATTTCCTCTGCACATGTGCCTAAAGGTTAAAATCATATTACCACGAAGTCGTTTGAAAATCCTTTTCTTGAAAAATGCTTCTTTCTACGATTTATGGTAAAATTTTAAAGCTGTCAATGCCTTGTTCAAATACGAAAAACTATACAGACATACCTAGAACTCGTGTTTTAAAATCTTTTGAAAAATTGCAATACTACCGCTAAAAGTAATGTATTGAAGTATTCAATGTTAAAAACAACGTAATTTCTAAACAGTTTCAATGTTTTAATTATTTTAAACACTGACAATTTATTTATGAGCAAAAGAAAAATGACACATTTTAACTTTTATTAGTGAGTGCAAGACAACACATTTCACATTTCGGAGAAATTTATTAAGTTTTATGTTTTTATCCTTCGATCTTAATTGCAAATGCTTTTGCAATGAAGCTTTCGAAATGGGCATTAAACTGATATTTTAGATTTTTGGGTGAAAATTTGGGTAATTGAGCGCAAAATTCAATTGGCTATTTACAAGTATAAACGAACTGCAGTCCAAAAGCTAAAACCAAACTATTTTAAAATATACTCAAGAAGAATTGCTGCATATTGTCCTCTTCTTACATTTTACACATATGCCAATTTTGACGACCTTTTCGCAAAACAAAAGCCCGTAATTTCCGCTCTGAGTGCCTGCTGACGATGCCAGCAAAAGTAGTGAGCTCAGTGACTGGATAAAATTCGAACTCTTTCTAGATGTACAAGTAGGAGACTAATTGGCAGAAAAATATGGGGTTTTCATTATTTCAGGGAACCATACCATAGCTTATTCAAAACAGACACGTAGCCCTGACGGAGAAGGAGCTAAACATTGCTAAAACAAAATCACAGTAAATTTTTGGTATAGAAGCAATAAAAACACAAAAGTATAAATTGTATTTGTCGGGTAAGGATATACAACAGAAAAATGAGTTAAGTAGGTTTCAAATTTTCCACTCTACCATCCATCTGAATTTCCAGTCCGGGACTCGTATACATCTAGAAAGAATATTATTTAATCACAGGGCTGTCTACTTTTGCCCCGCATCGCTTAGCAGGCACACAGAGCAGAGATCATCTCGAAAAGTTTCTAGTATTTTCCTTAAAACAAACATATGCATAAATTGCAAAAGGCGGCCAATGTAACGTACCTTCAATATATTTTGATTTTACTTTTTGGATGTCGCTTCCTTTATACTTATAAATAATCAATTAAAGTTTTCGCGCAATTGTCCAATATTCGCTCAAAATCTACGAGACATTCAACAAAAACCTCAAATATCACTTTAATACGCATTTTAAAATCTCCTTTGCAAATGCAATGACTTTCTTAATTTATTTTTAAGGATAAAATCGCAGAAATTGACAATTTTTTTTCCGAAATTCCAAGATTTGGAGCAATTATAAAATATTATGTTGAACTCACTAATCAAGAAATAAAATGTCATTTTTCGTATAGTAAAAAAAACAAAAACTTCCAGCTCTCAAAATTATTCAAAACAATGAATAAATTCAAAATTTACATTGTCAACTAAAACACAGTGCTTTTAGTTGGCTTTTCTCGGTTTTATTGACAATTTAAAAGCCGAGTTTTACTTTTGGTTATATAGGTTTTCGTGTTAAAATCGGATGTCGACGATTTTAAAGGTTCACCATAAATCGTACAAAGAAGTTATTTTCATTACAAAAGATCAAATTACTTGGAATGAGTTCTTTTTATTGTGATTCGAAGTTTTAGGCACATATACTATGGAACGCCTCAAATTTTGGCTGAAGTACAAAAAATCCTATATGTCAACTCTAAAATCTTATATTATCGCCTTGGTTTTACAGAGCATTTTCAGATATTTTTTTGTGTTTAAACCAAAATTGTATCAGCAGATCCACAGTACGCAAGAAATATTGCCATATATACGCAAGAAACGGGACTCCAATGTTTGGGGGATGAACACAGAAGCAGAGAAACTTAGAAACATAGCAGTCAGTGCGGAAATACACCAAAATCACCTTGAAATATTTATAGCGCTATTTTTGTTTAGAAATCTATTGTAATAATATCATGAATATTATTTCTCACATTCCAATAAAGTTTCGACACTTTGCAGATTCAAAATGGCAGAGAAAATCAACTTTTAGTGTGTGAGCCAAATCACGCTTTGGCAGTATCGAATAAAATGCGCAAAAATTTTGAATTTTGATTGCGAGGGAACCGGGTAGAAAATGAAAGAAATTATAGAAAAATATACAAGAAACATAGCCAAAAACAGCTCATACTCGGGACAGAACAGAAACTGAAACTTAAAACCATTTGTTAGAACTTTTAATTAGTTTTTAAAGTTGCATATAGGGGTTGTTAAACACAATATTGCTCTTTGGTGCAAGACAAATTTGACATTTGGGCGCAATCTGTCCATCTTTTCTTTAATTTTTATCCGGCTGGTGTGCATTCGAAACGCAGAAATTTTCGCGCATTTTATTCAGAGCGCCCAAAGTGTGATTTTGCTTATTTTCCCCGATGGAATCCTGCGAGTTTCCTCTACTGAGCATACGCATTCGTAGCTCCAAGAAGCGGTGCGCTAAAAAGTTTCCAGGCACCGCTTCAAAGCCTCGCTATATAACGATAAGCAAGTCAACTGCGCTCGCTTTGAGGCACCCCTGTGGATACTTTGTGCGAGATTCAACGACCATAAATTTTTATTTGCATTTACTAAAGGCCCTCAAAGTACAACGGTAATCATATACAACTTCTGTGTCACGCTTTCTTTAAAAGAAAATAATACGGAAATAACCCCAAATCTCCCGCAATAATTGACATTTGTTTGTAAACAGGGAGCATACTTTATTACGTGAAATAGTAACAATAATTTTTGCAATTATCCACCAAAAACCTTTTAAATTGATATTTCAAAAAGAACGTTAACATAAAAAGTCAAATATTGTGGGTGTACAAAATAAATTTATACGTAATTCTGCATCATCAACTATTTAGTATATATTTTACAAATAAACTATAACCCCTTTATTTAAATTTTCGGTCCCTTGACTTTGGTCACGTGACATTCAAAGGCCAGAATGTAAACAAACATTTGACAGGTGGATGCGGAAGCTAACTTTTTTGCACTTTTATGAACACATAAAAGATATACAGCTCACTAAAAAACTATGCCTGTTTTACAAAAAGGGCATATTGGGCATGAACTTCCTGTTGATGTTTGAATATTAGGGGCTGGTATGCAGGATTCGTGCCTCAGAACATATGAAATTGACCCCTATTAGTGGAGCGATGGAAGGCTTCGTGGCTCTGACAGAGATATACGATGTTATACAAGTCAGAGATACTCGGAGCTAACGCATTCGGAACCACGAACTCGCTTATAGCCTCGTGTGCTAATTTCCATAGCACTCTGTCACAATTTGTTAATTGCTTTGCTTTTTAAGATATAAAACACAGTGCAATCATGTTTGTTTTTGTTTTGTTTTTTTTTTTTTTTTGTTTTTTTTAAAGATGGCACCAACTCTCTTTCTGCGAAGTGCGTGGGCGATAATACATGTTTCTCGTACTCATACACTTTCACATAGGACACCGCGATTTTTTTCTCGAGCTTGCAAAATAAACTTAACCTGTACAAAACTGATCTGCTAGTTAAGAAAAAATGAAGCCAAAATTTAACTATTTATCACAATTTTTTCAGTCAGTTTATAAAACATAAACAGACGACATTTGACCGCGTTTTATTGGACGTATCTGAAAAAATAATAAATTCAGATAATGTTTCGAAAATGTCCCAATAAAACACTTCAGATAATGTTTTGAGAATAAAAATGGCTGCCGAGAGCTTTGATGCTTTTCTCTCGATCCAAATTGCGAATTGCTATTGTCAATAGTTGTATTTCTACTGGCCTTAATGTAAGTTGTTGTATGTCAGTTCTGAATCGACGTAACGTAAACCAAAACCGTTTCACTTTTGGGCGATAATGGCGTGCATGTGCGCAGAAAAGGATTATGGGAAGGTTATCTGAATGTAAAGCTCGATACACTCAAAAATGTTTCGAGACATTATCGAAAAACCAAGAAACATTTTCTGATTTCCGAAACATTTTCGAAACATTATCCTTGCCCAATAAAACGCAGGCACTGTGTGTATTCTTTTGGGCATAACTATTTACCGGTCTAATCACTGGTTCTAGCACTACCTGTTCTTTTCAGATTTAACTGGAACCAGTTATAACGGTCCGTGTCCGGTGACAGAATCAGACACAGAAAATGCCATTAATTCTTTTTGGAGTTACATTTGGACCGAACCAGAAGGATCAAAACATCCGGTTCTGGTTTTAGTTACGCTAGTAAAAGAACAGGTTTACCCGACCCAAAAAATGTAAATAATTCAAATGGAAGGCGGGAAAATGGATGAACTGGAAATTTTTGTTCAAGTACTTGAAACTTCCAACGCCATATTATTATCCATATTTGTTTACAAAGCCCTCTTGATCGAGTACATAAATAGCTCAATAACCGAAAATAAACAAAGAAAACAAAAAAACTCTTACAGTTTGGCAGCCATTTTGACATTATCATGTGAAGTCACGTCAGGTTAGGAACCTAACCGGAAGTAACCTCGGGTACGGACCGTTATAACTGGTTCCAGTTAAATCTGAAAAGAACAGGTAGTTCTAGAACCAGTTATTAGACCGGTAAATAGTTACGCCCAAAAGAATACACGCATTATCGTTGTTATAAAACAGCTGACCTCTGAGGAGATTTATCTGTTATGTATAAACACAGAGCGGATGGATATTTCTTTCTCACTAGCCGTAATGTGCGACCCTCAGTGTTGACTATTCTTGAATATTGGTGGAAAGGGTGCATATGAGTGTCCAAGTCACTAAAATCCAAAATTTAGTGACTTTTAAAAAAAAGTTGATTCCTTTCTTTGATGAGTTCTATTTTGCGCGGAATCCCCAGTGGGTCTGCGGAGTGAAAGTGTGTTATACACAACAGACCGAACCGCCGTAGAGGTCGACTGTTGGACAACAACGCACGCATTATCGAAAAACCAAGAAACATCTTCTGATTTCCGAAACATTTTCGAGACATTATCCTTGCCCAATAAAATGCAGGTACTGAAGTGGCATTGCTTTCTGACGTAGACGTAGAACGCTGCACAAAAAAAGTTATAATTGATCAACCTTGTTCTGGCATTGATGCAAGTTATGCAACAGGCAAATGGGGTTTGTCAACTGGCTGTTTTCGAAAGAAACTGATCGAGAAAAGGAGATCCTACTTAGGCTTAAATTTATCATCACTTAACATCATTTAGCATCATGTTTTAACCAGTCCTTACAACACAACTACACAAAGGGATACTTTTATCTTTAATTCATAAATATCATACGAAATTTTCATTTCAAAATAAAAAATTCATATCTCAAATGTTTTCAGCCGTCATTTTTATTTTGTCCGAGCCTGCTTTCTTTTACCTGAAAGTCAAATACGATTTGTATATCTTGCTGAAATTTATAATTGAGAAAAAAAATCTAAATTTTTTAAGAATGTTTAAAGACGTTATTTGAGTCAGAAAGAAACAGTAGGGGAGAAACAAGGATTCTGGGTCACTTTTGACGTCATAATGACGTCAAAGGGTGATCCAGAACCTTCATGGGGTTTATGAATCAGTTTTTGGATAAAGCGCGAATGACGTGAAAATGACGTCATAATGACGACGTTGTGACGTCATGATGACGTTATAATGACGTCATAAGTCACGTGATTTTTTTTCACACATGCATGCACACACATACCAAGACAGTTTTTTTTTTGCTATTTCACAATATGTGGCGGCCGCTCTGAAAAGGCGGCCAGGTGTCGAAGCTCCTCACTGTTGGTTGCTGCAGTCGGTTCAGTTGAAGGTGAGGACGTCTTGGATTAGCCGTAGTGGTTGACTCATCTGTTGCCCATTGAAGACAAAGTGAGTGGTCTTGACGGAAAAGTATCAAAGTTGGAGAATTGTCAGAGCATAGTCAGAAGCTACGTAAAGATCTGAACTTGACAGGCAAACCTAGTGAAAAGCTCATTCCCAACTTGTGTGACAAGAGGAAATATGTGCTTCATTATAGGAATTTACAGCAGTATTTTTCACTGGGGTTGAAAGTCACTAAGATACATCGTGCCATCATGTTTGCACAGAACAAATGGTTGGAGAAATACATCACCTTGAACACGAAAAAGAGAAAGTTGGCCAAGAATCCGTTTGAGAAAGACTTCTTCAAACTGATGAATAACTCTGTGTTTGACAAAACCATGGAAAACGTGAGAAAGCGCATGAATGTTGAACTCGTCCACAAAGAAAAGCGGTTCAAGAAACTCATGGCCAAGCCTTCGTTCCACAAATTCAGAATTTTCAACGAAGGTTTGACCGCTGCACATTTACGCAAAATGAATTTGCTTCTGAATAAACCCATTCAAGTCAGCACCATTCTCGACCTCAGCAAAGTGCTGATGTTCAACTTTCATTACAACTATATCATGGTCAAATATCCCAATGCCAAGTTGTTGTTCAGCGATACCGAGAGTCTATGTTATTACATAGAAACGGAAGATATCTACAAAGATATGCAGCAAGATGCTGACCTGTATGAAACAAGTGACTATCCTCCAGATCACTTCCTGCATTCCAACGTAAACAAAAAAGTGCTTGGGAAAATGAAGGATGAGACGGCAGGCATCCCCATTGGAGAGTTTGTTGGACTTGGGCCGAATATGTATAGTATGATATATGCTGGGAAATAAAAACATACGGCCAAAGGCATCAGTCGAGCTTGTCAAAGACGTATGAAACATAAGCAGTATAGAGACAGTTTGTTCAACCAAACTCAAACGATGGCTGGTAGTCGAATTGGATGCTGCGATTTGCACTTATTTCAATAATGTTATCAAATTCAGCATAGACTATAACATTGACTTATTTTGCAAGTTAGTTAAATGGTTTGTTTAACGACACGATCGACCCTTAGCGGGTTACATTGTGTCAGAACATGTCGGTATTCAGTGACTAGAAGACAATGCTACAAGTTAAAATCAAGATAAACTAAAACCATGTATATTCTAAAATCCTGCAAGGTCCTGGCAAAATTCATTTCTAGCCGTAAGTTTCCATGCATGATAAGGGGATAAGGATCATCACCATCATAATCAGATGTTAAGTCGAAAGAAAATAAAGCGTAACCTCCAGGCCAATCTTCCCCTTTTATGATTGAACTTTTCTCACCATTTAATTTGTCAAAAGATTTGTAAAGAGTTTCAAAAGCGTCCAGGTGTTTGTTCCGCGTGATTTCAAGCTTGAGAGGTTTGGATAGGACTGGTTCACCATCCGTGTACAGTTGCATGTAGTCAAGATCATAAGTGACGAATTTTCTGTCTTACGAAACAATAAGGCTAGAAACGTCAAACCAAAACTGAACTGTAGTAGAGGGTGGCGCAAAACAAGCCATACAAAAATATGACAAATCACGTGATTAATGACGTCATAAATGACGAATTTGTATAAATCAGCAACCAATAAAGATAGAAACGTCAAAACAAAACTGAACTGTAGTGGAGGGTGGCGCAAAACAAGTTATATGAAAATTTTGCAAATCACGTGATTAAAGACGTCATAAATGACGAATTGGTATAAATCACCAACATATAAAAATAGAAACGTCAAACCAAAACCGAACAGTAGTGGAGTGTGGCCAAAACAAGCCATACAAAAATTTTGCAAATCACGTGATTAATCACGTCATAAAGGACGAATTTGTCTATCTCAGCAACCAATAAAGATAGAAACGTCAAACCCAAAAGAAACTGTAATGGAGGGTAACGCAAAACAAGCCATACAAAATTTTGCAAATCACGTGATTAATGACGTCATAAATGACGAATTTGTCTATCTCAGCAACCAATAAAGATAGAAACGTCTAACCAAAACAGAATTGTGGCAGAGGGATGCGCAAAACAAGCCATACAAAAATTTTGCGTATCACGTGATTACTAACGTCATAATTGACAAATTTGTCTATTTCATCAACCAATAAGGATAGAAACATCAAACCAAAACCTAACTGCAGAGAAGCGTAGAGCAAAACAAGCCATAAGACAATTTTGCAAATCACGTGACCAATGACGTCATAAATGACGAATTTGTATTAAGGACCAACCAAAACAAGCCGTATGACAATTTTGCAAATCACTTGACCAATGACGTCATAAATGACGAATCTATCTTACCAACCAATAAAGATAGAAATGTCAAACCAAAACCGAATTGTAGTAGAGAGAGCCACAAAGCAAACCATAGAAAAATTTTGCAAATCACGTTATTAATAACGTCATAAATGACGAATTTGTCTATCTCAGCAACAAACAAAGATATAAACGTCAAACTAAAGCGGATCTCTAGTGGATAGTAGTGGAGTGTGGCGCAAAACAAGCCGTATGACAATTTTGCAAATCGCTTGACCAATCACGTCATAAATGACGAATTTGTCTATCCCAGCAACCAATAAAGATAGAAATGTCAAACCAAAACCGAATTGTAGTAGAGAGAGCCACAAAGCAAACCATACAGAGATTTCGGAAATCACGCGATTAATGACGTCATAAATGACGAATTTGTCTATCTCAGCAACCAATAAAGACAGAAACGTCAAAACAAAACGAATTGCAATGGAGGAATGCGCGAGGCAAGCTATACAAAAATGTTGCGTATCACGTAATTTTTGACGTCCTAAATGACGAATTTGTCTGTATCAGCAACCAATAAAGACAGAAACGTCAAAACAAAGCGAATTGTAATGGAGGGATGCGCGAGGCAAGCTATGCAAAAATGTTGCGTATCACGTAATTTTTGACGTCCTAAATAACGAATTTGTCTATCTCAGCAACCAATAAAGATAGAAACGTCAAACCAAAACTAAACTGTAGTGGAGTGTGGCGTAATCAGGTGATTTGCAAAAGTTTTGCATGGCTTGTTTTGCGCCACCCTCCACTACAGTTCAGTTTTGGTTTGAAGTTTCTATCTTTATTGGTTGCTGAGATAGACAAATTCGTCATTATGACGTCATTAATCACGTGATTTGCAAAATTTTTGCATGGCTTGTTTCGAGCCATCCTCCACTACAGTTCAGTTTTGGTTTGACGTTTCTAAATTTATTGGTTGCTGAGATAGACAAATTCGTCATTTATGACGTCATTAATCACGTGATTTGCAAAATTGTTTGATGGCTTGTTTTGGGCCACTCTCCACTACAGTTCAGTTTTGATTTGACGTTTCTAGCTTTATTGGTTGCTGAGATAGACAAATTCGTCATTTATGACGTCATTAATCACGTGATTTGCAAAATTTTTGTATGGCTTGTTTCAAGCCATCCTCCACTACAGTTCAGTTTTGGTTTGACGTTTCTATCTTTATTGGTTGCTGAGATAGACAAATTCGTCATTTATGACGTCATTAATCACGTGATTTGCAAAATTTTTGTATGGCTTCTTTCGAGCCACCCTCGACTACAGTTCAGTTTTAGTTTGACGTTTCTAGCTTTATTGGTTGTTTAGATAGACAAATTCGTCATTTATGACGTCATTAATCCCGTGATTTGTAAAATTTTTATATGGCTTATTTTCAGCCATCCAACACTACAGTTCAGTTTTGGTTTGACGTTTCTAGCTTTATTGGTTGCTGAGATAGACAAATTCGTCATTTATGACGTCATTAATCACGTGATTTGCAAAATTTTTGTATGGCTTCTTTCGAGCCACCCTCCACTACAGTTCAGTTTTGGTTTGACGTTTCTAGCTTTATTGGTTGCTGAGATAGACATATTCGTCATTTATGACGTCATTAATCCCGTGATTTGTAAAATTTTTGTATGGCTTGTTTTGAGCCATCCAACACTACAGTTCAGTTTTGGTTTCACGTTTCTAGCCTTATTGGTTGCTGAGATAGACAAATTCGTCATTTATGACGTCATTAATCACGTGATTTGCAAAATTTTTGTATCGCTTGTTTCGCGCCAACCAGCACTACAGTTCAGTTTTGGTTTGACGTTTCTAGCTTTATTGGTTGCTGAGATAGACAAATTCGTCATTTATGACGTCATTAATCACGTGATTTGCAAAATTTTTGCATGGCTTGTTTCGAGCCATCCTCCACTACAGTTCAGTTTTGGTTTGACGTTTCTAAATTTATTGGTTGCTGAGATAGACAAATTCGTCATTTATGACGTCATTAATCACGTGATTTGCAAAATTTTTGTATGGCTTCTTTCGAGCCATCCTCCACTACAGTTCAGTTTTAGTTTGACGTTTCTAGCTTTATTGGTTGCTGAGATAGACAAATTCGTCATTTATGACGTCATTAATCACGTGATTTGCAAAATTTTTGTATGGCTTGTTTCAAGCCATCCTCCACTACAGTTCAGTTTTGGTTTGACGTTTCTATCTTTATTGGTTGCTGAGATAGACAAATTCGTCATTTATGACGTCATTAATCACGTGATTTGCAAAATTTTTGTATGGCTTCTTTCGAGCCATCCTCCACTACAGTTCAGTTTTAGTTTGACGTTTCTAGCTTTATTGGTTGCTGAGATAGACAAATTCGTCATTTATGACGTCATTAATCACGTGATTTGCAAAATTTTTGTATGGCTTGTTTCGAGCCGCCATCCACTACAGTTCAGTTTTGGTTTCACGTTTCTAGCTTTATTGGTTGCTGAGATAGACAAATTCGTCATTTATGACGTCATTAATCACGTGATTTGCAAAATTTTTGTATGGCTCGTTTCGCGCCAACCAGCACTATAGTTCAGTTTTGGTTTGACGTTTCTAGCTTTATTGGTTGCTGAGATAGACAAATTCGTCATTTATGACGTCATTAATCACGTGATTTCCAAAATTTTTGTATGGCTTGTTTGGCGCCAACCAGCACTACAGTTCAGTTTTGGTTTGACGTTTCTAGCTTTATTGGTTGCTGAGATAGACAAATTCGTCATTTATGGCGTCATTAATCACGTGATTTCCAAAATTTTTGCATGGCTTGTTTCGAGCCACCCTCCAATAGAGTTCAGTTTTGGTTTGACGTTTCTAGCTTTATTGGTTGCTGAGATAGACAAATTCGTCATTTATGACGTCATTAATCACGTGATTTGCAAAATTTTGTATGGTTCGTTTCGCGCCACCCAGCACTACAGTTCAGTTTTGGTTTCACGTTTCTAGCTTTATTGGTTGCTGAGATAGACAAATTCGTCATTTTTGACGTCATTAATCACGTGATTTGCAAAATTTTTGTATGGCTTGTTTCGAGCCTCCGAGCACTACAGTTCAGTTTTGGTTTGACGTTTCTAGCTTTATTGGTTGCTGAGATAGACAAATTCGTCATTTATGACGTCATGAATCACGTGATTTGCAAAATTTTTGTATGACTTGTTTCGAGCCACCCTCCACTACAGTTCAGTTTGGATTTGACGTTTCTAGCTTTATTGGTTGCTGAGATAGACAAATTCGTCATTTATGACGTCATTAATCACGTGATTTGCAAAATTTTTGTATGGCTTGTTTCAAGCCATCCTCCACTACAGTTCAGTTTTGGTTTGACGTTTCTATCTTTATTGGTTGCTGAGATAGACAAATTCGTCATTTATGACGTCATTAATCACGTGATTTGCAAAATTTTTGTATGGCTTCTTTCGAGCCACCCTCGACTACAGTTCAGTTTTAGTTTGACGTTTCTAGCTTTATTGGTTGTTTAGATAGACAAATTCGTCATTTATGACGTCATTAATCCCGTGATTTGTAAAATTTTTATATGGCTTATTTTCAGCCATCCAACACTACAGTTCAGTTTTGGTTTGACGTTTCTATCTTTATTGGTTGCTGAGATAGACAAATTCGTCATTTATGACGTCATTAATCACGTGATTTGCAAAATATTTTGTATGGCTTGTTTCGCACCACCCAGCACTACAGTTCAGTTTTGGTTTGACGTTTCTAGCTTTATTGGTTGCTGAGATAGACAAATTCGTCATTTATGACGTCATTAATCACGTGATTTGCAAAATTTTTGTATGGCTTCTTTCGAGCCACCCTCCACTACAGTTCAGTTTTGGTTTGACGTTTCTAGCTTTATTGGTTGCTGAGATAGACATATTCGTCATTTATGACGTCATTAATCCCGTGATTTGTAAAATTTTTGTATGGCTTGTTTTGAGCCATCCAACACTACAGTTCAGTTTTGGTTTCACGTTTCTAGCCTTATTGGTTGCTGAGATAGACAAATTCGTCATTTATGACGTCATTAATCACGTGATTTGCAAAATTTTTGTATCGCTTGTTTCGCGCCAACCAGCACTACAGTTCAGTTTTGGTTTGACGTTTCTAGCTTTATTGGTTGCTGAGATAGACAAATTCGTCATTTATGACGTCATTAATCACGTGATTTGCAAAATTTTTGCATGGCTTGTTTCGAGCCATCCTCCACTACAGTTCAGTTTTGGTTTGACGTTTCTAAATTTATTGGTTGCTGAGATAGACAAATTCGTCATTTATGACGTCATTAATCACGTGATTTGCAAAATTTTTGTATGGCTTCTTTCGAGCCATCCTCCACTACAGTTCAGTTTTAGTTTGACGTTTCTAGCTTTATTGGTTGCTGAGATAGACAAATTCGTCATTTATGACGTCATTAATCACGTGATTTGCAAAATTTTTGTATGGCTTGTTTCAAGCCATCCTCCACTACAGTTCAGTTTTGGTTTGACGTTTCTATCTTTATTGGTTGCTGAGATAGACAAATTCGTCATTTATGACGTCATTAATCACGTGATTTGCAAAATTTTTGTATGGCTTCTTTCGAGCCATCCTCCACTACAGTTCAGTTTTAGTTTGACGTTTCTAGCTTTATTGGTTGCTGAGATAGACAAATTCGTCATTTATGACGTCATTAATCACGTGATTTGCAAAATTTTTGTATGGCTTGTTTCGAGCCGCCATCCACTACAGTTCAGTTTTGGTTTCACGTTTCT
This sequence comes from Protula sp. h YS-2021, assembly GCA_949752745.1. NCBI lineage: Eukaryota > Metazoa > Annelida > Polychaeta > Sabellida > Serpulidae > Protula > Protula sp. h YS-2021. Next base: position 23,117,960 of record OX457030.1, read on the forward strand.
AGCTTTATTGGTTGCTGAGATAGACAAATTCGTCATTTATGACGTCATTAATCACGTGATTTGCAAAATTTTTGTATGGCTCGTTTCGCGCCAACCAGCACTATAGTTCAGTTTTGGTTTGACGTTTCTAGCTTTATTGGTTGCTGAGATAGACAAATTCGTCATTTATGACGTCATTAATCACGTGATTTCCAAAATTTTTGTATGGCTTGTTTGGCGCCAACCAGCACTACAGTTCAGTTTTGGTTTGACGTTTCTAGCTTTATTGGTTGCTGAGATAGACAAATTCGTCATTTATGGCGTCATTAATCACGTGATTTCCAAAATTTTTGCATGGCTTGTTTCGAGCCACCCTCCAATAGTGTTCAGTTTTGGTTTGACGTTTCTAGCTTTATTGGTTGCTGAGATAGACAAATTCGTCATTTTTGACGTCATTAATCACGTTATTTGCAAAATTTTTGTATGACTTGTTTCGAGCCTCCGAGCACTACAGTTCAGTTTTGGTTTGACGTTTCTAGCTTTATTGGTTGCTGAGATAGACAAATTCGTCATTTATGACGTCATGAATCACGTGATTTGCAAAATTTTTGTATGACTTGTTTCGAGCCACCCTCCACTACAGTTCAGTTTGGATTTGACGTTTCTAGCTTTATTGGTTGCTGAGATAGACAAATTCGTCATTTATGACGTCATTAATCACGTGATTTGCAAAATTTTTGTATGGCTTGTTTCAAGTCATCCTCCACTACAGTTCAGTTTTGGTTTGACGTTTCTATCTTTATTGGTTGCTGAGATAGACAAATTCGTCATTTATGACGTCATTAATCACGTGATTTGCAAAATTTTTGTATGGCTTCTTTCGAGCCACCCTCGACTACAGTTCAGTTTTAGTTTGACGTTTCTAGCTTTATTGGTTGTTTAGATAGACAAATTCGTCATTTATGACGTCATTAATCCCGTGATTTGTAAAATTTTTATATGGCTTATTTTCAGCCATCCAACACTACAGTTCAGTTTTGGTTTGACGTTTCTAACTTTATTGGTTGCTGAGATAGACAAATTCGTCATTTATGACGTCATTAATCACGTGATTTGCAAAATATTTTGTATGGCTTGTTTCGCACCACCCAGCACTACAGTTCAGTTTTGGTTTGACGTTTCTAGCTTTATTGGTTGCTGAGATAGACAAATTCGTCATTTATGACGTCATTAATCACGTGATTTGCAAAATTTTTGTATGGCTTCTTTCGAGCCACCCTCCACTACAGTTCAGTTTTGGTTTGACGTTTCTAGCTTTATTGGTTGCTGAGATAGACATATTCGTCATTTATGACGTCATTAATCCCGTGATTTGTAAAATTTTTGTATGGCTTGTTTTGAGCCATCCAACACTACAGTTCAGTTTTGGTTTCACGTTTCTAGCCTTATTGGTTGCTGAGATAGACAAATTCGTCATTTATGACGTCATTAATCACGTGATTTGCAAAATTTTTGTATCGCTTGTTTCGCGCCAACCAGCACTACAGTTCAGTTTTGGTTTGACGTTTCTAGCTTTATTGGTTGCTGATATAGACAAATTCGTCATTTATGACGTCATTAATCACGTGATTTGCAAAATTTTTGCATGGCTTGTTTCGAGCCATCCTCCACTACAGTTCAGTTTTGGTTTGACGTTTCTAAATTTATTGGTTGCTGAGATAGACAAATTCGTCATTTATGACGTCATTAATCACGTGATTTGCAAAATTTTTGTATGGCTTCTTTCGAGCCATCCTCCACTACAGTTCAGTTTTAGTTTGACGTTTCTAGCTTTATTGGTTGCTGAGATAGACAAATTCGTCATTTATGACGTCATTAATCACGTGATTTGCAAAATTTTTGTATGGCTTGTTTCGAGCCGCCATCCACTACAGTTCAGTTTTGGTTTCACGTTTCTAGCTTTATTGGTTGCTGAGATAGACAAATTCGTCATTTATGACGTCATTAATCACGTGATTTGCAAAATTTTTGTATGGCTCGTTTCGCGCCAACCAGCACTATAGTTCAGTTTTGGTTTGACGTTTCTAGCTTTATTGGTTGCTGAGATAGACAAATTCGTCATTTATGACGTCATTAATCACGTGATTTCCAAAATTTTTGTATGGCTTGTTTGGCGCCAACCAGCACTACAGTTCAGTTTTGGTTTGACGTTTCTAGCTTTATTGGTTGCTGAGATAGACAAATTCGTCATTTATGGCGTCATTAATCACGTGATTTCCAAAATTTTTGCATGGCTTGTTTCGAGCCACCCTCCAATAGAGTTCAGTTTTGGTTTGACGTTTCTAGCTTTATTGGTTGCTGAGATAGACAAATTCGTCATTTATGACGTCATTAATCACGTGATTTGCAAAATTTTGTATGGTTCGTTTCGCGCCACCCAGCACTACAGTTCAGTTTTGGTTTGACGTTTCTAGCTTTATTGGTTGCTGAGATAGACAAATTCGTCATTTTTGACGTCATTAATCACGTGATTTGCAAAATTTTTGTATGGCTTGTTTCGAGCCTCCGAGCACTACAGTTCAGTTTTGGTTTGACGTTTCTAGCTTTATTGGTTGCTGAGATAGACAAATTCGTCATTTATGACGTCATGAATCACGTGATTTGCAAAATTTTTGTATGACTTGTTTCGAGCCACCCTCCACTACAGTTCAGTTTGGATTTGACGTTTCTAGCTTTATTGGTTGCTGAGATAGACAAATTCGTCATTTATGACGTCATTAATCACGTGATTTGCAAAATTTTTGTATGGCTTGTTTCAAGCCATCCTCCACTACAGTTCAGTTTTGGTTTGACGTTTCTATCTTTATTGGTTGCTGAGATAGACAAATTCGTCATTTATGACGTCATTAATCACGTGATTTGCAAAATTTTTGTATGGCTTCTTTCGAGCCACCCTCGACTACAGTTCAGTTTTAGTTTGACGTTTCTAGCTTTATTGGTTGTTTAGATAGACAAATTCGTCATTTATGACGTCATTAATCCCGTGATTTGTAAAATTTTTATATGGCTTATTTTCAGCCATCCAACACTACAGTTCAGTTTTGGTTTGACGTTTCTATCTTTATTGGTTGCTGAGATAGACAAATTCGTCATTTATGACGTCATTAATCACGTGATTTGCAAAATATTTTGTATGGCTTGTTTCGCACCACCCAGCACTACAGTTCAGTTTTGGTTTGACGTTTCTAGCTTTATTGGTTGCTGAGATAGACAAATTCGTCATTTATGACGTCATTAATCACGTGATTTGCAAAATTTTTGTATGGCTTCTTTCGAGCCACCCTCCACTACAGTTCAGTTTTGGTTTGACGTTTCTAGCTTTATTGGTTGCTGAGATAGACATATTCGTCATTTATGACGTCATTAATCCCGTGATTTGTAAAATTTTTGTATGGCTTGTTTTGAGCCATCCAACACTACAGTTCAGTTTTGGTTTCACGTTTCTAGCCTTATTGGTTGCTGAGATAGACAAATTCGTCATTTATGACGTCATTAATCACGTGATTTGCAAAATTTTTGTATCGCTTGTTTCGCGCCAACCAGCACTACAGTTCAGTTTTGGTTTGACGTTTCTAGCTTTATTGGTTGCTGAGATAGACAAATTCGTCATTTATGACGTCATTAATCACGTGATTTGCAAAATTTTTGCATGGCTTGTTTCGAGCCATCCTCCACTACAGTTCAGTTTTGGTTTGACGTTTCTAAATTTATTGGTTGCTGAGATAGACAAATTCGTCATTTATGACGTCATTAATCACGTGATTTGCAAAATTTTTGTATGGCTTCTTTCGAGCCATCCTCCACTACAGTTCAGTTTTAGTTTGACGTTTCTAGCTTTATTGGTTGCTGAGATAGACAAATTCGTCATTTATGACGTCATTAATCACGTGATTTGCAAAATTTTTGTATGGCTTGTTTCAAGCCATCCTCCACTACAGTTCAGTTTTGGTTTGACGTTTCTATCTTTATTGGTTGCTGAGATAGACAAATTCGTCATTTATGACGTCATTAATCACGTGATTTGCAAAATTTTTGTATGGCTTCTTTCGAGCCATCCTCCACTACAGTTCAGTTTTAGTTTGACGTTTCTAGCTTTATTGGTTGCTGAGATAGACAAATTCGTCATTTATGACGTCATTAATCACGTGATTTGCAAAATTTTTGTATGGCTTGTTTCGAGCCGCCATCCACTACAGTTCAGTTTTGGTTTCACGTTTCTAGTTTTATTGGTTGCTGAGATAGACAAATTCGTCATTTATGACGTCATTAATCACGTGATTTGCAAAATTTTTGTATGGCTCGTTTCGCGCCAACCAGCACTATAGTTCAGTTTTGGTTTGACGTTTCTAGCTTTATTGGTTGCTGAGATAGACAAATTCGTCATTTATGACGTCATTAATCACGTGATTTCCAAAATTTTTGTATGGCTTGTTTGGCGCCAACCAGCACTACAGTTCAGTTTTGGTTTGACGTTTCTAGCTTTATTGGTTGCTGAGATAGACAAATTCGTCATTTATGGCGTCATTAATCACGTGATTTCCAAAATTTTTGCATGGCTTGTTTCGAGCCACCCTCCAATAGAGTTCAGTTTTGGTTTGACGTTTCTAGCTTTATTGGTTGCTGAGATAGACAAATTCGTCATTTATGACGTCATTAATCACGTGATTTGCAAAATTTTGTATGGTTCGTTTCGCGCCACCCAGCACTACAGTTCAGTTTTGGTTTGACGTTTCTAGCTTTATTGGTTGCTGAGATAGACAAATTCGTCATTTTTGACGTCATTAATCACGTGATTTGCAAAATTTTTGTATGGCTTGTTTCGAGCCTCCGAGCACTACAGTTCAGTTTTGGTTTGACGTTTCTAGCTTTATTGGTTGCTGAGATAGACAAATTCGTCATTTATGACGTCATGAATCACGTGATTTGCAAAATTTTTGTATGACTTGTTTCGAGCCACCCTCCACTACAGTTCAGTTTGGATTTGACGTTTCTAGCTTTATTGGTTGCTGAGATAGACAAATTCGTCATTTATGACGTCATTAATCACGTGATTTGCAAAATTTTTGTATGGCTTGTTTCAAGCCATCCTCCACTACAGTTCAGTTTTGGTTTGACGTTTCTAGCTTTATTGGTTGCTGAGATAGACATATTCGTCATTTATGACGTCATTAATCCCGTGATTTGTAAAATTTTTGTATGGCTTGTTTTGAGCCATCCAACACTACAGTTCAGTTTTGGTTTCACGTTTCTAGCCTTATTGGTTGCTGAGATAGACAAATTCGTCATTTATGACGTCATTAATCACGTGATTTGCAAAATTTTTGTATCGCTTGTTTCGCGCCAACCAGCACTACAGTTCAGTTTTGGTTTGACGTTTCTAGCTTTATTGGTTGCTGAGATAGACAAATTCGTCATTTATGACGTCATTAATCACGTGATTTGCAAAATTTTTGCATGGCTTGTTTCGAGCCATCCTCCACTACAGTTCAGTTTTGGTTTGACGTTTCTAAATTTATTGGTTGCTGAGATAGACAAATTCGTCATTTATGACGTCATTAATCACGTGATTTGCAAAATTTTTGTATGGCTTCTTTCGAGCCATCCTCCACTACAGTTCAGTTTTAGTTTGACGTTTCTATCTTTATTGGTTGCTGAGATAGACAAATTCGTCATTTATGACGTCATTAATCACGTGATTTGCAAAATTTTTGTATGGCTTCTTTCGAGCCATCCTCCACTACAGTTCAGTTTTAGTTTGACGTTTCTAGCTTTATTGGTTGCTGAGATGGACAAATTCGTCATTTATGACGTCATTAATCACGTGATTTGCAAAATTTTTGTATGGCTTGTTTCGAGCCGCCATCCACTACAGTTCAGTTTTGGTTTCACGTTTCTAGCTTTATTGGTTGCTGAGATAGACAAATTCGTCATTTATGACGTCATTAATCACGTGATTTGCAAAATTTTTGTATGGCTCGTTTCGCGCCAACCAGCACTATAGTTCAGTTTTGGTTTGACGTTTCTAGCTTTATTGGTTGCTGAGATAGACAAATTCGTCATTTATGACGTCATTAATCACGTGATTTCCAAAATTTTTGTATGGCTTGTTTGGCGCCAACCAGCACTACAGTTCAGTTTTGGTTTGACGTTTCTAGCTTTATTGGTTGCTGAGATAGACAAATTCGTCATTTATGGCGTCATTAATCACGTGATTTCCAAAATTTTTGCATGGCTTGTTTCGAGCCACCCTCCAATAGAGTTCAGTTTTGGTTTGACGTTTCTAGCTTTATTGGTTGCTGAGATAGACAAATTCGTCATTTATGACGTCATTAATCACGTGATTTGCAAAATTTTGTATGGTTCGTTTCGCGCCACCCAGCACTACAGTTCAGTTTTGGTTTGACGTTTCTAGCTTTATTGGTTGCTGAGATAGACAAATTCGTCATTTTTGACGTCATTAATCACGTGATTTGCAAAATTTTTGTATGGCTTGTTTCGAGCCTCCGAGCACTACAGTTCAGTTTTGGTTTGACGTTTCTAGCTTTATTGGTTGCTGAGATAGACAAATTCGTCATTTATGACGTCATGAATCACGTGATTTGCAAAATTTTTGTATGACTTTTTTCGAGCCACCCTCCACTACAGTTCAGTTTGGATTTGACGTTTCTAGCTTTATTGGTTGCTGAGATAGACAAATTCGTCATTTATGACGTCATGAATCACGTGATTTGCAAAATTTTTGTATGGCTTGTTTCAAGCCATCCTCCACTACAGTTCAGTTTTGGTTTGACGTTTCTATCTTTATTGGTTGCTGAGATAGACAAATTCGTCATTTATGACGTCATTAATCACGTGATTTGCAAAATTTTTGTATGGCTTCTTTCGAGCCACCCTCGACTACAGTTCAGTTTTAGTTTGACGTTTCTAGCTTTATTGGTTGTTTAGATAGACAAATTCGTCATTTATGACGTCATTAATCCCGTGATTTGTAAAATTTTTATATGGCTTATTTTCAGCCATCCAACACTACAGTTCAGTTTTGGTTTGACGTTTCTATCTTTATTGGTTGCTGAGATAGACAAATTCGTCATTTATGACGTCATTAATCACGTGATTTGCAAAATATTTTGTATGGCTTGTTTCGCACCACCCAGCACTACAGTTCAGTTTTGGTTTGACGTTTCTAGCTTTATTGGTTGCTGAGATAGACAAATTCGTCATTTATGACGTCATTAATCACGTGATTTGCAAAATTTTTGTATGGCTTCTTTCGAGCCACCCTCCACTACAGTTCAGTTTTGGTTTGACGTTTCTAGCTTTATTGGTTGCTGAGATAGACATATTCGTCATTTATGACGTCATTAATCCCGTGATTTGTAAAATTTTTGTATGGCTTGTTTTGAGCCATCCAACACTACAGTTCAGTTTTGGTTTCACGTTTCTAGCCTTATTGGTTGCTGAGATAGACAAATTCGTCATTTATGACGTCATTAATCACGTGATTTGCAAAATTTTTGTATCGCTTGTTTCGCGCCAACCAGCACTACAGTTCAGTTTTGGTTTGACGTTTCTAGCTTTATTGGTTGCTGAGATAGACAAATTCGTCATTTATGACGTCATTAATCACGTGATTTGCAAAATTTTTGCATGGCTTGTTTCGAGCCATCCTCCACTACAGTTCAGTTTTGGTTTGACGTTTCTAAATTTATTGGTTGCTGAGATAGACAAATTCGTCATTTATGACGTCATTAATCACGTGATTTGCAAAATTTTTGTATGGCTTCTTTCGAGCCATCCTCCACTACAGTTCAGTTTTAGTTTGACGTTTCTAGCTTTATTGGTTGCTGAGATAGACAAATTCGTCATTTATGACGTCATTAATCACGTGATTTGCAAAATTTTTGTATGGCTTGTTTCAAGCCATCCTCCACTACAGTTCAGTTTTGGTTTGACGTTTCTATCTTTATTGGTTGCTGAGATAGACAAATTCGTCATTTATGACGTCATGAATCACGTGATTTGCAAAATTTTTGTATGGCTTCTTTCGAGCCATCCTCCACTACAGTTCAGTTTTAGTTTGACGTTTCTAGCTTTATTGGTTGCTGAGATAGACAAATTCGTCATTTATGACGTCATTAATCACGTGATTTGCAAAATTTTTGTATGGCTTGTTTCGAGCCGCCATCCACTACAGTTCAGTTTTGGTTTCACGTTTCTAGCTTTATTGGTTGCTGAGATAGACAAATTCGTCATTTATGACGTCATTAATCACGTGATTTGCAAAATTTTTGTATGGCTCGTTTCGCGCCAACCAGCACTATAGTTCAGTTTTGGTTTGACGTTTCTAGCTTTATTGGTTGCTGAGATAGACAAATTCGTCATTTATGACGTCATTAATCACGTGATTTGCAAAAATGTTCTATTGCTTGTTTTCGGTCACCCTACACTACAGTTCAGTTTTAGTTTGACGTTTCTAGCTTTATTGGTTGCTGAGATAGGCAAATCGTCATTTATGACGTCATTAATCACGTGATTTGCAGAATTTTTGTATGGCTTGTTTCGAACCACCAAGCACTACAGTTCTGTTTTGGTTTGACGTTTCTAGCTTTATTGGTTGCTGAGATAGACAAATTCGTCATTTATGACGTCATTCATCACGTGATTTGCAAAATTGTTGTACGGCTTGTTTCGCACCACCCAGCACTACAGTTCAGTTTCGGTTTGACAATTCTAGCTTTATTGGTTGCTGAGATAGACAAATTCGTCATTTATGACGTCATGAATCACGTGATTTGCAAAATTTTTGTATGGTTGGTTTTGCACGACCCTCCACTACAGTTCAGTTTTGGTTTGACGTTTCTGTCTTTATTGGTTGCTGAGATAGACAAATTCGTCATTTATAACGTCATTCATCACGTGATTTGCAAAATTTTTGTATGGCTTCTTTCGAGCCACCCTCCACTACAGTTCAGTTTTGATTTGACGTTTCTAGCTTTATTGGTTGCTGAGATAGACAAATTCGTCATTTATGACGTCATTAATCACGTGATTTGCAAAACTTTTGTATGAGATAGACAAATTCGTCATTTATGACGTCATTAATCACGTGATTTGCAAAATTTTTGCATGGCTGGTTTTGCACGACCCTCCACTACAGCTCAGTTTTGGTTTGACGTTTCTATCTTAATTGGTTGCTGAGATAGACAAATTCGTCCTTTATGATGTCTTTAACCACGTGATTTGCAAAATTTTTGTATGGCTTGTTTTGAGCCACCATACACTACAGTTCGGTTTTGGTTTGACGTTTCTATCTTTATTGGTTGCTGAGATGAGAAGTTCGTCATTTATGACGTCATTAATCACGTAATGCGAAATTTTTGTATGGTTTTTTTCGCGCCACCCTCCACTACAGTTCAGTTTATGACGTCATTAATCACGTGATTTGCAATCTTTTTGTATCGCTAGTTTTGTGCATCCCTCCAGTACAATTCGGTTTTGGTTTGACGTTTCTATCTTTATTGGTTGCTGAGATAGACAAATTCGTCATTTATGACGTCATGAATCACGTGATTTGCAAAATTTTTGTATGGCTTTTTTGCAATACAAATATGTTAATAAACGAACAACCTGTTTAATAATTAACAGCCTCGCAACAATTTTATTCAAACCTTATGTTGGCCTAGATGGTATCTAGGAAAATAAAGCTAATGGCATATATGCCAGAGACATTTGGGACACAACATTTGGGACAGCAACGTTACAACGTTAACCCCTGCGGTATTTAACTCAAGTTTTACACTATATTTTTGTGAGTTCTTTGTCAACATGTGCAAAGCTATTATACTTAAGCTCTAAAAGTTATCTTTATTGTAGTTAACCGATGACAGAAGGCAATAATGTCAAATTCCTTGACCAGTTTGGTATTTAATTGCATTCATCTTAATAGCATTTCGGAGCTAATTCCATTATATGATCGATTTCACAGAACCATGTCCTACAGACGCGAATACCTATTATATGTTTACTAATCAGTTGCAACAACAAGTAAATGCTATTTAGCGTATATTCTTTTGTGTATAACTATTTACCGGTCTAATAACTGGTTTTAGAACTACGTGTTCTTTTCAGATTTAACTTGAACCAGTTATAACGGTCCGTAACCGAGGTTACTTCCGGTTAAGTCCCTAACCTCACGTGACATCACATGACAATGTAAAAATGGCTGCCAAACTTTAAGAGTTTTTTTGTTTTCTTTGTTTATTTTCGGTTATTGAGCTATTTATGTACTCGATCAAGAGGGCTTTGTAAACAAATATGGATAATAATATGGCGTTGGAAGTTTCAAGTACTTGAACAAAAATTTCCAGTTCATCCATTATTCCGCCTTTCATTTTAATTGTTTACATTTTTGGGTCGGGTAAACCTGTTCTTTTACTAGCGTAACTAAAATCAGAACCGGATGTTTTGATCCTTCTGGTTCGGTCCAAATGTAACTCCAAAAAGAATTAATTGCATTTTCTGTGTCTGATTCTGTCACCGGACACGGACCGTTATAACTGGTTCCAGTTAAATCTGAAAAGAACAGGTTGTTCTAGAACCAGTGATTAGACCGGTAAATAGTTATGCCCAAAAGAATACACGCAGTGCCTGCGTTTTATTGGGCAAGGATAATGTTTCGAAAATGTTTCGGAAATCAGAAAATGTTTCTTGGTTTTTCGATAATGTCTCGAAACATTTTTGAGTGTATCGAGCTTTACATTCACATAATCTTCCCATAATCCTTTTCTGCGCACATGCACGCCATTATCGCTCAAAAGTGAAACAGTTTTGGTTTACGTTACGTCGATTCAGACCTGACATACGACAACTTACATTAAAGCCAGTAGAAATACAACTATTGACAATAGCAATTCGTTATTTGGATTGCTATCTACTAGAGAGAAAAGCAACAAAGCTCCCGGCAGCCATTTTTATTCTCAAATCATTTTCTGAATGGTTTTATTGGGACATTTTCGGAACATTATCTGGATTTATTATTTTTTTTCTGATACGTCCAATAAAACGCGGTCATTTGTAAACATTTGATTATTCTCTGGAAACACAGAAAAGATTTTATTCTTCGAAAAACTCGAGACAAACATGGTTATTAGAAAACAAGAAAGCATTCTCGGAGAAATAATAGATACCCCCAAATAGCAGGATTAATAAAATCATGCATACAAAACTGTCAAATGGTTGGACGAGTTTTAAGAAGACGCTGGGTGTTAGCAGTGATATTCAGCTGTTCTCTGATATATTTCCTCATCAACATTCAAAAACAAGTATATGCACGACGTTTTTATTTTAAACCACTATGGCGGCAGTGTGACGAAGTTCCAAGTCATACCTTATAAGCCAAATCACTTTTTGGGCGTTCCGAATACAGTGCAGAAAAATTCTGCCTTTCAGACACTAGCTCCAAGTCAGCTCTTTATTATTTATACTTGGCATATTTCCTTATCAGAAATATATAGCGGGGATTTGAAGCCCTCCGCGAACCGCAGCGGATGGCTTCTTGGAGCTATTCAGACACAAACTAACCGGGTAAAAGAGAAAGAAATGATAAGAGAGATTTCGCATAAATGTTGAATTTCTCTTGCGCCAAAGAGAAATCGTGTTTTTAACAACTCGTATGCTATTTTTAAAATAAATTTAAGGTTTCAATAAATAATTTTAAGCTTCAGTTTCTTTAATGTGTGAGTTTGAACTATTTTTGCTATATTTCTCTTATATTTTTCTATCATTTCGTGCATTTTTTATCTAGTTCCCTCGCAGTCGAAATTCAAAATTCTTGCGCATTTTGTTCGAATATCCAAAGTGTGATTTGGCGCATCTAACCTGTATTCCGTAAAGATTTAATTGTTTTGATTAGTGTTGGCATTTACCCCGATAAAACCTGTTTTTCCAGGAATGAAAAAAGTGGCTGAAATGGAAAAAGGGGAAAATGCTGAAATTTATCTGAAATATCAGTGGTTACGAGGCAGCTCCGAGTCAGCTCTGATTTTAATAGCTTCGCATATCTCTCTATCAGAGCTACAAAGCCTTACATTGTTCCGCTGAAAGAGGTCAACTTTATATCTTCTGAGGTACGAATCCTCCATACTGGTCCCTGTTATTCGGACATTTACTGTAAGTTCATAAACAACACACCCTTTTTGCAAAATAGGCACCATTTTAATGGCTTTCGTATCTTTTATTTCTTCATTTAAGTGTAGAAAAGTCATTTTCTCAATCTCCTGTCAAATGTTGGTTTACGTTCAGGAGTGGTATTCTACCCTGTCCTTAATTTGAGGACGTCCTTATTCTTGAGATTAGATCGTTCACCCTGAATTTTTATCCTTATTAACCCAGCCGACTTTGTCATAAATCAATTATGGCGATTTATGGTTATTTCCATTTTTTTTTCTTATAAAGAAAGCGGAACACAGAAGTTGTGTATCATTGCCGTTGTACTTTGAGGGCCTTTAGCAAATTATTATTATTATTATAACTATAATTATTATTATTAACACATTTATATGCCAATAAAGACTTGTGAGGTCCTTAAATTTTGCACAACGCCCCAGAGGTGCCTGAAAGCCAGCGTAGATGACTTATATACCGTTATATAGCAGAGATCTGAAGCGGGTATGCCGAACCTCAGTGGGGAGCAAGGCTACGAGACAAAGAATATTCAAATTGAACAGCGCTGTTTGTAATTAGTTAAGTTACAAATTGTCTATTCGCTGCAGGAGATTATTCCGACTTACAGTAAGAATGTCATGGGGAATTGCGTGGCTTCTAGTTTGTAGATAAACTTGAAATAACCGGCGCAATTGCTATTTTCACATTAAGATAATACATATTCAGTTTTGCAGTAATGCGTTTTCAGTTTTGCATTTTCTGAAGATGTGCTGTTCAGTTTCATGTTTCACCTTTCTAATTTTATCGTTACGCCGTTGATTAATATATTGGAAGTTAAGGTACTATTTAGCCAACTAGGGTGGTGTCCAGGGCAAGAAAAATATTTTTACGCGTCAAAATTTTCTGCGACTAGCAATTAAGAGCTAATTAATTAACCAGTTAAATTGTTTAAAATGAGACTGAGTGACAGTCGAGACATGGGTGCGTGAACTGAGATGTTCCTGTACGGCTTATTAAAACGCATGATTGTAAGGTATACACAAACAGTGCTCAGGTACCCCAAATAACAGAATAAAACATGGACGGGCCACTCCGTCAAAGGCAAACTGCGGTGATATCTTAACACAATAAAGTCATTGTAAAATAACCAATACGGTAAGTAAAGACAGATAAACAGAATACCGAAGGGAGCAACTGTTACGTAGGACCTATGTCACAAGGGATTAGCAGTAGGCTTTTGCGAGAAACAGTTTGACTGACAAAAAGTATTTTTGCTGTCGGTAAAAACCGCGGTTTTTTTCGGTTAAAACACACACACCTTAGTTATGAATAACAAAGAACCCAGCTTTATTATGCATGGATTACTCGCTACTTAACACGTTAGTAAATATTTCCGTGGTAATCTCCTTGAAAAAAAATTGCTGTTCAATTTCAGGTCAGTCAAAACACACTTACGAAATTAAAAATAATGCCTTGGTTAGAAAGTGTCCAGTTGGCAATCGGTTGGATAGTATCCGGCTTGTAAATACCCTGCGTCTGGATACCTATCAAAAAATTTCTTGATTTAGGTGCCATTGGAGTTTACCGCAGAGCAAGCAACAGAAAGCGACATCAAACCAAAAATTGTGCCTGAGGCCATTGAGTGGAACAGGCAAGAGCATCGCATCAACGCGACTAGGCTAAACACGTGTCGTAATTCAGTGCAGGGAAAGCTTCTGATCACTGGTAAGTCGTGAAATGAGAGTGACGTGAGCGGTTAGTTGTGCCAGATTCTAACAATTTAAACGTGCCCTCTTGAAGTACTCTGATTTTTGTTTTATGTTTGTTTATTTATTTGTTTATTTATTTATTATTTTTTTTTGCATAATAGCTTAAAATGTGTAACCTTGAATTTTTTTTACGTGCGTGCATATTGTAAGATGAATATGCTGAAGTAAAAGACTTTTCCAGACGAACGTGGCTACGTCTGCAGTCGTGAGGACGTAGACGGTGGCGGCTGTTGTGTTGTGGGAAAGGCTAGCAGCAAACAGTTCGACTGCAGCTCGTGCCAGAGCAGTCATTGCTGTGAAGTCTACGAGCACTGTGTGTCCTGCTGCCTCCATCCTGACAAGGTTCGTTAGTTTTGATTAGACTTAATTACCCGCTGACCTACTCATACAGTCCTGTGTTAATGGAAAGCCATGCCAAAAATTCTGCTTCAATTTGCATGCTTAATTGGACTAGGTTTTATGTGTATTGATGTATATGTACTACTGTTTACACAACGATAAATTTTAATTCAGTGGTTTGATGGTTTTGACTGAAGCTGAATCCACTAAACGTTTGGCTGCTTTATTGAAGTATTTTCGCACTGCCTTTAAAAATCACCGTGTGATTCGCGCTGTTTTCGAGGTGCTAATAATTTAGTGTTGTTTGTGGTTTCTCTATTTATTTGACGAACTATTGTTGTATGTAAATCTCGGTATTCTACGCAGAAATTTGAGCAGAAATGACTGAAATTCGGATAATTAACTTATAATAAAAAAAAAGAAACGTTTTACACAACAATTCAAAGTAATCAATGAGATGTGTTTTTTTTTTCTTTTTAACTTTAATGTTGTTTTTTATTTGCAGCAAGCGCTGTTGAGAAAGATTCTAGGGCAAGCATCCGATCATTTCCAAAACCTTTTTGCCTCCGTCACAGACCAGTTTGAGCTCTGCCTCGCCAAGTGTCGTACGTCCTCGCTTGTAAGTAAAAAAAAAACTCCCTCGTAGTTTATCGACAAAGCTTCGGAACGATTGGATTAACTGATCGATTTTAAACGAGAAGCAATTTTTGAAATGACATGTAGCTAACTGAGAACTTGAAGACAAGAGTACCACCCAATTATTTTTCATTGAGTTACAAGTGCGCAGATCAAGTGACTTGTTGCCTGCGCTATACAAGAAATACGCATAAATAAATTAAATAAAATAAGTGACCTCATGATCATATGTGTGAGAGATATTGTTGTAATGAAAACCAAAAAAAAAAAAAAGTATTGGATAAAAAATACTGTAGAACTGGATTGGGTTGACGTCGTGAAAACTGGGGTAGAATTTTACTAGTCTCGATCTAACAGTATTTATCACAGCGAGGCACCAGTTACGAGAACATGTATTCCGTAGTCACAGATAAATTGTAATATTAATCGTTCCAATGTAAGAACACGCTCTTTGTTTTTCAGAGTGTACAGCACGAAAATTCTTACAAAAACCCGCGTGCAAAATATTGTTATGGCGAAGAAGAAACGGCCAATGACATAACATGAAAATATTTGTTTCTTCTGGAGAAAAACTGCATTTATGGAAGATATAAACAAAGACGTAATACTGTAGTTTTAAACAAAATCCGTACTTTGCTATGCAACAAAAGGCCTGAATGTTTAGTTTCTGTGCATAGCGGCTGGGCAGATTATTTCCAGTGGTGGATTTGTGCAATATCACGTTAGCATGGATCATGTGACTGTGGACTCGCGTGACCTCGAAAACGAGAGTTAAAATGTAACTTGTGCATAATAATATCAAATATATCGATCTCAAAGCAGCGAAGTTCAAAATGTGAGGGAACAATAAAAAATATATACCAAAGCTTGGAGTCTGTGATATCATCTTTCATCTCACGCGAGCAGCAGGTCAAAAGGCAGCCAGTTGGATAAAGGGGCACTGACAGTGATAGAATTATGTTGTAATACATGTAACTAGTCTATAACCAGTCAAATACTTTTATGAGATACCAATATCTTGTGTGTATTAATTGTGAAATCGCATGGGATAAAAGTCACATTGTCAGAAATCTGTTACAACGAAGACGTAATCGGCGGGCGTTGTTTGGTATAGTCGGAAAACGATCGATAAAAGAGCTAAAAATAGCACGGCGAAGATGCCCGGGGCGCTGCGCAAGGACAAGGCCACGGATGACGCACATCCGTTCGGCATGCCCTGGCTTGACTCCTGCTATCAGGAGACGCTCCTTCCAACTGGCCCGTGGCTTCAGGTAAATGGTGAAACCCACACTTGCGATTCGCTGTTACGCATATCAGTAATGCACCTTGTAGACTCCAGTAGCAGGGTTCGCGTTGGTGGGGTTTTTGTCCACTTTTGGGGCATTTTTTTACGAAATGACTCACTTTTTCGGAACCCACCGAGTCTTTCTGGACCCAACTGAGTCACACTTTCCTTTTTTGACTCACTGTCTTGAGAACACAGCGCGAACCCTGAGTAGCCTTGCTAACTTTGTATTTTGACCTGGTCATGAATAGTATATTTCAACTAAACATTTCCGTGAAGGTTTCAACAAAGTAGTAGAACAGAAACAAAAAGGAAAGAAATTAGCATTTTTTGAGCAATTTTTAATCATAAAAGTCCTTTTTTAAAATGTAAGACATGTCGGTCATTGATTTTTTTATTCGTAAAACCATTATCTGAAACTCGATTTTCCGCCGTCGAGAGCAAAAATTTAGCATGCGGTATATAGTAAGTGTAGTTTAGATTAGGAAGATAACAAAGATAAAAATATAAAATAAAATAAAAAGATACGCAGATGTTGATGCTGTCGTTTTGAACACGAAATATTGTGTTATTGCCATCAGTAATTTTTTGTGGGTAAGTCACAAGGGTGTCTGTGGTGTATGGCAGGTCTCGACGAAGATCAACGATGCGCTGGCCAGGAGGATAGAGAAACAGTTCAACTACCTGGAGAGAAAACAGATGATCTTCGAGCTGATGGGCGTGGACTTCATCAAGCACTACTTCCCAAAAGAGGACTACAATCCCCTTCTACTTGTTAGTATAATCTGTATAGAAAAACTGCAGTCCGGTGTTTTTTTTTGTTTGTTTGTTTGTTTGTTTTTTTTTCTTTTGTTTTTGAGGGGTGTTTCAGTAAAAATATCAGTTGTGAGAAATTTCAGGGAAAACAAAAGAAAACAGAGGGTCACTTAAGTTCCTGCGTCGAGGGTGGGGGAGGGGGGATGGAATATGATTCTTTGCGTGTTAGAACAAAATCTGTATGCAAGACCAAGATGTGCGGGAAATATTTCGTTCCCTGGCTAGTGCTTCACTTTTTGCAGCTTTTCCCGATTGTTCGGCTTAAAAAGTGAAGAAATTTGTTGTGTTGTTTTGACAGGAGCCGCCTCAGATGAGCGCGGAGACGCGCCGCAAGCTGCAGATTGACGCGCAAAACTGGCTGCAGAACGCGCTCAATAAGGTGGCCTCAGAGACGGGATGCCAGCGACACCTGGTGGCAGAGGAGCAGGGGTCTGAGCCCATTCCGTTTTTTCTTGCCCGCCCCCCCCCCCAGCCCCCCCCCCCTCCCCGTTTTTGTTAACATTTTTCATAACAGCCCTCGTGTCTTTTTGAAGAGGTTGCTCAACATCATGGCAGTGTAGAAACAGTGTTTAACATACATACACTTTTATATTTCTTCTTGCCTTTTAATTTCAGTCCGCAGCGTTTATGTTCTATAAGCTTGGTGATTTCTTATTTGTCTACCCTATAAAATGCGCAAGGGTAGATTAGAGCTGCGCAGTTTGCAGAGAAAGTGAAACAGTGTCGTAAAATATGTCGACGTAAAGAACGATGACTTGATGGGAGAAAGGTTTCGAATGGTTTCAGAGAGCAGAACTCGATGGAGACGGAAGACTTCCTGGCTCACACCAAGCTGCTCTTCACTAAAGGCATGGACAGGCACCTGCTCCTTCAGGAAAAAGAAGTGCAGGTATTAAGCTTTGGAGGGCCGTTTTTTTACGCTATCTGCAGGAAGTCGTACATGCAGGAGTTTGTGTTTATGGAAGGGGGATGGGGGATACCAGCTTCATGAATTTGCACGCGATGTTTTTAGTATAGTTAGGATAGCTAGCACGTGTTGTGACTGGTTGTTGGAGAGCGAGAATTAGCAGTTCTCAATGAATTTTCTTATTTCCCAGGGTTTAGAGGCCTAGGGTTTTCACAATCTCAGTATAACGAGATTTTATTTGTAGAAAAAATGGGAGGATGTACAGTGGGAGAAGAGGAAGGCGCAGGAGGCATCGCGGGAGTCACGTGACCGGGCCCGGGAGCGCGATCGTGTGCTGAGAGAACGCGAGCGCTTGTACGGTGACGTCAGCACACACGGCCTGCGCAGCATCCTCAAGAACGCCGACAGCGGCGTGACGTCACAAGCGCGACTGTCGACAGCGGCCAGTACGCCGATGACTCGTCCAGTCACCGCCAATGTCAAGGGTGAGTCGGTGAAACTTCCCTGAATTTTCATCACGTTGTTTTAGAGTGGTGAGTGTTAGATAATAATAAATCCCTCTTTTTCCAAGCGAAAAGCAATAGCGGTATGGTATTTTGGATATTTCCCATCCCAATCGTCCAACAAAAATGTTCCCGACCTCCACCATCCCACCCCCCCCCTTCCCACGGCAACCCTTCCCATCGAACAGGCCCCAAGTTTCTTCAGCAAGACGAAAACCAAATTGACCATTTAATTAGTGCATTGATGAAACAGCCTGTTATAAAAGTGTTATAAAGTGAATTCTTGCTTGTCATTTATTTTGCTTGTGAATTCATAATTTTATATCGCAATATTTCAGGGGCACTTTTTGGGACTTCTGAAGATCCGCCCGTGTTTTGGGGAATGCAGAGTAATTCATTGGGAAGGTCACTGATAGCAATACTGAAGAGAGATCCCCGAAGGTACCCTCTTTATGTGCTCATTGATATAGTAGTAACTGTCGAAATGAAAACCAGACTAAGTACACGAGTATTTGTTCTCATCGTTAAAGTTAAACCAAACGTTCAATTTTTTTCCGGCAGCTGAAAGTCGTTGTCTGATGTGTTGTGTGCATGCTATTTTTTTTTTGGCGGGCGCAGGATGCAGGAAGTGACGAGCAAGCTGCACGGCAGACAGCTTCCGGGGGCGCTGCGACAGTATATCTGGACCGACATGCTGCTGAAGCACGAGCGCGACCAGTTCCACGACGTGTGAGTACAACCGCGCCCACCCCCCCCCCCACCCATCCTCCCCTCCCCTCCCCTGGACCGACGTGCTGCTGATGCACGAGCGCGACCAGTTCCACGACGTGTGAGTACATCCCCGCCCAACCCCCCCCCCTCCCCTCCCCTCCCCTAGACCGACGTACTGCTAAGCACGAGCGCGACCAGTTCCACGACGTGTGAGTACATCCCCGCCCAACCCTCCCACATCCCTCCTCCTCTCCCCTCCCCTCCCCAGGACCGACGTATTCGTAGGGCAGGAGCGCGACCAGTTCCACGACGTGTGAGTACATCCCCGCCCGACCGCTCTCCACAAGATAAGTGTCAATAAATAATTTATAAATTATAATAAATTACAAATGAAATAAATAAAATAGAAATATAATGTAAAAATGAATTTAAATGAAGAAAAAAAATTAAAAAAAAACAAAAAAACAACAAAACGATAACACAAAAAGTGAAAAAAAAATAACGATGGTATTAGATGTGACATTTTATAAGTAAAAACTGACCATGCAGGATTTATCATTCTTGGGTGCTGTTGTTTTTTTTTAGGAATATCGAATCCGTAGTGCGGGAACGTTTTGTGAAGTCCGTAAAGCGGGGCATCAGTGAATTGAACATCAAGAAAGCGACGCATTCGCCTATCTCTGGACTCATTGACAACGCTGTAGTTGAGGTATAACGCTTCACGTTTGTTAGAGGAGGAAGGTGGGGGAGGGGACATACCCTCCTATGACATACCCTTCTATGAGAAATCGGCCGGACGAAAATTAGTACTTTTTGCGGACAGACAGCCGGACGGACGGACCAGCTTATAACTATATCCCTCCGTTTCATGGGGGATAATAAAACTGTACGAATTGTAATATTATGTAAGTTGCAATTCATGGGCTTTCAGTTATCGCAATTATAATTAATAAGACAGTGGACATCACCACTGGCTTCAATAAGTAATCAGGTTAAATGTTCACTTGCAATATTTTGTTGGTATTTGCGGAGAAGCCTTGAACGCAATCAATAAATATTTTTTGCTATTTTTATATCGAAAAAGGTTGAATAATGAGTTGACAAAAACACGACTTTTTCATTTATTTACGGTGGGATTTGTTTTTTTTTTTTCGGGTGCCGAGTTGGTATCACCGGGTGCCGAGTTGGTCACACTGGGTGCCGAGTTGGTAAGAATTTGGGTGCCGAGTTGGTAAACGCGGGTGCCGAGTTGGCAGGTGCCGAGTTGGCAAGGTGCCGAGTTGACCAAACCCCTTATGTATAGGGTGAAAGGTGAACGTTAATTAGGCCTCTGTGTGATTTTAACATACATACATTTAGCCCCTCAGATCTTTGACAAAACTCCAGGCACGGGCCTGTACCAGCATATATATGTGTATATTTCGCCTCTCCAGATCTTTGAGAAGACCCCGGGCATGGGCCTGTACCCCGGGGACAAGCGTATCTGTATGTATATTTCGCCTCTTCAGGTCTTTGAGAAGACTTGGGCATGAGTCTGTACCCTGAGGACTATTATATATATGTGTATATTTCGCCTCTTCAGATCTTTGTGAAGACCCCGGGCATGGGCTTCTACCCCGAGGACGAGCATATCTATGTGTATATTTCGCCTCTTCAGATCTTTGAGAAGACCCCGGGCATGGGCTTGTACCCCGAGGACGAGCATATGTATGTGTATATTTCGATTCTTCAGATCTTTTAGAAGACCCCAGGCATGGGCCTGTACCCTGAGGACGATTATATATGGGGTCAGGACATCTCGCCATAAATCCAACACGCCATACTTTTATACCAACTCGCCATACTTTTTTTACTTACGTTTTACACACCATTTTCGTGAGAATGTCCTCTTTTACTCAAGTCTAATTTCATGCTTTCATTTTTTATACATGTTTAAGTTAATGTTTTTGGTTTTTTCTTGTTTTATTGCTTCAGTTTTACACGCCATTTTAAATTTAGCAACAATGGATCGCAATTTCTTTAATTGAAATACATGAAAGTAATTCAGTAAAACCGGGAGAGAAGCAATTAGTTGGAAATACAATTGAGTATAAGTGGGAGATATTGTGATTGTTCTTGAAATGAAATTGCAATCCCACTATAAGCGGGAGGGATTGCCTTTATTTTTTTAATGAAATTGCAGTGGAGTGCTAGTTGGATATATTGCAATTATTTTTGAAACGAAATTGCAATTGAGCGTTAATGGGAGAGATTTCAATTATGTTTAAAGTTAAATTGTAATGGAGTGTTAATGGGAGAGACTGCAATTGTTCATAGTCATAGTTAACCAATGAGACTAGCAAAATGAAGAGAGAGCTCTGTCACTGGGTAACCCGACAGACCAATCACACTACGACACAGTGCAATTTTCCTGTATAAAAGGAGTAAATTTTTGGTCTTGAAATCAGTTCAACAAATCTGGATAAATAAATTTGTTTTTCCTTCTATTTCTTACTTTTTAAAACCCCTTTTCGATAGTAAACAATTTCGTTATACACGCACACTCTGTTAGTTCTTGTATTTACAACCTTTTTTCGGTTGTAACCAATACATGTATACAAGGCCGAAAGCGCATTTGAAAACTATGGCGAGCTGGCAAGACCTATGGCGAGTTGGTAAGCATTTCGGAAATTATGGCGAGTTGGTAAAGGGGAGTATGGCGAGTTGGCATTATGGCGAGTTGTCCGTACTCCTTATATATATGTGTATAGTTCGTCTCTTCAGATCTTTGAGAAGACCCGGGCATGAATCTGTACCCTCCGGACACTGTATATGTATATATCTGGCCTCTTCAGATCTTTGAGAAGACCCCGGGCATGGGCCTGTACCGGCAGGACGATCGCTATATGCGTGAGAGCGCCAAGGCCCTCAACGTGCTCTACGTGTACGACCGCAGCTACGAGCCCTACCTCATCCACTGGCTCTTCCCGCTCCAGGTCTGCTACGAGGATGATATGGGCGAAGGTAGGCCGGAAGTTGATTTTGGAATCCCGTGAATACATGGTTGGCTAATGATGTCGATCGCTATGTGAACTGATGAATATAAGCTCAGTCAGTGTGTGTATTGCGAAAAAGTTTTAGTCAGTTCATGAAGTTCTGATCAACAGACATTTTAAAATACTTTGAAGTTTTTCTTTTTATCTTCTTTCAACCCTCTCTTTACATTTTTCGGTTATTTAGTCGAACGAAATAAGAGGAAGTTAGATAATAAAAGATATTGCAGGCCTCGAAATTCCCCCTTTTCTACGAGTGTTTAAAGGCTACGATTTTCTAGGCGCTAAAATTAAAATGTAGGCGTTAAAAGTCCTGGAAATTTTAAAATAAGTAGGATTAATTAGGAACAAAACTTAGGTTTGTTCAAGATACGAACGCATTTGTGAGTGTGTACATAAAGTATGGGACTTCCTCCAACAAAAAATATCTAAATAACCGGCGTTAAACTTTTAACGTTTACAAATTTTCCAAAGCATTTCCGGGCTTTAGTTTAACGCTTAACGCAATGAATCTCGAAGGCTGTCCGGCCATCGTTCCTTTCACGGGGATATGCTTTAAACGGGGCACTTGGTTTTTTGCAGGAGAGCATGTGTACGAGCTGGCCATGTGCCAAGATATGCTCTGATATGCTTTAAACGCGGCAGTTGGTTTTTGCAGGAGAGCATGTGTACGAGTTGGCCATGTACCTGGACCTGCTCAACAAGACATTGTTCCCGAAGTGGCCCGAGATCTTTGCCGCGGCCGACAAGGTCATGCAGAGACTGAAGGCTGAAGATCCTCAGCTTCATGACCACCTGAAAGCCATTGCACTTAGAGACGCCACCGTTAACCCGAAGGTGGCCATGCTTTGATTTTTCGTTCTTGGCTAAGACTGGCTGCCGTTAGTGGATATTTGCAAGTGAAGAGTGTATGCCAATAAGGAGCGAAGCGAATATATTTTACATCGAAACAGAAGAAAAAAAGAAGGAAAAAAAACGGGAAAAGGTGAATGAAAATTACAAAGTTTGGCTGTAAATAGTTGTATTTATTGTAGCTAAAAATTCAATTGAATGTCATGCTTAGGTTACAACCATGACACTAATGTGTGATTTTTCACCCCCTCCCCCCCCCCCCTGACTTCCAGGACTTCCTGGTACAGCTGATACAACAGGAGATGAGTGAGGCGGAGATTCTGCTGCAGCAGGCTGCCTCCTACACCGCCACCCAGGCCCCCGGCGTCCACCTCCTCGCAGACCCGCTCATCTTTCTCCGCAAGTGGGTGGGCGAGGTAAGTTATAAAGCACATATTTTTATATGTTAAGGGCGGAGGGGGGGGGGGGAGGGGGCACGTGTTTCTGGAGTACTGTTTGTGGTGTATCTAAACAGGCGGTACGGTTGTAGTGCACTTTAGTATTGTGGTATATATCCTGAATGGATTTACCCACATGCGTGGTGCACTTTTACAGGGTCTGGTGGACATACAGTTACTTGTCTTCTCTGTAATAATTCTAAAGAGATTTCCACTTTTGTATTGGATTAGGCATAAGCAGCGTCAGAGACAAAAAAAGATGGCGTACATTGTTTTCTGCAGGGTTTTGTGGGGGTGCTGGACACCCAGGCGGCGATCTTCATCTGGGATCAGAACTTCCTGCAGAAGTGGCACCTCAAGGTCATGGAGGACACGTGCCTAGCCCTGCTGCTGCTGCTCAGGCATAAGTTCATGCACGCACACAACTACGGTACCATGAAAGAGGTGAGGGCGCGGAATGGGGTGGGGGGGTGGGCGGCGTTGTGGTCCGACTGCTAGCCTCTGCGGCACAAGGTATTGGGGTGAATTGCCGTGGAGTTCTGTGAATTCTTTGCTTTTCTTTGACCATACACTTAATTGTGCAAGAAAAATAGTAAAACTTAGGCAAGGTGAGGGCACATTTATCAAATTATTTATGCAGATAAAATGATGTGTTGATATACATATATTTTTGTTTGAAACCGCTACGTAACAAAATATATAACGTTCTTGGTTGAATTTTCTTTTTATTTTTATTTATTTATTTTTTGTTTGTTTGTGATAATGTAGTTTACTTGGCATGAACAGGTGTTCTTGAAAGGCCCGGCGCTTTTATACACATTGGACATACAGAAAGCCTGGCTGCACATTCAGCTCAAACGTGCTCTGGCTCAGGTTCCTTATATGAATCGACTGAGACCCAAGTAAGTCTGTGCGCTTCACACCAGCTTCTTGCGTAGTAAAAGCGCTGTGTATAACCGCCTGCGAATGAAGGCTTCTTTCTGGGAATTGGGGGGGGGGCGGTTATTTCTTATTTCAAAAGTTAAGAAATATTGGATTTCACCAAGTCTTAGGTGCTGCCAGTGATAGTCACTGTAAGCATCGGGGTACCTTTCGCTGTTCACAAGTTGTCTGATGGATTTTCGTTTAATGGATTTTGAATACTTGCCCAGTTTCAAGTCCTTCGTTTATGAGTTTATCAAACAGTGAATTCCTTGCTTGTGATTGGTCGTCTGACTTTTGATTGACAGAACACGTGAGCCGTCGCCCGTGGAGAGACGTAAGAGCCCCACCCCCAGCACGACGACCATCATGCCGCTGGAGCCCCTGGCTATCAGCAGGCTCCGCCTTAGCCTTGTCGTGCCTGCGGAGAGCATACAAAAGGTAACCTCCCCCCTTCCCCCAACCCCACAGATTTTGAGGAAACGCTGAGACTCGGTAGGTAGCAGGACTTTTTCTTCTCACCAACGCCCCCCCCCCTCCCCCACTCTCCAACAGCCCCTTCCCTTCCCTCCCCCCTTCCCCCTCAAAAAAAATAATAATAATAGTGATAATAATAAACCGTTTCGTGATGTCTGAAGAAATTTCTGTTTTTATTTTGTGCACAGGAAAAATGGCTCGGAGACTTACAGATGAACAAAATAGCGTTAGAGTGCCAAGTTTATTTTGGTGACATCAAGATGACTGAAAAAAACACCAAAACGCAGCCGGTCTTGGTGGAGGCTACAAAAGATAAATATGGCGGTGTGACGTACAATATCGAATACAAAAAAGAAGAGTGAGTGTTCAGAAAAGTGGAGAAATATAAAGGAAACGGTGTTACCTTCAAGCTTAGCGCTAGTTTGATTAGTTAGGGATTGCTTATACAATAGCAGGCCTGAAATTATTTGGAAAAATTTGGATTGTGGATTTGGATTTTAAATTCAGTTAAAAAATTAAATTAAAAAAAAAAACATAAACAACTAAAAACCAAGTTCATGTTGTGAAAATACTTAGAATAAGGTATTTAGATGCTTCTATATGTTTATTTATATATGTATATGTTTTTCTTTTTGTTCGCGTATAGGTTTCGGTTCCGTGACCTGGATGCAGGAAAGTACGATGTGGAGATGGAGATGGGGGGCTACCCGTACGCCATCGTCGAAGTCAAGTACACTACTCACAAAAAAGGTGAACCGCGCTCAAGTCTCGCGAAATGTATCGCGGCCTTCCAGCTTGTTTATCGCAAAATTATGTCCTTTATTGTAATTTTGTCAACGCTTTACATATATATGTAAAATTTCCCAGTGACCGAGAAGAACTTTGTTTCTAGCTGTCAAGTGAAATAATAGTCACAATAATAAGACAACGTATTGTAAAAGTAATGGTAAATAAATAAATTAAAAAAGAGAGATAATGTCTGTCAGTTAGAGATTTATATTTATTTAACCTTGACATTTAATATTGCAGCCTTTGTGAAGATTTCTTATTCGACTTCTTCTCTAAACAGGCATCTTTGGTCAATACACCAGAATACATAGAATTCAGACGGCTTTTGTTTTATTGACAGAGACGGTGACATTGGGCTGGGCCCGTATAAAGCTGTTCCAGCACAGGACTGAGCTGGAGAAAGAGGGCAAACCGCCCACCCACTCCCAGCAGTGGGTCCTCCTCACAGGTGCGCTCATTTAATATAGTGGAAGAGACAATGGTCCGCAATATTCGGCACTCGTGAAATTCTTATTCTGCTCAATATAACAGACACACAACATTGGGGGATGGGAGGGGGAGGAGTTTGGGAAGGGTG
Organism: Protula sp. h YS-2021; assembly: GCA_949752745.1. Lineage (NCBI taxonomy): Eukaryota > Metazoa > Annelida > Polychaeta > Sabellida > Serpulidae > Protula > Protula sp. h YS-2021. The sequence goes on from OX457030.1 coordinate 23,144,212, forward strand.
GACGCGTGCTGAGACGCATGTACTGTCGATAAGTGTGAAGGTATATGGAAATGAAATGTATTTCGGCGTCATTTTTTTTTTTTTGCCAGGTGATTACTACTATACGATCTACGCGGGGCCGTCGTTAGACAAGTTCACGAGCGATGCTAGATCTCCGCAACACACCGGAAACGGTAAGCCCCCTGTTAAGAATCCCACCCCCAGCTGTCTCAAAGCTCTCACCACGCATTTCTGGATGATTATGTCACTTAAGATACAATGATAATATCATCACAGTAAATTGCACTGAATTGGACTGCAATTTTGAGGCCTTGATAAAGCTTGAACATGTGGGATGTAGATATAGATGAGAGCAAGTTTGAAGCAGTACTCTGATCTTCAGATGTATGCCTTCCTTTATGTTACGCGGATGTTTCTAAATGATTTCTGGCAGCTATAGAGGCATATGGATAAGTCGCCTAAAAATAATAATGCCTTTTAAAGACGGCTCCTAGTTCTTGTTGGCATGTATGTCCATATTTTGGGTTTTCCAAGTTCACTGTTTAAAATAAAATTTCCAGTATTATTTTAAGTACATTAGGATGATAAATTAAAAATAAAAAACTAAGGGCAATTTGAGGGTTTGGGGATTAGAATTATTAGAAAATTTCTGAACATGATGTTGGCATTGCAAAATTTGTGTAGTCGGCTCGGCTCAATAAAATATATTTTCACTTGGCAAATATAAATAAATAAGTGGTATGCCAGTAAACGCGCAAAATGCCCTTATTTCTTTACTTGATTTGCCAAAGAAACGCGCAGTAAAATTGCAATAAAATAATAAGGAAGGTTGGGGAGAATTGTAACTCCTTTTTGCACACTTTCAAACTTTCTATCAGTTGGTGCAGACCAAGCTGTATACCAGTTACGTGTTTAAAAACTTGAAATGCGAATCTTCGAGTAATATTTCGAAGCCAGACGGTCACTATGAAAATGTTCGGTGTGCATTACATTAGCGTCACTGTGTAGTCTCCAAGCAGCCATAATAATGACGTCATATGCTTCATATGTATAGACTCTCCAGGCAGACACAGTGTCAACACGCTGTACTTGGAACGGTTCGCAGGTAAACGCATTTTACCGAAGCAATGGATACATGTCTCTGACGTCATGACCTGTTGTGGTTGACGTCATTGGTACGTGTTTCTGTGGTTATAGACACGTGCGGCCTGCGTCATGAATTTGTGTTGTTGACGTCATTGATGCATAAGACTGACGTCATTTGCAAGCATGACTGACGTCACGGCGATGTGCTATTAACGTCATGGACATGTATGCTCAGGTCATGAGCACTTGCTGCTGACGCTATTGGCACATTTACTTGTAAAAACGCTTTTTGTTGACGGTTTTTGGTAATCTAATTATTTCACATTGAGCATTTTGGTTTATAAAAAATAACGCTTTAACCCGTTATTCATATCAATGAGCATATTAACATTTAACTTCTGCTTAACATTGTGACGTTTAATTAATTTATTGATAACTCAAATGAGTTCTTAGTTGAATATGTTTGATGAATAAAATTCACTCACCCCTTGCTTTGGCTTGTGTCAGAGACTAGAGTGGACATATTTTTCTCTGCCAAGACTGAAGTATAAAACAATGTGTGGATCTTTCTCAAATACTTGAAATGTGACCCATGTGAAGAGCTGGTAAAATTGATTGGGCAAATAAATATGGTGGCATGCTTTCAGTGAATTGTGCAAACTGTGTGTAGCTTGTAACATTATTTAACACTGTTAAACCTCATAATTTTCAACAATAAATAAACGGTACCAGTCTGCTGCACAAGTACCTTTAGCAGTTGAAAGTAAATAGTAAAAATATAAAATACATTATCTTTTTTTCTCCGTATTTGTAAGTGGTAGGTATGACTGGAGTGTATATTTAAACTTATCTAATACTAACAGATTAATGTTATACTGTTTTACGCCTGTATTTCGTTTTAAATTGCTGAACGAAGATCAAAAGAACTGAGGCGGGACATGCACGTGACAAAATAGTCACTTGTCATTGGTGGCTTTCGGTTTTTAGCTTTTTTCTATTGTGTTAAAATACAGTAAGGTAACTTATTTGCTTAAAGGCCACTAAAGAAAGGATCTATTACTTTTATCGAAATATCTCCACCAAAAGTAAATATTAAAATGAAATATCTCTGTGTTTCAGATTTGCTGGGAAACAATTGTCAGCTCGGTGCTTTTATCTACAACCCGTCGACTGAGAAGCCTGGCCCCCCGCCCGGACGGGCACCCACGCCCAGGCCCAGGTCGCGGCGCGTCAGCCCCGCCCCTGCGGCCCTGCGCCGGAAGTCACCCACGCCCGTACCCCCTCCTGACGTCAGGTGAGTGTGGCCTCAGTGTTTCACACGCAGTGCCAGGGTGGGTAGCTTAGGCCTGGGAAGGGTCTCTGGACGATTCTGCCCTTTACCGATTCGGCCCTACCGATTCGGCCCTTTGTGAAAGACGATTCGGCACCGACTTGGACAATTCGGCCCTTCGGCCCTTTGATTGTTCGGCACCAATTTATCAACTAAATCTTAACTTTTATTATTAAGCGTAGAATTCACATAGCTTATTTTGGCACATAGAATTTCATAAAAAGTGATTGATATACAGCAAATCGAACAAAATCAAGTAACACCCAACAATACGGGCATTGAATTAGAAATTATCAATACTGCTTCACTTTCTGTACAAGTCACAAAGATAAAGGCTATCATCCTTCCCTCTGAAAATATATGTAAAGACAATCAGACCATTTTAGAAAATTCGAAGAATTATGTGTGACAAACAAAGTTTGTCATCAATGACCCCCAAGGTTAATGGACACTTCGGCCCAAAACAACTTCGGCCCAACCACTTCGGTCCAACGCGAAAGACACTTCGGCCCAGCCTTGGACACTTCGGTCCAATGCTTTTTGGACACTTCGGCCCATAGTTGACCCATAGTTTGAGGGTCGAATAAATGATAAAAAGACAACTTAAAGAGAATTCCTACATTTTTTGTTCACAAATTGAATAGAAGCAATCAACCAAACATTGAAAATGCTGCAATTTAACACACCATAAAATAGAAATGCGCACACTACATAAACATATAGGTAAGTACGTGATCAGAATACACACCAGAATTCGGTTGATGTCACTGAAGATTTATAATACTGCTACACCCCGTCACGCCCAACCGCCCACCTGCCCCCCATAAATATCAACGAGCTATTTTACACACCATAAATCACTGAATTACCACAATGACATTCTGGAAAAGAAAAACAATGTCAAGATTGTTGCGGCAAAACCTTCATTCGTTTGGACCATCCACAAATCCTATTTTGAAAATATCTACATTGAACACAAGTCAATAATTGCTGACGTGGTCTAAAACTTTTTTTTACATGACAGACAGCACTGAAAATTTCTATTCAGAACATATTTCATCCACAGTCATGGGCATCTATTGTTTTTTTTTTGTTGTTGTTGTTGGAGTGTATTGTTGAGTTATGTTAACCAGTGCGATTTATAGGACTAAACTTTACTCCGGAGTAAAGGTTGACACCCAGTGGGAGGTAATTCCTCCTCTCGGCTTTCAGCACTTATTCAGCTTTTCACTAAGAAGCTTAAATTAAACCAGGATTGCAATTAATAATTTCACACCGGAGATTTTTATGTCATACTCAGTTTACGTATTTCAAACCAGTTAATTGCATTTCAAAATGGACCGATGTCGAGTGCAGTTTTCAATTACACATACATGGGAATAATTAATGCCGAAGTAAATTGCATTTCAGAAAAAGGGAGACAAGATAAAATAGTTGAAAAGGATATTGCACTGTTTCTTTAATCCAAATAAACAATTCTAATTACAGATAAAGGATACAATTACACATACATGGGAATAATTAATGCCGAAGTAAATTGCATTTCAGAAAAAGGGAGACAAGATAAAATAGTTGAAAAGGATATTGCACTGTTTCTTTAATCCAAATAAACAATTCTAATTACAGATAAAGGATACAATTAGTTGAATTTCAAACACCGGAGACATGATATAATAGTAAAAATGAACTCTTAATATCTCTTTCATCATTTAATGGTGTGTAAAAAGTGGTGTGCAAGATACATTTTAAGAATAAAGCACAACTGGATATAATAAAGTTCACCAAAAAAAACTTTGGTCCGAAATTTCCAAAATGGGCCTTTATAGGACTCAAGTTTACTCCTGAAAAAAATGAAAGTCAAATGGGAAGTAATTATTTCTCACTCTCTAATCTCTGTGGCTGGGTGACTTGATCCTAAGAAGCTCAGTAACAAGCGGCGATTGCAGTTGATGACTCACCGGAGATTCTTTGTGAAATAATCGGGGTATTTATTTCAAATCATTTAATTACATTTCAAAACAGGAATGATATTAATTACAATTTTCAATCACACATACATCGGAATACTTAATTCCACTTACACATAATGTAAGTATTTCAAAAACCGGAGACAAGATAAATCTCTCTTAACTCGGAAAAGTTAATTCCTCTTGCATGTAAAATAAGTTGCTTTCAAATACCGGAGATGAGATAGAATAATAAAAAACCTTTGTAATATATCTTTTATTACTTAATTAAAAGGTAACATTATTATCCAGTTTGGGTGTGTAAAGTGGTGTGTTGACACGTTGACTAATGTTAATTGCTCAAAAGATACCGGAATAGTATCCAAGTATCCCTGAAAAATGTTGGGCAGAAGTGTCACAGGTGGACCGAACTGGTTATGGGCCGAAGTGGTAAAATGAAAAAAAAAGCTGGGCCGATGTGTCCAAAATGGACCGAAGTGGTTTGGACCGAAGTGGTTTTGGGCCGAAATGTCTAAATCCCACCCCCAAGACTCTATAATGGTTGCGTTGTGATTATTGTGGTGTGTAAAAATGCCCACTGCTATGCGCTTCTTTTCTATCAATAACAACTTTATGATTGCGAGAGGCTTTGAGTGTTATTATTCACTGCTTAATTATTGAAGGTGTTGTTTACAAAACCTAATATTTTACCTGGAACATTAAAATAAGAACTTACCTTTCTTGGCGTGAAAAAATTTTTTCGTACAATCACAGAACTATATATTCCATGTTAGAAATATCCACACTGGACACATTTTAACATTTGTTGACGTCTTATTATTTCCTTACAAGAACGGCACTTTGGCAAGTAATGGCAATTAACAGATTTTCCACCGATGATATTAATTACAATCCACCACCGCTTCTATTGCACACCAGAGACCAAACTACCTTCAGTCGTAATCCTGCCTATTATCAATTGCCGGAGATGTAATGAGCCTGTGTTGGGATTTTGCACATCAGTCGAAACACTTAATTTCAATTTAAGATTGATTTCAATCTATAGATTGCATTTCACACACCGGAGATTTCTCTTTGAAATACAGTTTTAAACACCACACAAAAAACTTACTGCAGGTGAAGGAACTCACTGTCTTTTATCTACCGGAGATCTCATAGTAACAAAGATGAATTGTTTTGCTGTACCTTTCATCACAACAAAAAAGCCTTTATCTGGTCTCTTTTGTCAACAGGAATAGATTAAGGTTCAAATTTGATCCAACCGCTTCCCCTCAAAAGTAAAGTTAATAATAATAAAACGTGGTGCCGAATGAACTATAAAGGGCCGAATCGGTAGAGGGCCGAACCAAGGACGTGGTGCCGAATCGGCAAAGGGCCGAATCATCCAAACCCCCTGGGAAGTAATGGTTGTAATCACCATGGCAATTCGTAAGCACTTTTCTGCCGCTTTCGTCAATAAGCGTTGTTATTTCCTTCACAATTATTTCTTTATTTCTTGACTCACAACTCTGCAGCGTTCACATTTATTTCTTTAGTCACCACTCTGCTGTATTTAATAGCATTTATAGCAGTTGTTTGATTGTATACATTGAATTTCAGGCCACCCCCTAAAACCGCCACGCCCATGCCGCGCACGCCTAAAGATCTCACGGTCACTGATTCCTTTGATCTGTATGTGGATACCGTCATCAACATACCGGATAACGCCACCATTATCAAGGTGAGTCAGGGCATCTGTGTTCACCTAGTTAATATTCGAAGCTAAATACAACTCACTTTAATTTTACAGATAGTGAAATAACAAGCACTGTTTGAAGCATGTTGTGTGAGCGAGTTTCAATTCTGTAATCTTTAGGTGACGGGTAGGGTCGTGAAACTTGGCGAAGTTGAAAACCAAAAGGATCTGTTCACCATACCTGATATCAACAGCTCGGCGCGGAGTCCACGCTTTAAGTACCAATATCCCATAAACAAGGCCAAGGTCAAGGCCGATCCACATCTCGTCCTGTTGTTGAGAGTTTACACCGTAGACGTGGATACGCGAGAGTTGGTTGTCATAGGAAGCTGCTTCTTCGAGATATTTGACCAGAAACAGGTAAAGCAGCCTCTGTCTTTTAGTTGAACCGAGATATAAGTATTTTGTTGTACGCGTCAAACTTATTATTTGTTGTGCGCAAAAAGTTTACTTCTGAGTGCGATGCAATGACTGCATAGAACTGAAAAAAACAAAACTTAACGTCTCGAGGTCTAACAAAGTCTAATAACCGATGTGAAATGAGAATTGAATTTTGAGCAGATACTGAAGCAAGGCGCCCACCGCCGGCAGATACACAGCGGTCTGCCCAACCTCAAGGACGGCGTCAAATCCCTCAATCATAACTCCCTAGACAAAGGCGTGCGCATACCCGGATGCCAGATCTGTTTCCGCCTTGAGCAGTCGAGTGCGGTGAGCGTTGTTATATAACAAATAACCTCTGCGGTAGTTCGGTTTTGTTGTGAATTAAGACCTTTTTATTCTGCTGACCTGTTAGGGATTCCGCGGAAATGGTACTGTTTTTGAGTGAACGGAACCACTTTCTATACCCTGATGTGATGATATACAGCTTCGTACAGACCTCCAAACTACTCATGTGTTTTTTCTGCGGTACTCTACCAGTTTCACCTTTCTGCCACAGCTCAACAAAATGGACCATTTTAATATAATCTCAAGCCGACTGTTTCATGCACGCCATCAGGTTGTCATCAACGTTTTTCTGTGTTTCAGTTTGTGTTGGGTTGTGTTGTGTTGGGGTTGGGACATCTCGGCCCTTCGCTAACTCGGCCCCTTACCTACTCGGCCCCTTTTGGACGACTCGGCCCCTTATTCTTGGGACGACTCGGCCTCTAGCGAAAGACGACTCGGACCCTCACTGCCAACTCGGTTTAAAAAGAAAGAGTCATAAAAGGCTTTTGAATTTTCTTTTGAAATGCGATTCCAATTTCAATTGCAGGGGCATGGAAGTGTTTAATTTTTTTAATTTTATTATTCTAAAAAGGGACACGAAAGGCTTTAGAAATTTCTTTCAAAATGCAATACATATTGTTATGACAGCAAGAATTTATTGCAATTTGCGGTTGGTAATTCTAAATCATTACATGTAGCTTAAAGGCTTTGAAAGTTCTTTTATTGTGTGCAGTGCATGTTCTCATAAAGGGAATAATCAATTGCAATTTTGAGGACTTAGTCGATCTCATCGGAAATAATGTTCATAGAACAGTGTACAGAGTGAATTGGTACTGGTTGTTGGGAATAAAGTAAAAAGTTTTCATATTCTCGTTTTTTTTTTTATAGCGTTGAAGTTTAACTCATGCGGTGGAAACAGTTCACTCATCATTAAATTAAAAAAAAATTAAGTAGGGGCCGAGTCGTCTTTCAAGTAGGGGCCGAGTCGACCCAGAAAAGGGCCGAGTGGTCTTTCGCGAGGGGCCGAGTTGGTAAGGGCCGAGTTGTCCCAAGACCCATTGGAAATTTTCTGTTCAAAATATGGACAAAGAATGAAGGAAATAACCTAATTGATTTGCGAAGCCAAGCAGTACGTTTCTCGTGTTCGGTATTTTCCGTAGGCCTACCGGAAGCCGCCGAGTAAGCTATACCACAACCAGCTCGACAATCCGCCTTTGAACATCGTCTCTCACTTGTTCACTATTTTCCGTAGACTTACCGGAACCCGCCGAGTAAGCTAGACAGCAACTAGCTCAACAGCCCGCCTTTCAACATCATGTCTCACTTGTTCGGTATTTTCCGTAGACTTACCGGAACCCGCCGAGTAAGCTAGACAGCAACTAGCTCAACAGCCCGCCTTTCAACATCATGTCTCACTTGTTCGGTATTTTCCGTAGACTTACCGGAACCCGCCGAGTAAGCTAGACAGCAACTAGCTCAACAGACCGCCTTTCAACATCATGTCTGACTTGTTCGGTATTTTCCGTAGACTTACCGGAACCCGCCGAGTAAGCTGGACAGCTACCAGCTCGACGATGCGCCTTTTAACAGCTCCGAGCGCAAGGTGGTGGAGAGCTACAGCAAGGACGGCAGACACCCGCGCACCGTGGCCGACGCCGTGGGCAAGCTCCAGGGCCTCGAGGAGATCTCCCAGCAAGCCAAAGGTGTGTGAGCTTCTCTTTGTCATTGGCGTTCCTCTCTGTTAGACCACTAAGATTTAGCAGCAGTGTTTCTATTTAGAGCATTTATTTTTAGGTCCTGAAAATTTTAGCATTGCGTGATTGGTTAGAGGCATTTGGCGTCATACCTTTTTCTTTATTTTGTTTTATTGTTTTTATTTTTTTTTGTTTGTCAGTGATGGACAAGCTCGTGTGGCTACAGCAGAGGCTGGACCAGAAGCGACAGCTTCCCCCCAACCAGCCTGCCGACAACCTTGACCTCAACCGTCTGGTCAGGTACAGGCAGGCCGTTGGTTTCACGGTGAACATCAAAGCCGCTTACGGCTTGCCTGGTGAGTCACCTTGACCTTCCACCATGACCTCTACTCTGTAGCCTTAAAAATCGGACGAGGCTAAGATCAATTTGGGTTTCTGGACGTTTTGGCCCAAAACCAGTTCGGCCCAACCGGTTCGGCCCAACGTGAAAGACGATTCGGCCCCGCTTTGGACGTTTCGGTCCATGGTTTTGGACGTTTCGGCCTATGGGTTTGGGTGATTCGGCCCATTGTTTCCGATGACGTAAATGTTAAATGACCATGGCTTTGGACGTTTCGGCCTATAGATTTGGACGATTCGGCACATTGTTTCCGATGACTTAAATGTTAAATGAATTGGATCGTACTTATCACAATGACCGCTCGAGATACGATCTCGTAAGTTGAGAACGTTACCTGGTACGCAGCACAGTTTGGCAAGCAAGAGATTTTAAGGCTTTAAAGGTAACACGCTTATCGTAGACCGAAAAAACCTAACATACTTGCTTGTCAGGGCAGTCCTCCCGAAAGAGAGAGCTGGTGAAACCAAAAAGAAGAATGTATGTACTAGTACTAAGTGCAGATACTTTCCCAAGATAGACAGATCTGGAGGACTAGAGTGTACAGCTTCAGGGCGTATATATACAGTTGAAATGAACGTCTGTCGCCAAAGCAGCAACCTAATTTATGTCATCACGTGTTATACATGTGGTTTGCAATACGTAGGGCAAACGTGGGCAGACGTATAATGAATAGATTCCAAGGACACTTTTGGTGTATTAGCTTTAAAGACGCTGCTAAGGGTCTTAGATTGAAAATAAATTGAACTGGATTCAACGCCTGAGGACCGCTTTTCCAAGTGGGCTCAACTACATAGATGGATAGCCGTTTTCCCTATCATCATCGTGGGTATTATAATGCTTAGCTTCGTCAATCACATCTACTCCTTGACCATCGCTTTCTCTCAGGTCTTTGAGAAATTTGGAAGAATCATAGTGCAAGGATGAGATTTACTGAGGATTCAGAGAGATAGGACTAAAGAGGTGTGTCTCCTTCTAATGTACAGTGTTGACGTTACAGCGGGCTACTACACCCAGTGTTACGCCACCGTGCGGCCGGGCAAGGACGCTGCCAACCTGGCGCCAACCAAGGAGGGCTACGGCGCCACGGAGCACCTCGCTTCCGTTTCGCATGACTGGACGAGCCCGCAGAAAGCGCCCAGATGGCTGGACGAGCCTCAGGTGGGTGGGGGCCTCTCCACAGCCCGGCTTGGCCGCAAAAAGTAAACCTTTGCCCACTGCCCGAATGTTTGGGCTCGTGACAGCTAGTCAATCCAATTAAATCCTTAAGTAACTAGAAGTTGTCCGATAGAGTTCAAGTGAGTTTGAGGTAATATTTTTTCAGCTTTTTAAGTTGTGTATGGAATGAAAACTTAATTAATGGATAAATTGTTTTGTTTTCTTTTTTTATTTTGTAGGAGTGGCACTCGCATTTGGATCAACATTCGGTCATTTTCGTTCAGATTTTTACTTACGACGTGAAGTACACCCCGACTAAGAAGAACGTTGAACCGGGAAAGCTGACCAATCAGAATGGACAGCCTCTTACTGTCAATGTCAGCGACCTGTTTGGTTGGGCTGTGGTACCCCTTTTCGAAAAGTAGGTGAAAGGGTTTTGGGATCAGACTGGTGATTAGAAGGGTTCTTAACGATTTCCTACTCAAGACAAAAATGCTTTCATTTTTCGTGTTGTTTTTTTTTTTCCCAATTTAATTCTTTCTTTGTTTTCAATCAGTAATTGCGTTTATTGAAATTTTTTTTGTTTTTTTTCAGAGACTATGTGTTGATGGGCAGACATCATGTGCCGATATTCAAAGGCAAGCCGCCACAGCAGGTTTTGGATGATTTCAAAAAAGATTTGCCTGAAAATATTCTCAGCACCAAGGCGTGGGCAAAGCAGTTCAAAGTAGTAAGTGTTGTTTTCAATGCAGTCACGTACTGATTTGAGTAGTCCAGGTCAACTCCGCCCCTTCATTCCTCCACCCGCCCACCCGCACTTATCAGTGTAGTGTGGGATTTTTTCTAAGACTAAAAGTGACGTGTAAATATTTAAATTATTTTCTGTTGAACCTTTCGTACGAAGTATGTTTTCAGGGTTTAACAGGTTTACGTTAAATGTGTTTAAAATATTTCAGGTACTTTATATTTAAGACTTGTATTTTTTTTAATATTTAAGGTCTTCTTGACGCGTTTGAAATATTTGACGTGTTTTACTGTGCTTTCGTAATATTTAAGACAGTCCGCCCAGTATATATTTTGCACATTGTATTTTAAATAGCTAAGGTGTTTTACATCTGCAATACAATTCACGTAGTTCATACTTTTGAATTGTGAGATGAACCGATAACGGGTCTCAAAAAGCTTTCCAACTGTGTAGTTCACGGTGATGTCATTATCTGTGTTATATTGTTGAGTTTCTCCCGAACAGGAGAAAAATGTCCAAGAATACTCCCGCAGATTCCCCTCATGGGTGCAGTGATGCGTGTAAAAGTGTTCAGTTGTTTATGGTTTTAATGAATAAAGCGATAATACATGGCGAAGTTGTGGTGTTGTTTCTTAGGACGGTGCCGCGCTAGTTGTTGATGTTTTGGATGCGCATTTTATAGAAAAAGAAATCCCGGGCGGAATACAGGTAAAGTAAACTTCCTAAATATTTGTGCCCTTGAAAAGAAACTTTTAGAAGCGATTCTTATGAGGCCCGATGGTGCTGTAGAGCGGTGCGATTCATTGTGCACCTGTACATACACACACTAACACCACAACACACTCGTACATAATGCCAGAACACACTCGTACATAATACCACAACACACTCGTACATAATACCACAACACACTCGTACATAATACCACAACACACTCGTACATAATACCACAACACACTCGTACATAATACCACAACACACTCGTACATAATGCCAGAACACACTCGTACATAATACCACAACACACTCGTACATAATACCACAACACACTCGTACATAATACTATAACACACTTGCAACTGTACACAATATGTGTGACGAAATTGTAAAAGCAAGGGCCTGAACAAAGTTCAGCAATTAGAAATTACTCCGCCGATTCCAAGTCTGTAACAACACCTCAATTATCACACCTCTGTATTGCCCGCTTGGAAACTCAATGTTTAAGCCCAAGTGTGCTTATCCGGTATGCAATAAACCATGTTACACCCTGTTACATCGTGTTACATGGTGTTACACAGAGGACTGACTTCCTGCTGGACAGCATGGGCGGCCGAGAGGCGTACACAGTGGCGGAAGACGACGCCAGTGGCGCCGCCATGAACCAGCTCGTCATGAAGCACCTGCAGAACAAGCACCAGAGCAGCAAGTCCGAGGTCTACAAGAAAGAGCAGAGGTTCTTTGAGCGCGTTGCCATGGAGGCGTTTTCTTCTGCTGTGGTGAGAAGCGACTTTTGTCAACGTCTTTCCGACATTTTTTTCTAGTATTTTACAGTGACGTTTGAGGGGGAGGGGGGTGGTTGTGGGTAGAGGAGCTTCCACGTATTAATCCTCACGTCACTGCTTTCAGCTAAGCGCCAAGATTCCTTACTTCTTTCTCCCCCCCTCCTCCTCCAAAGAAAAAAAATTGTACAGTGTTTATTGGCCTATTTAGTCAAATTCAATTAAGCTCACAGATATTGATTTATTCATTTATTCAATTTCCAGGACAGTGCTTTATTAAAGGGAAAAGTTGGAGTGGCGTGACCTTACGTTTGCCCTGCTGCTATCCGTTTTGTTGTGTGAACCGGAAGTGGACGTCACTTTTGCATCTCACAGCTGTTGTGATCATTTTGTGCTTGTACATTGATCAATATTATGGCGAAATTGAGATTAACTTCTGAATCTTGTAACGGCTGGAAAAAAAGTTTGAAAAATCGTGGGAAAGTGTTTGCGATAGAAACCTAATTTCTTCGTGCGTCTCACAGTGAATTTGGCTACTAAAAAGTCGTGCAGAAATATTGTTCATTCCAAAGCAGAGCTTGAGATTTGAAACGAAAGCGTGGTCGGATCTTTTTATGGATGAAACAAATTAATTTTCAATATATTGATATCGATGTAATCGTGATGTGTATGTGTATTTTTTTTATGTGTGTGTAGCGAGATTTGATAAAAACTGACCTCATTTTTTTGCGCTGTATTTCAAAATCGGAAAAAAAATTAATGCATATTAAATTTAAGTGGCACATAACAGTTTGAGCATAAATTAGAAGACTGACTGTGATGTCCTAAAGTGTGTGGAAAAAATTCAGTAAATTACCCTTTGTGCCCAGGAAATGAGTCACGTGTTATAAGAATGAAAGTCCTTTTTGGACTAGAAAAAGTGGTCTCACTTTCCGCTTGGGAGAGTTTCATGTCCTGTCTCATATTGTTGTGTGTGAGATTTCACACAGCTTTTTGGTGTTGTACCGGTGACCCTGGAGTGCTTCGATGAACACTGAATGTGAAGTAGCCAAAATAAATAAATAAATAAATATAACGAATTTTAAAAAATGTAAACAAAGAAAGAATGTGGCAACTACTTGTTGTATTAACGCTCCCTTGCTTATATCTCAGGGCGACACAGCTGTTGTTATTTAGCATACGATGTTAAGTTTTTATTTCTTGATGAAGGCGCTTCGCTGACAACTGGGAAAACTGCGTCATTTAGGAAAAGCTCTTCTCCACGCGACAGAGTACATGTAATGTACTGAAATTTTTCTACATTTCTTCAAAAATTACCCGTAGTTGTTGAATTTTAAACTTTTGCTGCTAGCAAAACGAGTTTTATTGTATTATTATTATTATTAATTGTTTACAATACTTCCGGTAACGACTGCTCCCCTCCCTCAACCCCAACCACCGTCCCGCTGCTTGATATCTGTTCTAGTCATTATGTGCCCCCCCCCCCCCAGTATGTACTGGCCGCTCTAGTTGAATGTTTAATTTAATTTTGTTAAAAAGTCTTACGTTCTGGATTTTCAGATTTATAAAATTACAGGTTTGTCAGTCGTAAAATATAAAAAATAAATTGGCAGCTAGAAAAAAAAGTTCAGAGTCAGCCAGCCTGCGGAGTAATGGTAGGGTTAATATAAAACTTCAGTTTGGTTTTAAAATGATTATCTGCACTCCGCACCTACCTCCACCCATCCCGCGTTTTGTGTATAACTTATGTACTGCAACTATGTTTCTTTACTTGGACGATACATTACTTGTGTCAGATTGTTCTGAATGTGCACATATTTATCGTTTTATTTTTATTTGTAATATTTGGAGGTAATATTTTTTTCTATATATTTTAAGTAAAGAAATTGAATTGATTTGAACGGTGTTTTTCTTACGCAATTGAACCTGCTGGAAGAATAAAAATACAGAATTCATTCATCTGGCTGATTTATACACGGAAAAGAAAAATCTCTGCATTAGAATAATTGTTTATTTTGTGTATTTTTGTTATAATTTAATGACTGCTGTTAGGATTTACATAATATAAATTGATAGAAAGTAAAATGTTACGCTTCGTAATCGGCAGTTTTATTAATCACATTTAATATGCATATCATCGACCGTCAATTTTATTTTTACTCCCCACCCCTCACGCCTGCCCCCCTCCCCCACCCTGTGTGAATAACTGGCCAGCTTATTACAGATAACCACATACACACTAATATTGTATATGCTAAACAAGTAACGTGAGTTTTAAAGAGATATTTAATTCTACTGCTTCCACTTTGCGAATGGCCAGTTACTTGGCCCCTTGATTCGCAAAGTGCTGCCTCCAGGGGTCAGACCTGTGGGGTGTTAGGCTGTTTTAAACCAGAATAGCTTCCAAAGTCAATGTGATCCATTCGTAGATCTGTGTTCAAATACACAATAAGCGAATAATTTTCTTTCAATTTTTTAAAGAGAAGTTATATCAGAGTTAGGATAAGGGTTGCATGTGTTTGAAAATAGTTAAGATAAATTGAGTTTTGGACCCGCTACTTTCACCTTGAGGGTCAATTATTGTATGATATAATTCTCAATGTTGCTCTAACCGCGTAATAGTGACTTCAGTTCTTGAGCAAGAATACCGTAATCTGCCTCCAGGGCGGAGCAAAAGCGAGCGACACCTGGCGGACCTTTTGTCTGTAACTTTTCCAGAAAGCACTTGGCTCTGCCTTGGGGTGTTTTCTCCTCCCGAATTTCTCTTTGCTCCTCGAAACTGAATACCCCAGCTTCTCTCATCAGATCCAGAATGTACCGGATGTCGACAGTCTGGACCACCTTGATTCGAACTTGGCTAAGAGCGTAATGGATGTGTTCTGAGGTGAGGCTAGAAGTGCTATTGCTGGAATCCTGCCGTGGTTTTGTTAGGTTTAAAATGCACGCGACTTGTTCGTCGAGTCTGTCGGCAATTCGGCGGGTTATTGTGATCTGTTTGGGAAGCTTCAGGCTGTGGTAGTCTGCTCCCTTTTTGTTGCTTCGGGGCAATTTAAAGGTCTGTCTGCCGCCGTTCAGAATGTCGTCCAAATTAAGAATAGAATGGAGCTGCCATTTTTTCTGACCGTCGAAATAAAAATACAGTCGGTCTTTATCACAAAGTGGAAAACGAGTACTAGTTTTGTTTAGGAAAAGAAGCCGAGTTTCAGACACCGGTTTGGAAATGTCGATGGGATTTTCGGCGCCATTTTGACCGTGCGTCGCTTCGTCGCTGGTTTGTTGTACCGGTAACGCTCTCTCATTGAATGTGCGATTTGATTGGCTACTTCTGTCTACTGGCGATTGCTGCAACTCTGGTGATGTCTTGTGAACCTCCGCCTGTGTGATCTGTACCTCTTTTGTGAGGGATGTACTCACTATCGCATTGTCTACAGTCGGTATTCTGTCTGTGACGTGCAGTATAAGGCATTTTGTCTTCTGGTCATGGTATGCGCTCACGTCTACGTAAGATAGCTTGCCGTTGAGAATGCTTCCTAATAGCGCAGTATTGACGTCATCGTAGTACGCTTTCGGTTTTGTTTTTGGGTGTGCGTTTTTCCCGATGGCATATCCCGGGCCTACATTGGTCGTAGGCAAGGTGACAAAAGGCACACTGAGTTTGACCACCTGGATAGCGGAAAGTTTCTTCAGATTGAAACGAAGCGCTCCTGATTTAAGAAATCTCGGCGAGCATTCGTTTGTGACGTCATGCCATAGAGTTCGTTCAAAACGATCTACGACTTTTTGAAAAACGAGATAGCGCATGTTTTCTGACTGGTTCCCATTTGCCATGTCTATATAAATATCCTTGTTCAATACCACTCCATGCGGCTCCATGTAAAACTGCGTAGCATGTTCCGCCACATCTTGCAGATTCGTTTGAGCTATTTTATCATTGAGGTCATCTCCGTTTTCAATTTGTGAGACAGAGATGAAGGTGCTAGAGTGCAAACTCCTAGGGGGAATAATGAACGTCGTGTGGGGTAAATGAATACGGCCCCCACTACTATTTATCCACTCCTCAAAGCGCACTGTTTCAACGCAGAGTGGCGGCAGGGGTTGTCTCAAAGTTTTCTCTCCAGAACCAATTGCTGCATAGTCGTCAGTCTTAGATCCATGTTTTGAGATCACGTGATGTGAAACTCTTTGGATTTTCGTGTCCGCTGTTGGCCCCTTTGATTTGTAGTGACCTTGGTTGCTGGAGTTAAGGTCAGCCAACGCTTGTGATTCATCTTCATTGACTTGATCCACCCTTTTCACTAGGGTTGGCAGTTTCATGCAGCGGCTAGTTGGGATTGGAGAGTTTTCTATTTCCCGTCGGATTTGCTTCAGTGTGGGATCGGTCAAGCCAGGCCTCCGCTTTTCCTGTGAACAAAATATAGGTGCGTTCGTTTTGGGTGATGACATCACGTTATCCAGTCGGATTTTGCCTCGAACATTTTGAATGGACCACATTTGATGTCATCACCGAAAACGAAAATGAGGTGACATAATTAAAGCTTTCTTCTTTTGTGGATATCAAATAAGGTATTTTGTTAAACTTGGCTTTTAATTGCATGAAATTTCATTAAAGCTCCGAATAAATTCTCCGTAACTTTAGTTATTTATGAAGAATATGGTTTAGAAGGAAACTGGATCGCACTATGTTATAACGTGCACACAGGAAAGTACCTTCAGTCTCAAATTGAGGGTTCTGATTTCTTCCAAGTGCTGACTCTCCACATATTTCATGTGGTCTATCTCCGTCTCCTTGGACCGTATCACTCTGGCCATTTCGTCCATCCGCCGGCGTAGTAATTTCACCTCGTTTTGATATTCGCGTTCTTTCTTCTTCCACAGAGTAAGACTTAAATCTTTCTTGGCTAGCTCAGCCTGTAACTGACTTTTGGCTTCCATTAACCGACCTGAAAAAGCAAGGCAAAAAATCAAATCACAAGTTTTTAAATTTTTTATCACGAGGGTACTTGCACATCTGCACTTTTCCTCTCTGTTTGTGCGTTCGTTGGTCATCCCTCTCTCCTGTAATATAATTGGGATTTGTGCCATATTGTTAATATTTCATGTGATATTTTATTGCGTGCAGTTTCTGTTTATTATGATTGGTTACTTTTTTATGTGATTTCTTTTTGGAAAAGACGCCAATACCTTTTTCATCAGTTTCGGTTTTCCAGGTGATTCACTTGGAATGTTCCAGAAGTTTCATTAGTCACGGTGGGTAATTTTTTAAGCGCAGCCACAGGCGGTTCCTCTATCCATCTATGGAGGGATAAGCCGGGGTAATATTTCTCATGATGGAATATAATAATCATAAATACCTCTGACAAACACACACACAAAAATTTATTTCTGGCCGGGGCGAAGTCACTTCAAAATTTATTTCTGTGTCAAAAATTGCTCACGAAATGAGTACGTATCTTACCAGTGATGTATTAAGCTGACCTCGCAAAAAAAACAAACAAAAACAAACAAACAAACAAACGTAAAACGGAGCAGTTGACAAAAATATTATTTCGGCTACCGCCCCCTCCCCCCTCTCTTGCTTCTCTCCACTCACCAATTTCATACTTGGCTTTGTGCTCGCTTGAGTCTGGCTTCGATGCCCACAACTCCCTGGTCTTCTGCTGTATCGCGTCCGTATCCATGGCAACGGCGTTGTCATGTGTGTCCATGGCAACCGGTCCTCCTTGGCCGTGCCCCTCAATAGAGGCCGTCACGCCTGCGGAATCAATGTCATTTTCCGATTTCGAGTAGAAAGAAAGCACTTTTAATCTCAGTTCACATCGCCGTTTCATGTTGTATTTCTTGTGTTGGTTGTCTTTGAACTTAGCGTAGTTACAACAAGCTTTTAACGTTAGTTTCAGCTAATAAATTATTTATTTTTATTTATTTATTTATTATTTATTGTTGGTGCCCACTATTCATCATCGGGACTACATTAGCACTCTGCGGTAGCTTCCTTTTGTTGTCAGTTCGCTAAAAAAAAAAAAAAAGATCCCGTGTATAAAAGCTATAGACCTCTATATACTCCTATAAAGTACTTGCACCTTTTTTTAAAGAGTAATCGTGACAGGTAACATTTTGTCATATTTTAAAATAATGTCAACTTAAGTAAAATACAGCTGTAATCGAAAATGTTTACAAGAATAGACTCTTCAGTTTCCGATCGTTTATTATTATATAGTCTCAATGCTCATTGTAAACATGTTCCTTTATGTCAAACTGAGCCCGCCAAATATTTACTAAGAACTGTTTACTAATAATTATCTATACATTTCCCAAGTTCCAATATATCTGTCCAATAAAATATAAACTCCTTCATCTGTTTTCGACATGACATACAATCTGCCGATTTTTTATATTATTTTGATTAAGCGCCTACTTATATGTTTTATGAATACATGTTTCCTTACAATTACACGGAATTGCCAATATATAAATTACATTTTTATCTGCACATGTGCGAATTTAGTTGGGTTTGACAGGGTTTGCATCCCCGGAACGGGTTCATTGTGCATCTGCATTTATGATGTGATTCTGAAGAATTTCGTGTGGGGAGGTGGGGGAGGGGAAGTTGGCGTTTAGGACTTCCACCCCTACCCCTTCAATAACAATTTTTATATTGACAGCCAGCCTCTACAGTGATGCCGGCTGTTGTGTATGGACTCAGTACTCAGTAAAAGAGGGGAACTACTTTTTAAAAATCCATCCGCTTTGTGTTTATACATAAGAGACTGATCTCTCCAGAGGTAAACTATTTTATAACAACGTTTTAAAGTAGCCAAGAGGGTGCGGCTACCCTCATTTTTTTTAAGTTGCTCGATTCACTTGTATAGAAATTGACGTCCGTGGTCGTACACTAGAAGTCAGGTCTTCTGACACTGGGTGGGTCGCCTGCTGGGAAATCCAGCCTCTTGTCATTTTGTCCATATTGTCGGAAAGGATTAATCCCCAGTCCGGCATTTTACCCTCCAATGAACCAATCACTGGATCCGTACAAAGATACAAAGACACTTTTGACAGTGTTACACCATCTGAAAAATAATCTGTACCAAATACCGTACTAACCTTTTTGTTCGTAAGGATTTCCTTTCATCATTGATTAATCTGCTGGGTCTTTTTCATAAAAATTTATCCTTTCATAACAAGTAACTTAAAAGCCAATGGTTGCTTTGAATTGGTATGTTTGGCTTCTGTTATGCCGCTGAATGTAAAATGTTTGATGGGTATTGCAAAATATAAGAATATTCCTCTCCTTCGTGGAAATACGTTAAGTATCACAAGTTGATCTTAGAACTGCAACGGATTTCGTTCACATTTTATGGAAAAATGGGAAGAAAAAACATAAATAAAGATTTCACACTTTGTGCAATTGCTGCCAGTTTGGTTAATGTAGCTCAAAATAACTTGAAATTTGTGTATCCTTATTGAATCAGATATTTATAAACAACAACACACAGTTTTTATTCACACTGAATGGCTTTTGTATTAACGAGGAACAGAAATAACATACCTATAAACCAAACAACAGGACTAAGACATTATGCATCCCATCATTCTAAATCATTTTCAACCAATACTGCTGCAAAGCATTTTTTACAATTGTTTATCATGAATGGAGTGTCCCTTAATAAGTTTTTAAGATGACCAGTCAATAACATGAGATATTTAATCAATTATGTTGCTTTTAAATGTGAAGATTTAAGTACATTTCGATATCCGTTATTTATTTCAACGAACTGTTTTATGGCAGTTGATGTTCATTGTTCTAAAAATAAACTACAGATGCATGCAATTTATCGTACGTAATATGTAGTAAAAACGATCTTTTTTTAATTGCAAAAGCTGGTTTGCAAATGCAGAACAATTTCTTAACCAGGCAAAAAGTAACACCACTAATTGGAATAAATATTGTATCGTAATATTCCGTGCACCCTACTGCAACAGCACACGCTAGTCTGTGGGTGATGGACTTCTTTTAGAAAGCTCCTGTAGACTATTCGATTTACAGATCAATTATTCATCCTTTCCCTGGCGTAATGACCGTGAATGATTGTGAGAGTGTAACAGTTCTTGGTGTGCTTCAAGAAATTGTTTTATGTAAGCAAACTAGTTTCCTGGTAACGGTAATATATCACACGTGTTTTAGTACATGTTTTGGTTACCGGTATCCACACTGATTACCCTGCGATAGGGCAACTACCAGTAGTATTGCGAATGAATATTTAACTAAAAATGCCCTTTTATTTCCTCTTTATGAAACGAAATAACAGTTTAACAAGGTTGCTAAATTTAAGAATTTTGAAAATTGCAAATCGCTGGTTTAAAATATTATAAATGGTTTAATTTTATAAATTTTGCTGCAACCAATATTTTATCTGAATTATTTCCGTATTTCACATTTTCTGTGTCGTGCCATTCCTGGTCATTATAATTCGTCGTTAGATTCTCCGTCTGTGTCAGAGATAAAGGTTTCCATTCCTTCGCTTTCTTCTTTCCTGCAACAAAGTCTTTGCCGAAATAAACTGCTAGACAAACAGTAGAGAAAAAAATTCACTGCGTAATTGGACGCCGCAATGGCATACGTAACATCGTTCGCCACCCATAGTCTGTGCTCGAACCAAAAATCTATTTCCGGCCCAAAAAACTCCTCACGGAAGGTGAAAACATAATACATTATTATGTACGGTAGGCGAAGGAGCAAAAAGAATATTGCTACAATGATTAACATAGCAATGTGTTGTTTCTCGACGTTAGTGCGCATGCGCAAGTTGTGTCCAATGGCCGTTGTGTTTTGCGACGCCAGCGTGAAATGATTACGCGGTGATGACGTCACACGCAACGATCTCAGTTTCCAGATGATCATCCCTGTGAAAAGAAACACCAACATGCCGGGTATCAGAAGCGATCCAATCCGGATCATAATCCATGTCCAGACCTCTATTGTGTGTTCATTCAAAGCCACACACATTGTAAATGAATTATAATCGGTTATGTCCAGTGTCCAGAATGGGTAGACATTTAAGCCGGCGCTCACGAAAAATATAACTGCTATTACTGATGACGTCATTATTTGATTACGCAGCTGTGTCATTTTGATTGGATAGATCATGGACAGAAGGCGCTCCAACGATATTGCGACGATTAGCCACGAAGAAGCGAATTGGCCGAAGTAGCGCAGAAAGTAGGCCACAGAACACCACAGGCGACTCGTGTGAATGAATTCGGTGCTGAATATTTGCCCGTAGTGTGGGTCTGACGTGTTCAGCCATATCAACAGCTCGCCTAAAACAACACTTGATACTTAAGCTAAGAGGTATGCATTCAAAATTTACAAAAAAAAAAAAAAAAAAAATATGTCGTTGCGGTAAAGCATAAGCTTGAAATTAATATATCCAAGATGGCAACAGAAGAATAAACAATGTTCAAATAGAAAAAAATCATTTTACATATCATGTAGCTCAACAATCAATCATCCAACTACGATTTAATTTAATTCACTTACCAATCAGATAAAGCGAATCTGCAATAGTCAGTGCGATAAGGAAATGAGTGCGGGTGTAGCTCCTCAACGTTCTCGACCGGAGAAAAATGCAAAATGCCAAGGTATTAAAAAACAATCCGACGGGTATAATAACTGCCATCATATAAAATTGGATCCTAATTCGTACGGAATCAGCCTCCGTCCCTTCTGGTGTGTCGTGATAGGTTTTGAAAG
This sequence comes from Protula sp. h YS-2021, assembly GCA_949752745.1. NCBI lineage: Eukaryota > Metazoa > Annelida > Polychaeta > Sabellida > Serpulidae > Protula > Protula sp. h YS-2021. The sequence goes on from OX457030.1 coordinate 23,166,282, forward strand.
GTGCATTCGATTGACCTGGTTCGGTTGTTGCCATGGTAACATCCATCTTATTTTTATCCAGGAGTTTATATCGGTGGTTTGTGTGTGTCACGGTATTTTATCAGTGTCCCATACGCGCTGCAGCAGCACTTCCCGAGGACATTAGACATCAGGCACTCGTACCAACCAGTAATTTACTACTTTTATCCAAGTTTGGCGAATCACGTCTCACCATCTATCCACCTCAAAACCTCGCTCCAATAATTTAAAGTCCATCCAAATTAATTAAAATAAAAAAACAAGTTTGATAACATTTCATGTTTGTTCTAACAACTACTTCTTTTGTTTATTTTGCAATTTATTGAGTGGAAGATTTCAACAACGAAAAAGGTGAAAAATTTTCTCTGTTTATATAAAGAGTTCAAAACAGTGGCTTCAAAATATCAGGCCAAGGCTAGGAAAAGTAAGAAATGACCAACAGAGAGCCATCGCTAACTTGCAACACGGTTTCGAGAGGAATTCCTGAGGCATGGCAGGGTTTGAAAACACGCTTCAATGCGTTGGATGAAAGACCACATAGCCCATCATTCATGGCTCATTAGGCACAAAAGATAATGGAAACAGACCAGCTCTGAGGCCGAATTTCTACCGCTGTCCTTTGGGAACCATGTGCATTTATTTCAAATTTTTGAATAGCTTTTCATTGGATGGTTGGACGGAGAGCCGTGGAGGATATTTTTAAGCGCTGTTGTTTTTTTGCACGGCAATACACTGACATGTACTTTTAACCCATGGGTTGTTTATCCTGCGTATCGCAGAAGACCAGCCACATGCAACTCGATTCCAAAGAAAACAACAAATGCCACAAAACTATGCAAACATCCTTGGACTTTGACTTCGCACCGTTTTGTTGTTGTTTGATGTTCCAACAACACTTTTGTACTGTTAGTTGCGAAAATAAACAGTGGCGGGTTATCAAGCGCATATTAGGGACGACGGGAAAAGCAATGTGGAGGGGGTGGGGAGGGGGGAGAAATACGGGTGAAAAGCTATATATTCTTACATAGATATAATGGGTGCAGATGAATCTACCCCACTGTGACTAAACGATGTCATAGTCATTAGTTCGGGCAGGTTAGGAGGCAGAAGTGCCCCTTCCCATCTCACTGATTTTCACTTTCAATTCACCGGGGGAAACCTCCAAAGCATTCAGCAAGCAAAACATTCCTCTCTTAAGCTGTCTGGCTATTATTGTAAGACTTTTGTGCATTTATGCTAAAGACCATCCTAACATGAGGGGGCACCCAACGAGCAGTAAAGAGTCCCAAAACACTGGTATTCCTTTCAAATATGAATACTTACTGCCCAACAACTTCAAAAATGTCACCAGCTAGCCACGTTACTACATGGAGGAAAATATATTTCCTCATATTTTGCCAGCTGCTTCAGAGTATGAACGATCTGTATTCCTTTTCCCTGCCGGTTCCTTACATTTCTTATCTTACTTCGACGCAGTAAGAATAACAATAACACTCTGCCTCTTCTGTTAATATTCTATTTTGTTTTTATAATATCATAATTTGTCATAAATTACAAAAAAGGATTGTTTTGGTTTGACAATAAAACATTTACATGTCTTAAGTGAATCAAGTGTACGTCATTTTTGTCTTAATTTGAAAAAAAATGGATGTGTTCCCTCTGCTTGGCAGCTGAGTTATTACATTCACAGGAATGATCTGTTCTAGATGACAAAAATACAGTATTATTAATCTGTCTCCCGAGCGTCTGTTTGTAAAGCAGCTGGATTTTCATCAAGAAACAAATATTTGAAGGAGCAGATCGTTGGATGTCCTGCCATGTCTTAAGCTTTGAAAATAAACCGCTTCTATAATCCCTTTGAAAACTTTTCCCAAGGGAAGGTAAAAAAATGTATTGTTTCTAATTTAGTTCTTCTTTTCGAGTTTTCTCTTTTTTTTGCCCCGAAAGCTACTGAGCCTGACTGCGCCATTTTGTACTTTTGGTGAAAAAATGTGACGGTGAACTTCTTAAATAAACAGTTCGGTTTTTTTTTATTATTATGATTTGCGAGCCTTGATATATTCCTCTGAAACTATATGAGAGTTGAATTGATATATTTGAGCACTCCGGTTTCGTGTGTTTTCTTTGAAAAATGCAAAGATATTGCTATGGCTGTACCAATCTCGCAACAGATGCATTACGACGCAATTCCTCAGTGCAAATCGAGGTTCTATTTGGGGGTGGGGGACTAATGAGGCTCGCACGGGTTGGATCCCTTCCCTTTCTGTGGAATTTAATGGTATGGTTGACACGATTTTTGACAAGAAGTTTACACCAAAACGAAAAAAAAAAAAACACCTATTCAAATTGCTTGCGTCATAGGTGTCTTATCATTGGCTGTTCTTGTTTTCACAACAAAAGATACCATAAATAATTCTGCAAAGCCCGCAATAAAAGACGATGTAATATACCATTTTTTCATCATTTTATTTATTTGTTGATCTAGGCTTAACAAATGAACACATGACTAAGTCAACTGCATCAATAATTGATTAATTATAAAACGATGCCGTACTCATTTTCAAAAGCGGATAGGTGACATTTCAGAAACACCACCACAAGGGCAATTACTAAAATGTACTCTTAACAGCGAATCTACACGGCGTTCAACATATTTAACACTAATTCCTTAAGGAGGATTTCGACTGAAACACAACAGCTCCATATCTTAAATTCTACATGAAATCTCACAAGTACCAACCAATACTTTAATAAATGTACTCTTCAACTCCACACTTCTAATAAACTAAGCATGAATTTTCTTTTAGCATAGTAGAATTTATTTTGAAGGATTCAGGATGCGACGTAGGTGTTCTAAATCAATTAGGAATACAGTTTTTTTCTGGATAAACGGATAAAGTGACCCCCCCCCCCCACCAAGTTAAAAATTTAAGGACTATCTCATTGAGCTAGATAACTAGATCAGCTTCATTATATTTAACGATAACAGAAGCAAAAGCGCCGACGCCGACGTAACATAATCCGGGGCCATACTATTCGTGTCTCTGGATAGGGGTTAACGGTCCAGCCTTCCTTGGCAGTGATATTTGCTGAAAGAGGAACTACGAGACAACTGAGCAGTTCTCTGCCGTTACACGAAATCAAAAACTGCTTCGGTCATAAATTGCTTTGCCACAGACGGTCACCCTTTCAAAAAAAAAAAAAAAAAAAAAAAAAACAAATGCCCCACTAGCAGTCTTGTAAAACAAGCAGATATGTTGATCTACACTGCTTGGTGTTGTGTACAGGCTATGAAGTGCGTTTGCGGATAAGGTATTTCCCTCTTTGAATGTCCCTGATTCCAATTTTTAATTTATTATTGTCCGCAATTTTCCGTAGCCAGATCTGAAAGAAACACAACAGACATGCTTTGTGATGTAAGTGGATGATTTCAAAAGTGGTTGATAACACGGGGCTGAAACGATCCTTACCGCAAGCGAATTACCCCGTCCGGTGCTCCGAGCAGATAGTTCCCTGGGCGAAAAGTTCTCACCTCCACTATACAAGTCCTATACCGTGACGTAATCCCTGACTGAGGGGTGACAACTTTTGACACGGATAAATTGAGTAAACATTTGCGAGGTTGTTAATACCTTGAGTAAACAATGTGCCACGAACTGGTTGCATATTTACAACTTTCACATTACACACGCCATTTTCTGACGAATACCTTTATACGTATTTTCATGAATTCGCACCTATTTTGGCATAATTTCAACAATACTCTGAAGAATTATAATGCCGGTGAGAACTTTTCGCCAGGTGACAACTATTCGCCCTGAACACCGACAGGCAGGCAACGCAGTACTAAGGCCTCATACAACTATTTTATTTATTTATTTATTTTTGACAAGTATTTCATGTATTCACTCGTGTCGATCATAACAGCGTAATATGACACCGACTGATTGCAATCCACGATATTAACTGCTATTCTATGCACTGATATTTCAAAATAAGAATTATTACAATAATAAATAAAGCCAGAATAAAAAATTACCTCGGCGGTTCCCACGGCACTAATCACAGCACTCACTTTGCCAAGCTCCTTACTCTCCACGAATATTGGTTGTCCGCGGTTGAACCTACAAGAAGGCAAATTGATTATTACAGGCTTAAGTTTTAAGATAGTGATAAAATCCTATCAAAATGTGCATAGAAAATGGGGCGCTTGAACTTTCATTTATTAAATAGCTTGAAAGGTTTATTTCTGAGTATAAGTCTATGGCTACTGGTATTAGTCAGTGTCTGTCTTGCATTTTTACCATGGTGATCAACTCGTATTGTGTTGTAATTTGTTTCAGGGCCTCTATAAGAAGGCAGAACAAAAAGCGAACAAACACTTCATGAGTGCTGTTTGGATTGAGACCACGTATTAGGAACCTAACATGTTCATGCCTAACCCTAGAAGCGCATTTGCTATTGAAGCCAACAAAGATCAGGTACCATTTTTTCTCGTAGTATAAGCGCCCATCGTCGATCCTGGCCTCGTAAATGACATCCGCGTTCGTGGCAGGGGTCGGGAGAGGTTGCACCTTCTTGGCTATCGGCTTACCGCTGATTTTATTTATAATTTTCAAGTCCTCGTTGATATCATCTTCACACAAACAGTATTTCAATTGCGACAGTAATCAACTGAGTTAAGGAAATAATTTAATAAACTTAAAACTTTGTTTTTTACATCTGCGCTTATTTGTAATTTTCGAGTTTTTTGAGGCCTCATATTTTAACGGACAACACACGACTTTTTTTTTCTTTCATTCTGAAATAAGATTCTTTCCCTAGCACAGTAAATTTTAGTAGAAACTGTTTACAAATTTATCCTGTGTGCAGAGCTTTACCAAAAGATTTTGTGTTTTGAATATTATAGTGAAAGGATATCAGGCGATGGTTTTCGTCGTTTCTCTGGTAACGCTTGAATGGGGTCGTGCGGCCTTGGTCGTAGTTTTCGTGTTGGAACCGGCTTCACTTCCATCGGATCTAACCAAACACAGCACAGGCGAGTTTTCACAATGTGCCTTTAGTGTATCGAACTAAAGACAATGAAAAAGCGGCTTCTAATTTTCAGGCCCCCATTTACCTCTTATTTTCAGGCGTCATTTTCCCTCTAATTTAATACAAGTCCCACTTTCCCCATCGCTGCCCTTGTTAATATATTACTGACGTGTTTTCAAAACTTTTAATCCATGTAAACACCAAACTGGTGACGACAATACGATACATCTCACACTGCTAATAACACAATACTCTCCAATTTAAGTGAACATAAGTGAAAGCTTTCCACTGCCGAAACACAAAGCATCTGGTCAAGCTGTTGTATATAACGCAAGGACTGGGGTTCACCCACCTCCCATCAGCTCCATGGTGCTGCGTTCGTATTCCACTTGCTTCTTTTTATCCTCCAACTCTTGAATCAGGCTATCCTTTAACTCAGTTTTACGTTCCTGTTGCACAGAAACAGTACGGGGCATTCCAGCTAAGTCTAAAACCTACCTCCCAGCTAACTGGGTCTCATTTAAACGGTCTTCTATTTCTTTACTTTTCTATCGGTTGTATGAAGGTTTTTCAAACAGCGCCGGCCCTCGACCAATGAGCAATAATATTTTGATCAGATCCACAAAAATCCAACCTATGTCGATTAACATGCAGTTTAATACGACTCATTGATACGATAAAACAACGCTGAAATTTTACAACAAAACATGGAAATATATATACCTCGAATTCGATGGCAGCCTGTTTCTTCTCCCGTATGTATTCCTTCTCGATAAGCTCGCACTGAAATGTTATATAATTATAAGTCACAATGTTAGCGTTTGCAATTAGCAACAAAAGTGTCTACATGGAAACCTTTGGCATGTTTGTGATAGCATGTTTAATCAAACATCCTAAGGAACACCTATCAACAGTTTGAAATACACGCAAACAGATATTTACTTCACAAAGGTTTGGTTTGAAAACTTCAAACTGACTTAAATAATATAGCCAGAATTGTCTTACTTCATACGTATACCATATTGTGTTAACTCTAAGTCTTTCTTGAAAAAACATCTCTATCTTTTTCAGTTTCTTCTGATATTCAGGCAGCGTGGCTTCTTTTAACATATTCAACTGTTTCTTCAACTGGGCCAACTTATCTTGGTACATTCTGCGAAGAGAAAATAAGATGCCTTGCACAAAAAAAAATAAAAAACGAATTGATTTCGATCAAACAAAGCTGTTCACTAAGAGGTTTCTGGAAGGTGTCCAAATAGCGTGACACGCAGGAGACTGCATTAAATGCACTGCGATTATCTATTATTATCATTTAGGTATTACATTTTGCATTCCAATAATGATGTACTGTATTTCAAAGAAAAATGTGTCATGTAATGAGGCCTTCTCCTGCGATACATAATTTTCTCTCAGGCGTCCTCGAGAAAATAAAACTTACTGCTCTTTAATCTCTGTGAATTTTTCTTCTTTCTTTTCTTCTTCACCTTCACTAGCATCGTCTGTATCTAATAAAAAAACTTGGAAATACCAGTATGAACTAAAACGATTTTCTTCACGACATTCCCCTTTGTACAAGAAAGTATTTGTGAAACACGAGTAGGCCCCAACCGCCCCCAAAATTCAAGGGGGTATAAAGTCAATTTTTGACCACTTCCGGATGACTAAATCTGACCAGAGGTACCAAAAGGCACATCTGCAGGTTGAGACCTTTCATTTGAGCCTATTCTCAATGTTCTACGACTAGTAGAACCAAACATATAGCGTGTAAACGCTTATTACCCTAAACCCAAATTATCGCCCATTTTGGTCAATTTAACCACTTCCGGATGACCGAATCTGACGAAAAGTACCAAATGGCACATCTACATGTCGAGACCTTTCATTTAAGCTAACTATCAATGCTATACGACCAATAGAACCAAAGATATGGCGTGTACAAAAAAGCGATGACGGACAGACACCCCAAACCTATGGGCTCCAATCCGAAGGGTTGGGCCTAAAAGCCTGATATTTGGCGGAATGCTTAATTTTGATTGGGTGAACTGGAATTTCCCTTAATGCCTTGCAGCTGGAACAAATCTTAATCGGAAAAATCGAGGTTGCCACTTACGAGGTCGTAGTTTAGGGGAGGAGCGATGTAGTCCCAGTAGACCCTTTTTGTCTTCCTAGGTCAAAAAAGGTCACAGTTCCGGTAATAAAACTGGCCATTTATCTCAACTTTCGAGATTTTAGATCTTTCGGTGCACATTCCAGGACACCGAGGCTCGGACTAACTGGCTTTTTCATGAAAAGCACACTGAAAAGTATCCTTGCGCATGATTTTCGACCTCGGCCAAACTACCAAACTTGAGTAAACAGTGGTTTTGCAACTGTAGATTCATTGTTGGTGTAGGCGATAATGGGGGATTCTTTATCCTGATCTAAAGAAAACATCTATTTTTCTCGGTACAAAATTGTTATACGACCAAAACAATTGTGCGCCATAATTTATAATTGGACCATATATGTGATGCACCCTTTATAGAATAACGCCATTGGCCCCTGTCGCGCGCCGAGATTGGCAAAATTGATATCAATGACATATTCTATTGTGAGAACTATGGCCCTTGAAGCAAGAGTCATCTATAGGCGATGTTACAAGGGGTAATATGTAGAGGAGTGGTGATGAACTAGGGTTACTCGGGACTAGGGTAATATTAGACCCTATGGTTTGGTGTTTCTTCCCGAACACTCGCGTAACGTCGGGCCGACGTCGGAACGGTATAAACCAGGTCGGAAAACGTCGGCATTGGCTTCGATGCATCGGTAATGCATCGGTTATAGGTTGGCAATAGTCGAATTTCCATTTTTTCTCATTCGTCGGAAGTTCATCGGTTACCGACGTTGGCCCGATGATTATTTTCCTCAGTTTAATAGATGTTGGCAAATATTCATCGGACCGACATCTTTTTCCGACGAACTTCCGACCAATTGGGAATTTTGTTTTTGCTAAAAATATTATATTCATATATTACACGTATTTCTCAATGCATATATTATACATATATTTTTATGCATTGGTTATACGTTGGAAATAGATTAACTTCCGACCAATGGTAAAAAAAATGAAACGGATATTGCATACGTATATTCGATGTATTTAGTTATACGTACATTATACATATATTTGTATATGTTGGCCCAACGTCTGACATAGACGTACTTCCGACGGAACAAAACTTAATTGTTTTTGAAAAAGATATTACTGATGTATCACCGACGGATTACAATAATCGTATAATATACAAACATATCACTGCATCGGCTATACGTCGGAAATATACCGAATTCCGACGAAAACTAATTTTTGTATTTGAAATATTACAAGCATGTAATATGCGTATAAAAATATACGTATGTTATACATATAGTTATATTTGTCGGTGAAACGTCGGAAATATACCGATTTCCAATGGATCTCTAAATTTGTGTATTTCACGCATAACTTGAAATGAAAACTATATATATATATATATATATATATTGCGTTGTGTACGATTGCACATATTCCACAGCGTCGGAAAAAAGATGCCGATATTGCCAACGCGTATTATACGTATTTTTTTAAACGTCTATAAAACGAATATTTTCCTATGTATAAACGACGTCGGAAATACATCGGAAAAAAGATGCCGATATTGCAATCGTATATTACACGTATTTTTTATACGTCTATAAAACGCATATTTTCCGATGCTTATTCGGTGTCGGAAATTTATCGATTGACGTTTTGTAGGGGACGTTATAAGAATCAATAGTGGAGCATTATGAATATACTTTAAAGTTATCATTTGCCTCAATAAACTAGCCCCAGCCGCCGTGGAGTAGAGGTATGTTCCGCGCCTAGGATGCAAGAGGTCCCCGGTTCAAACCCGAGTAAGTACTAGTGTTCAGTTGCAATATATAGATATGCTATGTTGTATATTGATATGCTATGGTGTATGTATGAATATGTGAATTATGAATGGTTGGTAAAGGTTCAATGGGTCAGTTAAGGTAAGAAACAATTTTTTTACGTATAAAAATCATCGGAAGTTCGTCGGAAATGCATCGGAATATAAACGTATAACCGACGTATAGCCGACGGTTGGTATCCGACGTCGAAGAATTTGTAGGGATATTTCCGACGGTGGCCCGACGTATTAAAGATATATCGGCCCGATGTATATCCGATGTACGACGCCGCTATATCTATTATGCGTCGGGCCATAGTTAATCCTATGTGCAACCGATACATCGGCCGACGAAGTTGCCGATATTGCCGATCTAGTATAGATGTATTTTAGACGTTACGCGAGTGTTCGGGTTGAAACTAGAGGCGATATAGGAGGGGCGTTATAAGGTGACTAGTCCCAGTGGATTCTTTTTACCTTCATAGGAAGACCGCGAGAGTCATCTGGGACTACGAGTATATGGCGACCGGTAGCTCCAAGAAGCGGTGCGCTAAAAAGTTTCCAGGAACCGCTTCAAAGCCTCGCTATATAACGATAAGCAAGTCAACTGCGCCCGCTTTGAGACACCCCCGTTGCTACTTTGTGCGAGATTCAACGACCCATAATTGACAATTGTTTGTATACAGGGAGCATACTTTATTACGTGAAATAGTAACAATAATTTTTGCAATTATCCACCAAAAAACTTTTAAATTGCTATTTCAAAAAGAACGTAAAAATAAAAAGTCAAATATTGTGGGTATACAAAATAAATTTATACCTAACTCTGCATCTATCAACTATTTTAGTATGTATTTTAGAAATAAACTATGACCCCTATATTTAAATTTCCGGTCCCTTGCCTTTGGTCACGTGACATTTAAAGGCCAGAATGTAAATAAACATTTGACAGGTGGGTGCGGAAGCTAATTTTTCTGCACTTTTATGAACAAATAAAAGATATACAAGGGGGAGGAGAAAGAATGGCTACAGTAGATCCAAATTGGTGAAATGAAAAAGAACATCTTCCGTGGTTCAAAACAAATATATTTTGTGAAATATCACAAAATGATGTATATTTAAGTCGTAGGGATTCCAAAACTTGTAGCTGGCTTATTTGTTGTAGCTGGAATTTAGCATTTTGTTGTCACCAATTACGATCTACTCTAGCCAATTCTATCTCCTCTCCCTCGTACAGTTCACTAAAAACTGTGCCTGTTTTACAAAAAGGGCATATTGGGCACGAACTTTCTATAGATGTTTGAATAATAGGGGCTGGTCCGCAGGATTCGCGGCTCAGAAAATATGAAATTGACCCCTATTAGTGGAGCAATGGAAGGCTTCGTAGCTCTGACAGAGAGATGTACGATGTTATACAAGTCAGAGCTACTCGGAGCTAGGTGACCAGCGATATAGAACTGAGATGTTTTTTTAACGTTCATTCTCCACATAAAATCTTTGCGAAGAAACGTTTACAACTGATTTTAATGGACAATTATTACACTTTAATGAAGAAAGTTTGGAAATATTTCAGGCTTTGACAAAGTTATTACGAGTAAGTTTTATTATTTGTCTCATTTTTAACAACTCCAACAAGGCCACAGGCTACAGAAATCATTCAAAATAGTACAAAACGCAGATAGTTACCCTCTTCTGATACTTGGCCATCAAATTCTTCATCGTCGGGAAAATCATATACGTCGTGGTCCCCAAATTCCTCACTTTTTCTGCGAGGTGAAGATAGCGCTGCCATTTCAAAACAGAGGACTGGCTATGTAACGCACATTTCTAGTAAATAGTTTCCGCGTGTTTATCATTGATCGGGAAACTATTGAGAAATACAGTAAAGATCTGCGTTAATATAATCATAAAGATATAATCTAAAAGACTGTATGGTCAACATCATACCAGTTAAAAAGGCGGAACTTAGTCTTTCCAGAATGTTGTGCTAGTACATCATTTATTTAATGTTTAACCAATTCTTAGATTTTTCTCGAATGTATTGAAATACAGATTGAAATAATCTATATAGGCAGGCTTCGAATGTTTATGTTAGATAATCTTCTTGAAATTGGTGAAATGCTAGGACTCCATTTCGGTTTATGCGATAGTAAAAATAGGTCCTTCTACGACAGTCCGGTTCCTTTACTGCGTTGGCTTATTACCGAACTCTTTGTAATTTTGAGAATGAGAAAAGCTTCTGAATTCGGCAAAGCTGTACTTTAAGAAATACCTGAGTTACTTTAAAAGGCGATGTTCTGGAGTAAAGCGATTTGTCAGGATGTTTCATGTATTGATCATATTTGTAGATAACGAGATTCCATGTAGATATAATGTAAATGGTCATTCTCGAAGTGGGTTTAATACAACATGTATGTAATATTTTACACTAAGCAGGGCCGCATCTTAAGTTTATTATTTAAGTATTTTTTCAATTAACTTCTTCTAAAAGCACATTTACAAAATTATCATAGATATAAGCAGATACCAGCATTTTGCGGACCACAGCCCGATAAACTTTTTAATTATTTTGCAAATCTACTGGATAAATAGCAATTTCTACTTTTCTTTACTGTTATTCAATAACAGCTAGTATAAGCAAAAGGCATTGTAGACTGTTCAATTTTAATTCTGTCTTAATTTTTGCAAGAATAGTTAAAGCTCACGTAATATAATAGAAAATTCGGTTTTAGTGACATTATTTTAAAGATCATGCATATTAACACAACATTCGTTTTTTAAACCTGATTCCAACATTCTTTTCAACCTGACAAATTAAATCTCCTCTGGAATTGTACATTTGTGGCTTAAACTGTATGATTGTGTTTACTAAAACTGATATAAAGAAATAGAAAGTAATGGAATTTATCTTTTGAAATTCACCTTTTGTTTTTTTTTTAAGTCATTATTTTTAAGATTTTTTTTTCCTTTTCTTCAACACCGATTTTAATCTGATCTCTCGTATGATATCTTAATGACCTTTGATTGGACTTATACCCGGAAAATAGGATTATTCCCATTAAAAATCGATGCAATAAATGCAAAACAACCATGTCAGACACACATCTGGAGTCCTGTAGAAGATTTGAATTTTCTGTGAAATATTCGGCAAAATAATGCTTAGAAGGAGATGTTTTTCATTAAGTAATGTTTCATTCAATACTATATATTTTATTTTGTCAAAATATCCCTTCTAGTTTTGCTTGATGTACCACAGCAGTATCTCTCCTAAAGAAGAAATAAATTTAAGTTAGATTGATCAACGTCAAAATTGTGCATCTTTTTTTAATCATTGTTTCGAGATTAAGTGGGTAGTGGCTGAGATGATAAGGATTAACTGTAAATGTCGTTGTTGTTCAACAGCCAACCTCTTTAGAGGTCAGCTGTTTTATAACAACGGTGTAAATGTTTCTAATCACAAGTATAATAAATATTCATGTGAGCTCAGGAGCAAATAGGTGGAGTGGAAAGATTTGTCTCTTGATATTTACTATGATGTGCCATTTTTCATTCAGTTTCAGCTTACGAAAAACTGCATTCAATTTGTTTTGGAACTATCGCCCGGTTTCGGCTAGTCCCAGCGTAGCTTCGAGTAGCTCTGACTTGTATAACATCGTATATCTCTCTGTCAGAGCTACGAAGACTTCCATTCCTCCACTAATAGGGGTCAATTTCATATTTTCTGAGGCAAGAATCCTGCATACCAGCCCCTGTTGTTCAAACATATACAGAAAGTTCATGTCCAATATGCCCTTTTTATAAAACACACACAGTTTTTAGTGAGCTGTATATCTTTTATTTGTTCATAAAAGTGCAGAAAAGTTAGCTTCCGCATCCGCCTGTCAAATGTTTGTCTACATTCTGGCCTTTAAATGTCACGTGACCAAAGTCAAGGGACCGAAAATTTAAATAAAGGGGTTGTAGTTTATTTGGACAATATATATTAAATAGTTGATAGATGCAGAATTACGTATAAATTAAATTTGGTACACACACAATATTTGACTTTTTATGTTTACGTTCTTTTTGAAATATCAATTTAAAAGTTTTTGGTGGATAATTGCAAAAAATTATTGTTACTATTTCACGTAATAAAGTATGCTCCCTGTATACAAACAAATGTCATTTATTGCGGGAGATTTGGGGTTATTTCCGTATTATTTTCTTTTAAAGAAAGCGTAACACAGAAGCTGTATATGATTACCGTTGTACTTCAGCAAATGCCAAGTAGCCACAGGGGTGCCTCAAAGCGGGCGCAGTTGACTTGCTTATCGTTATATAGCGAGGCTTTGAAGCGGTGCCTGGAAACTTTTTAGCGCACCGCTTCTTGGAGCTAGTCCCAGCGGAACCTTTCTATCTTCCTACCAGTAACCTAGATTGAATCCGCCTGTGCCTGTAGCATCGCCACCTTCCGAAACAACAATTATCGCGGAAACGATATTTTTTGCCGAGCCTCCCGACAACTGCCACTGGTTCTCGAATGTAAAATACTGAGCTGCTATAAGAAAACTGTTAGTGTACGTACTCGTACACATTTGAAGTCAGGTTTATGCTCACAAGTAATCCTTATAGCTCTTAGCAGTCATTTTGAAAAGCAAATTGATAGTCTTACAGTTTGCACTTATATTTCGGGATGATAGAATAAAGTGACGAGTTACACCTCGAAAATACTGCCTGAAAAATATACATCGGCCTGGAATTTTCGTAAATCATGACATTTTACTTCGCGCATAACAGAAAACTTGTGTAACATCCTGTATTTGCTACACACAAAAGCATATCCAGATCGCGTCTAAAACACGGAGGTTATTGCGAAAAAACCATTGAAAAGTGGCGAACGATCCTACGTTAGGACCCATAAGTTTTTATTGGCATTTGGTCAGAAAGGGTCATAGTTCCCACAATAGAAATGGCCATCGATCTCAATTTTCGAGGCTCTAGATCTTTCGGCGCACGTTCAAGGACACCGAGGCTCGAACGGGCCGGCTTTTTCTTTAAAAGCACACTGAGAAGTACCCTGCGCATTATTTTCGACCTCAGGGAAACTCCAAAACTAGAGTAAAGAGTAGTTTTGCAACTTCAGGAAAATACATATTTTTCTCAGTAAAAAATTGTTATCTGACCATAAAACATGTGCGCCGTAATTTATAATTGCAATCTGATATTCAAAGAAACTGTTCGACACTACAATAATCTTGGTTCTAATATATACGCCTGTTTTATTGCTGCCTCTAAGGCCTTCGATAGAGTCAATCACTCCAAGTTGTTTGAAAATCTTGCGAAAAGAAACATTCCCAAGATCATACTACGATTATCAAAGAGTTCGAGTTAGATGGGGTGCAAAATTTACATACTGGTTCGATGTCAAAAACGGGGTCAGGGAAGGTGGTGTACTATCTGCAATTTTATTTAACGTGTATGTGGATGTAATCAGTAATGCGCTGAACATAACAAAAATAAGTTGTGCTATAGGCAAGCGTATCATAAATCATTTATACTACGCTGATGATCTCGTCTTGTTCAGTCCATCACCTAAAGGTTTACAAAAACTACTAAAATTCAATGAAACTAAAACCTTGTGTATGGTGTTCAATACGGAAAGGGATAAAAACTAAAGCATTTTCCCTTTAAACTAAATGGTAAAAACTCAAAATTTTGTGACAGTTATAAATATCTAGGGCATATTGTGGATGAGTTTCTGAATGATAATGGCGATGTACAAAGACAAATGAGAAGCATTTATGCAAGAGGTAATAAGCTGATCAATACATTCATACATTGTTCAAATAATGTAAAAATTGTTCTGTTCAAAACATTTATTTCAAATTTCTACTGTGCATATATATGGTGTAATTATAATCAAAGTATACTAAAAAGGTTTAAAGTCGCATATAGCAACATCTTTCGTAAATTCTTTTCACTAAATTATATATATGTAGTACAGTCGGTAATATGAAGTGGTCGGGACCGAGCAAAATACTTCATATTACGCGAACTTCATATTACACATCATGCTTTCAATCACCCATAAAATCAATAGGCATAGATTTATTGCTTATTTTTGAACGTGCTACTGTCATAAAAAATCGAACTGAAATTTGTTGCACTACATACAATTAAAATCAAGCATAATTCTGTCTAGTGCTTCGCAAAATATTCATTAATTTTCGATTGTTTGGAGTTTGTGCCTCTGTTTCTGCAGCCAGTCTATGTACATCGCCAAAAGATCAATAACCGGAGTAGAATATAAAAATCCCTGGGATGCATCACTACATTAATACCCTGAATTTTGATTACAGCATTGAAACGCAGTAGCTTTGAATCAAACAAAGTACAATTAGCAAAGAAATTAGCAAAGAAATGGTTGATAGAAATATTAACGTTGCAAATGCGGTTATACGATTATACATAAACAGCACTATGAAACGCATATATAAATCAAAGAATGAAATAATAAAAAGCATTGTATGCAGTGATTTAATGTTGAATTCAAAGCTATTTATGAAATGGTACGATATGATATACACAATACCTACGCGTTAACTTTATTTAAATCAATTGGGTGCTTCTGCATGTAATATATTAGCTACAGATAATTACTAGTTATTCATATTATATATGTATATTTTATGACTAGAATATGTATATCCTATTATAATTATGTAAAAAAAATAATATATATATATATAGTATATGGACCGAGTAGCCTGATGCAAAGAGATAAATAAATAAATAAAAAAAAAAAAAATTGAGCCATTTATGTGATGCACCCTTTCTAAAATAACGCCGTTGGCCCCAGTCGTGCGCCGAGATTTGGAAAATTGACATCAATGAGATTCCTATTATTGGAACTATGACTCTTGCTGTCATAGGAAGACCGCAAGAGTCATCTGGGACTAGGTTTCGGCTTCTTCTGGACCTCACCGGTACCGCAGCATAAGCCTAATCACACTTTAGGTGTTTCGAATAAAATGCTCAAATAAAATGGCAAAAAAAAAAAACAACAAAACAACTCGTGATCGGAACATAAAAGAAATTGAAACTTCAAACTATTTGTTAAAGCTTTTGATGAATTTTTAAAATGTACCGTGGCATAGGGTTGACAAAAACACGATTGTTCTTTAGTGCAAGATAACTTTGACATTTAGGCAAAAATCTCTCCATCATTTCTTCCATTTTACCTCGGTTAGTTTGTATTCGAAACGCAGAATTTATGCACATTTTATAAGGCAAATCACACTTTGGGTGTTTCGAATAAAATGTGGAATTTTGAATTTCGACTACGAGGAAACCAGGAAAAAATGAAAGAAATTATAGAAAAATATGGATGAAATATCGCAAAAACAGCTCATACTCTGCACATTAAAGAAATTGAAACTTGAAACTATTTGTTAAAACTGTTAATAAATTTTTAAAATAGCATACGGGTTGTTAATAAAAAGATAGCTCTTTGGTGCAAGAGTAATTTGACATTTAGTCGAAATTTCTCTACCATTTCTTTCATTTTTCCCTGGTTTTCCAAAGTATGATATGGCTTATTCAGAACACCCAACGCGTGATTTGGTTTATAAGCGACTGATTTAGTTTTTTTTTTTTTTACATGTTATCAGTATGGGAAAACATGAAAATGCCTACTAATATGCCTGAAATAAATGTAATTAAGGAAAAAATAAGCTAATTTCATTGATTCGGAGGAAGATGTTATTATCAAAGGAATTAAAGCATTTTGTTGTAAAAAAAATGTCAAACGTAAGGTACTGCTTTAAAGAAGGAACCGCGATGTTTCGGCACACTTCGGCACACTCGGAACAAGACTATGCAATGCCAAATTCACCTTTCCTTTTACCGTAGTTCTTTTTCTTTTCGTTATTGCATAAGCTGAGAGTGCTTGTAGGAACTTAGTAAGTATGGGTTATAAACGTTGTTACCTGTTCTTTTATATGTTGCTCGGTAAAGTTATGCTGCGGCAGACAAAAAAAAATTAGGTAATAAAAATGTAAATTGTCACCCAGTCTACTTCGTACAGCCCCTTTCCAAAAACAAACCTTTCTTAATGAGAGCCTCTAGTGTATCTAAGTAGTACAATCATATTATCAATAATTATAAACCATACCATAATGACTAGTAAATGTAACGCAGTTAACACTTAATTGTGACAAACACTCAATCGAGTTAAATCGATCACGAAAAATATTCTAGTGTGCTAGATAGTACGTATGTTACCAGGATGTGGTATACGAGGGGCGTGATATATGGTGCCCAGCGATATAGAAATTAAATGGTTTTTTAAGCGTTCATTTTGCACGTAAAACCTTCTTCTTTTAAGACGAAAACTTTGTAATTGATTTTAATGGGCAGTTACTCTATTTTAATAAAGAAATTTTGGAAATATTCTAGGTTAAGATTTATATTTGTCTCATTTCCACATCGCTGTGACATTTCCATATCCTTTCCCTTGTATGGTAGCCAGCAATATGGAAATGAGACGCATTTTTAAAGCTGAAGAAAGTTTGGAAATATTTTAAGTTTCTCTGTAGTTTCACATCATTTCTTCCGTAGTAGATCTTGGTCTAAAGTACTCGATCTTTTATTCCCCAGAAGGAATGTATGCGATCGACCGCGTGTCGATCTGCCGGTCGGTCTGTCATCAAGAGCTTGTTAACACGATAACTTAAAAACTCCTGCAAGGTGTTTAATGAAACTGGTGTGTAGCTTCTATGGGAACAAACACAGATAGGTATTGTAAATGGGCCAGGTTCGTCCAAGGAAAATGGACCGGTTGGACTTGGAAAATTTCAGCTCTTGATTGACTTTTGATGGCCGTGTTTAACTGATGGGGAATATGTGGGGAACATGTGGGCTATGCACACTGCTCTAGTTTTTATTGCCACACCGTGATGTGCAAAGCTTTACCAAGGTTGGATTGCAATTGCAACGGCGCAGTTGAAACTGTTTCCACTGTAGAGTTGTCTATTTTAATCTTTTTTTTTTTTTTTTCGTAGAAGAAGTAGCCATGCTGAGAATCACAGGAAATCTCCGAAGCCTTATACGCCCATGTGCGACAGCTAAGACGGCGCGAACCTCAGTGTGCTGCCTGTCAACCACAACACCGCTACCAAAAACATTTGTGCGGCAGAAAAATGAACGAGGAGGTCGATTTAAAGTGAGTGTTTTGTAACGTTTTTGCACACGACAGGCCTAATTTACAACCACACCAGAATGTTTCCATTTTTTTGTTTGTCAAAATGGATAATTTACGAAAATCAAATAAAGCAAGAAAAAAAAAACTGGTTAATCAATTAATATTATTAGTCCCCCGCCACCGCGGGGCGGGGGACTGTAGTATTTGGGTCCGTCCGTCCGTCCGTCTGTCTGGCGACACTTGGAAGCACAAATTTTTGCACGCGAAATCTCAGCCGTTGTTCAACCCTGGCTTTTGATTTTTTGCTACAGTGAAAATATATATATTGAAGTTGTGCGACGTAGCATTATTTTTCGATTCGACCAAAAAATGACGAAATGGCGACTTGTTGAAAATTGGAAATGTTTTAGTATTTCTGTTGCCTGCAGTGCAACTTTGTGCACACGATATCTCAGCCGCTATTCAGCCGCGGCTTTTGATTGTTGCTACAGCGAAAATAAATGTATTGAAGTTGTGCGACGTCGAATTATTTTTCGATTCGACCATAGTTCGTTGCGGGGGACATTCATCAGTTTCACTGATAACTTGTTCTTTTTACAATTGCATTGAAAGGTTAGTTTGGCCCTAGTTTTCTTGGCATAATTGTTAACGTACCTTGAAGGCTGAAATACCTTTTGATTTGTATTTCATTTTGATAATTTTAAGATATTTTGAAGTTTATATTTTTATTATTCTTTCTTGCTAAAAAGAAGGGAGTTTTGAACAATGCTGTTTCTCTTATTTCCAGAAAAATGTTCAAAATAAACGCAAAGCAGTTATCATAGAGAAATCAATGACAATCCCTAAGCTTGCACGTGTTTTAAATGCAGATAAAGGTATTTTGAAATTTCTTTTATTAATATAAGATACGTGAAAAAAAGAAACGTGACACAAGGGTCGGCGTAGTAAAATGGGTAATGTGTATAACCGGGTCAGAAGGTCACGACCTGTATGTTTCGTGATTTTCTTCAGGAATTTAGTATATTAGCCACTGATGTTTGCTGTCTGGAGCCACACGAACGATACCTGCCCGGGTTAAGGGTTGGTGTTCGGGTTGGTTGGAGTTTGTTTACTCCTTAGCAGGGGTGCACATAAGACCTTCGCATTTCGCCATGGCGAAGGTGAAATCAATTTGGCGAAGGTGAACAGATTCACCTTCGCCAATTTGGCGATGGTGAATTTTCGACAAAAATTATTATAATAAAATCAAACTATGTTTTGTTTTTGATAGGTGAACGTGAAATGAATACGCAGTATAACTGTACGCATATCAATTTCAGGCCTTCCAGCGGAACCAATTAAACCTATTTTTTTCAAAATGAACCTATTTTTTTGCGAAAATGACCTATTAAACCATTAAAACCTTTTTTTTTTTGACTGCTAATTAATTTTTTATTTTGCCTATTTATTTTTCATAATGTTATCCATTTCCTGCACAAAATATTCCCAAAAAAAAAAAACTCGCATTTTTAGATTACTTCACAGAATATCTGCTTTCTCTAAATTAATACATTTATTGTGTATAAATTATAACTATTAAAATCGAAAAACTTATTAAAATATTTTTTGAAACCCTTAAACCTATTAAAACTATTATTTTAGAACGTCAAGCCTTATAAAAGGTTACTTTATGGACGCTCCAACAACCTATCAAAACCTGTTTTTTTTTCATATCAAAAAAACCTATAAAAACATATTTTTTAAACTAAGGACCTATTAAAATTACATATTTTTTCCCGGGGAACGCTGGAAGGCCTGCAATTTATACTTCTTATAACAGATTACCATATTTGAAATAAATTTACAAATTTCATTTAAATACGTGATTCAGTGTGGATAATTATTAAAATGGATAAATTTGTTATCAAGAAGCCAAAACTGGATACGGATACATCAGCAACGTCTAGTAAAACAGGAGCTACAAAACGGTCAGGACTGAGTAACTACCAATGTGGCTCTATAAAGACACAAACTGGACAATATGTGTAGTTCAGATGCAATAAACAAATTATAAAGACATAAACTGGACAATATAGTTAAGAATATGTATAGTTCAGATGCAATAGACAAATCAAGTTACAGTTTTAGTGAGAGGGTTAATTTTGGCGAAGGTGAATTCGATTTGGCGAAGGTGAGCTGACCGTCCTTCGCCAAATTGGCAAAGGTGAAAAAATCCTTATGTGCACCCCTGCCTTAGGTTAGTTGAATCGCCATGCCATCCAGTGTCTTCCAGTCCAAAGGGTATTTCTTCCAGAGAGTGGAAGAAACCTGAAAAATCATGGAACAAATGTTATTTTTTTATTTCACGACAAAACTAAGGTCATACCTGGATGTTCATTTTACTGTCGTATAGTCATGTTGTATCCGAGGTACATTATACTTTATATGCTTATCTATGTAAACAACATTTGTCACACACATCAGTATCATTTACTTCTACTGTTTGCAAAAAACAGTGATGCTGTTAATGCCAGCATTAACATTAAAAATGTCACTGGTTTGCTTGTGTTTTGACTTTTACCTTTTGCTGTAAGCTTCTAAGTGAAAAGAAAAACTGATAAATTTGAGGATGCTACTTAAACTGTAAAGTATCAAGGTAAAGGAAAATGTATTGCTGGCAATTTTTTTTTGATGAACTAGCGGGTGTTTATAAAAAGCATCACGTTAGGCTAGATTATTAGTCCCCTGCCACCGCGCGGGGCGCGGAGCTGGGGACTTATGAAACGGGCCGTGCCAGTCTGTCTGTCCGTCTGTCTGTCCCCATCTATAGTGGTAAGTTTGTACGCTCTATATCTCTAATGAAGTTATTTCATTCCTTTCTTGCATATATATACATATATTGGAGGTGTGCAACGCGTGGTTATTTTTTATTTTTCTCAAAAAATGAAAAATTGCCAGATTTTTGAAATGTTGTTAAAATGTGCAATTGCCCCGGTGTATAGTGGTAAGTTTATACGCGCTAGATCTCAGTCACTATTAAACGGATTTTATTTTTCTCTTGCACACAGAGAGAGCGTATGTTGGAGGTGTGCAACGAGTGGCTATTTTTTATTTTTCTCAAAAAATGAAAAATTGCCAGATTTTTGAAATGTTGTAAAAATGTGTGATAACCACTATTTATAGTGTTAAGTTTGCACGCCATATTTCAGTAACTAATACAGTGATTTCATTTCTTTCTTGCACAGAAAGAGTACATATATTGGAGGTGTGGAACGCGTGGTTGTTTTTTATTTTTCTAAAAAATTGAAAAATTGCCAGATTTTTAGATGTTGTGAAAATGTGCAATTGCCCATATGTATAGTGGTAAGTTTGTACGCGCTTGATCTCGGTCACTATTAAAGGGATTTCTCTTGCACACAGAGACAGCGTATAATGGAGGTGTGCAACGCGTGCTTGTTTTTTCTTTATTTTTGTCGAAAATTGGAAAAGTACCAGATTTTTGAAAAAGGGCAAATGTCAGTTTTGAAATTAGCTATTGATCGATATTGATCGAGAGCAGCAGAGCCTGCAGTTTTATGATTGCTGTTGTATAAGGCTGGTATCTCAAGTTTAGCTGGACAGATTTCAAACATGAGTGGTAGGTAGAATGGTGGGCAAAGGCACTTGATCCGATTAGGTTTTGGTGACCTTGGGTTAAAGGTCAAGGTAACTTCTTTAAGGTCACTGAAAATTTTAAATTTTTCTCTTGGGAACACAGTATCTCCGGTTGTGCGTCGTGTGCACGCTGTTGTGGGCATGATATGTCAAGTTCGGCTGGACGGTTTACAACTAAAATAGGCAGCTGGGTTGGGAAGCTAAGGATCTTGACCTGATTATGTTTTGGTGACCTTGGGTCAAAGGTTAAGGTCATTCGAACTGTTTTATTTCACAAACGGAGGTGCGGCGGGGGACTTAACCAGTTCACTGGTATACTTGTTTTCGAATTTGATAAAACGACCCAACTGAAAAAATTCTTTTGAACACAAACACTATTGCTGTCACAAAGGGTGATGAGATGAGTGTTACAAAGTCATACAAGACCCCTGTTTAAGCGTTCAATTGTCACACATAACACAGGGTGTCCACTTGAGCTAAACAGTGTCACACATATCTCTACGTAAGTAACACAATGTTACATGCTGTATCCCTAAGCATTGCAATTTCATACAGGACACCTGTAAATAATCGGCACCTCCGATGGCCGGGTATACTATATGAGAGCAAAGACGCATAGTGTAACTAGTTAACAGGGAGGTGGGTGAATTAATAAACTATTAAATGTGCTTGTGTCGAATACAAGTTACTGTTGGAACGCAAAGAATTAATGAACTGGCCACGGAACTTTACGTTTAGTCTTTATTGACGAAATAACCTTTACGTCGTTATTCACTGCTCACACGCTTTAACAACAAAGAGCGTACAGACAAAATAACAACTTGATATCATTCGTAAAACAGACAGAAAACAGAAACAGAGGTAGCAAGGCGAGAAATGCGTCGCTATGGCTTTCTAACTGACAATAGAGAGCTCTTAAAGATCCTCGTGTACGCTGATATAGCTGATCAGCGACGTATAAGCTTTCGAGGATCACTTTCGACGATTCTCTGCAAGCAGAGAAAACAAAATACCTGACGTTTAAAAACAGAAAACTGACATATAAAAACATAGAATTACTCATTCATTTAAATGCTGTTATCCTATTAATAGGCGTTTAGAAACGCACCCATTATCCGTTATTTTCATCATTGTATAATATCCTTTGAAATAATCACGTCGAATTACACGACGACTACATCAATATGAAACCAAGCATTGCTTAAAACACTTCAAATTGACGATCTTCACAATTTAAACTAGCACAATAACATCCAAATTATTCATTATTCACAGACCAATTAGTGCCGCACTGCTCTTCTTTGTATTCCTAATATTCTTAATTCCGCGATACTCCAGCTGTTAACACTTCGATGCATAAGTGAGCACTGAGAGACAGTGTGATTTGACCCGGATTAAGTACTCGAATGCGCAGGGCTTAAACCACGTGATCGACAAAAGGCAGACTAGTTAACTTTCGCTCCCCTCGAAACATTTCGCCCCGCTATATAAGCCGATAACCTCAGATGCTCATGGAACATTTACTATAAGGGCTAGAGCAAGGGCTAGAGAGAAACCACACGCACTTACCACAATACGATGACCCGGCCGCTAATTGCAATTAAAGTGCAATGTTTTGGTTTTAGACCGATATTCATACATTGAGTACAGGAGCAAGTCAGGTTATGCGCCACTTTTTGTGCATTAAAAAATAAGCAAGAAATAAATATAGAAACAGCAGTAGAACTGACGTTTCCAGAAAACCTCATTTAAACGTCGTGGTAAGACAAACGCTAACGTAACAAAAAACATAAACTCGGAAGGCGTTTTCAACACCCCTGAGTATTATAATGACACACAAGGCGCTAGTGAGCATTACAAAATCACACAAGACACACCCTAAGCATTGCAATGTCACGAATGATGCCCACTTAGCATTGCAGTATCACAGAAAACGCTCCCAAAGACTTGTTGTCGAAGACCCTTTGTGCTTTACCATTACCCATGCTCCAGCATGGCACTGCATTGACAGATGCACTGTGTCTAATTGTTACACTTGGGGATTTGCCAAAATTCCCTAGTTTATTGAATTTGTACGAAAATGAAAGCCATCACAACATGCGTGTGCAAGTTTTAAGTTGGCTGCAGCGTTTGGTTTTTCCCAATTGTTAAAGAGTGATGAAATTTGGCGCACTGATAGAGGGTGATTAGACGCCGTAAATTATTTTTAACTGTGACCTTAGAGAACGATTGACATCCTCGGCCATGGTCAATGTTAAAAACGGGAAGTGGGCCATTATCTCGAAAACGGTTAGAGATAGAGCGATTTTGAGCTTATTTTCGACGCTTTGGACGATAGGTAAGAGGTACCTTGGCGACCTTGACCTCCTCGGACATGGTGAAAGTCAAAAACAGAAGTTGACCATTATCTCGAAAGCGGTTAGAGATAGAGCGACTTTTAGCTAATTTTCGACCCTTTGGGCCTAAAAGACGATATGTAAGGCGTCCTTGGTGACCTTGACCTCCTCAGACATGGTCAAAGTCAATAACCGGAAGTAGGCCATTATCTCGAAAACGGTTAGAGACCTTTTGGGCCTAAAACACCACATGTAAGAGGTACCTCGGTGACCTTGACCTCCTGGGCCATGGTCAAAGACAAAAACCGGAAGTTGACCATTATCTCGAAAACGGTTAGAGACAGAGCGATTTTGAGCTTATTTTCGACCCTTTAGGCCTAAAAGACCATATGTAAGAGATACCACGGTGACCTTGCCCTCCTCGGACATGGTCAAAGTAAAAAACCGGAAGTTGACGATCATCTCAAAAACGGTTAGAGACAGCGATTTTGAGCTTATTTTCGACCCTTTGGTCCTAAAAGATGATATGTAAGAGATTAAGAGTTTAGAATCGTATTTTTTGTGACCCCCAAGTGTAATTTTCGCGACTCGGTAGCGAAAACGGTCTAGTTTCTTTTGTCTGTGTTTTAGCTGTGCTGCTACGAAGCTGCCAAGCCATTAACAGAAAAATAAGACCTGGGACAAGTACGTATGTAAATTATCATTTTTATTTCGATCAATGCGGTATGATGTGTATCTTTTGATTTGGTGGTTAAGTGCTTCTACTCCAACGATAAATCGAGGCATGCTGCAACGCGAAGTATCCACTGTGATGTTATAATTCACAAAATTTGGTATCCGTGCAGTTGAATCTTGGACTTCTCGAAGTTTTGGCATTCCAACTGAGTAAATGTGGTATCGCAACTTGAACGATAGGGGAGATAAGGGATGCCAGTACGTTACTGTATGCAAGCCTCAGCCGTCGTAAAAACTGAGAGCTGTATTGTATCATCTTTATGTGTCTTTGAGATTTTTCTTTCATTTATTTATCAGAATTGCAGTACGAATTTATTTGCGAAGTGGTGAGCAATTACGGATTCAAACCTACATTGGAACAAAAGAAGAAAGAAATAATAAAAAAAGATAAAGACATCTACCGAAGGTGACGAACTTAATTCATCCGATCCTTCAAGAAATACATCAACCTAACACGCATCTGTCGTTCAGTGTCTATCAGACTTTTAAGTGTTTAAAAAAATTCTTCAATGAGACTTGATTCGATATACACTGAATTGCTTTAAAATGCCGATATTTTATTTGCTTTTAGTTATAAGTGTAGTATCAAAGCACAATATACGCCTGTTGCTGTTGTTATGGACTTTGTTCGATCAGTCAGACATTGTGCCGTTTTGACAGGCCCCCTCCTGCCGACAGTGTCCTGGTGAGACGGTCCCCGGTGGTGACCATCATGGGCCATGTTGATCACGGGAAGACGACACTGCTTGATACACTACGAAACAGCCGCGTCGTGGACCAGGAATTTGGCGGCATCACCCAGCACTTAGGCGCTTTCTCAGGCATCCATTTCTACATCTGCTTTAAGATAAAATAAATAAATAAATCTAGCACTTGACAGCGCTTAATATCTTCCCTATGAAACATGCAATCTCGGGCCGCGGCGTTTTGGAAAATGTTGATGTACAAAAATAACAATAATCGGTTCGCCACACATGCAACTAAGCCGTTTCTGTGGCATGCAGCAAACATAAGATTCGCTCGATTTATTATTTTCTGTTATTTGGCCATTGCGATCGCACGGTAACTTTATATATCCAGTATAAAAATATTCCAGCATTTAGCAGGTCCTCGTTAATCCGTTAAAGATACGAGAGTGAAAAAATTGAGTTCTTCTTGAATGTGTAATGTAGCAAGCTTTGAATTTCGCGGTTTGGAAGCAAAAAAAAAGTGTTTGTTTTTGGTCATCGTACCCACTCAGTTTTTTAGCCTAGTGCTTTTCAGCACCTGCTGTTTTAGTTCACGTCACTAAACTCTTTTATTTGGTAAAAAATGCTGTTACTTATTTACTAATACATTTATGTATTATTATTGTTTTGTAGTGGAGTTAGAGTCAGGAAAAAGCATCACGTTCCTGGACACGCCGGGCCACGCGGCCTTCTCCGCCATGCGCGAGCGCGGTGCGAATGTCACCGACATCGCTGTCATCGTTGTGGCGGCCGAGGACGGCGTCATGAAGCAGACGAAGGAGTCGATTCAATTCGCCCGCGAGGCTGGCGGTAAGGCCGTTATGTCAGTCCGGGTAATAAGTATTGATTAAATTGGTTAGACGCATAGACAGGCGGTCGTTTGACGGGTTCTAAGTGTAATTTGGAGGTTTAGTCTTTATATGGAATTACCCTATAATTGAAATGTTAAACCTGTTCAATAAGAACCTGACTGGCGGAGAAAATTCTCAGATTTGGAATGGGTCGGAACCCACTAATAACTGCAAGCTTAGCGACCGGGTTCATCTGAAAACGAAGAGACTGAACACAAGCGGTTTGGGGTGGGGGTGGGGGAGAGGGCAACATTTTACCTGACTTGGGGCCATGGTATTTGTATTGAAAAAAGTTGTACAATGGTTTGAAGTAGTTGTATCTGTTTTTAATATTGTTACGTAATGGGAAAATTTTCTTTTTCTTAATTTAAGTGTCAATCATCGTTGCAATAAACAAGATTGACAAGCCAAATGCGGATGTTGAAAAGACTAAGAAAATGCTGTTAGAACACGGCCTTCAGCTCGAAGACGAGGGTGGCGACATACAGTGTGTGCCCATCTCCGCACTCAAAGTGAGTCACCAGCCGCCAGGGAAGCTTGGGAGTGCACAGTGTGTACACATCGGTGTGCTTGAGACCTGAATAGATAGCTTAAAGGGTCCTGTGGGTTGTTAATGTAAGTTCTGGCGGGTGGAACCCTGTAGGGCATTGAAGGCCCGATCATCGTGTGAAAAAAAAATCATAATAAAAATCAGCGGCTATTCTTTGAGACAAATTAAAAAATGCACTGCGTTTGGTATTTGCTCAGGATAAATGTGCAACTGATTTTGTGAAAGAAAGAAGTCCAAATCCATTACTGCCATCTGTGCGTTATCAAAAGGATATGTTCAATAATGAATTCAATATCTCTTTTATCCTATAACAATAGGGACGTTTTTTCCTTGTGAGATAATTGAGACTTATATATTTCTCTAGTAATTGTTGATATTATACTGAAATTATACTGGTAATGGGATGTTGGAGTTTTGGCGTACCGTTATGGCGCTGTATCTTCTTCCGTGACAGGGAACAAACATCGACGCTCTGAAGGAATCTATCATAGCTGAAGCCGAATTGCTGGACTTGAAATGTGACCCGACAGGCAGGGCTGAGGCGGCTGTCATTGAGTCCACCACACATCCCGGCAAGGGGTAAGTCTCGTGTGTGACGGGGGTGGGGGGCAGAGGATGTGCGAAGTGGTGCCACTAATTGTCCTGTCAGAAGGGGGTGGAGGGGCGGGGGTGCGAACTGGTGCGAGTAAGTGTTCTGTCAGAAGGGGTGGAGGGGCGGGGGGGGGCACAAAGCGGTGCGAGTAAGTGTCCTGTCAAAAGGGGGTGGAGGGGCAGAGGGGGGGGGGGCACAAAGCGGTGCGAGTAAGTGTCCTGTCAGAAGGGGGTGGAGGGCAGAGGGTGTATGAAGTGGTGCGGATAAGTGTCCTCTGAGGAGGGGGAGAGGAATGGAGGCGGCTGTCGCCCAGCTCGCTTCGTTGTAAAGGTGTCCTGTGAAGAGGAGAATGCAGCGTATGACGTCACTATTGATTTGCGGTTTTACCTCTAAAGCAAATTGCCCAAGGTGTTTTTGTTTGAGTTTTCGTCCTTCTGTCGACGCGACAGTCCAGTTACGACAGTTCTACCCATCCCGAGACTTATGTTAACAAAATAACCTTTTAATTTAGAACTGTCGCTTCTCCCTGTATATTATAGGCGAGTTGCCACAACATTAATTGAACGCGGTACATTAAAAAAGGGAGCGTACATTGTCGCGGGCACAACGTGGGCCAAGGTGCGATCAATGCAAAATAGCAAGGGTCGACAAGTACAGAAAGCGCTTCCGTCCACGGCTGTGGAAGTGACAGGGTGGAAGGAACTGCCGTCGGCTGGGGATCTTGTTCTAGAAGTTGAGTCAGAGGTGAGTCAGTTATCTGACAGTTGTTATCTTTGGGGGATGGGGGTATTGCACTTGATATGTAAGTGAAATCGTGGTAAAAAGTAGGAGACAGGCTGTCGGTTGGAACTGTTTATACAAGTATTTAGAGTATAAGTGATGATAATAAAATATCATTTAGCCTTAACTGTCTGAAGAACCTGTAATATCTGAAAGCCATTTTCTGCAACTTTTTATTCTTCAAATTTAAGTGTACTTGCATCAGATATATTTGGATTAAAATTCATAAGCATCTTTGTGACAATGAATTTCCTAAACTGATGAAATCCGGTTTTTCACTTGATGATTTCTATGAAAGTCAGTTTGAGTTTACAGAGTCTGTTCTATCCCGGCGTGACCAGGGACATATAGCCCGGCTACATGTTATTACAGAGAGAAGCGCTGGAGGTGGTGAAATATCGCGAGGGCTTGAAAATGGACGAGAAGGCGAAGGCAGACCTGGCCGTGTATGAGGGGAAGCAGAAGGAAGTACGCGAGCGCTACGTGACCATGAGGTGCATTCAAGTGCTTGCGGAGAGGGCGGGTATCGGAGAAGGGAACGGGGAGGGGAAACACACGGAAGTACGCGAGTGCTTCGTGGCCATTAGATGCATCCAAATGCTTGCGGGGTATGGAGGATTATTGGTTTGGTTTATTGGTGTTTTAAAGTCCCTTTCAGCGATCTCAGCACTATATCAGGACTACCCTGCCGCATTATACTGAAACAGGCCATTGCAGTTTGAATCGCTACGCGACCATGAGGTACATCAGTGCTTGCGGAGAGAGCCAGTGGTGGAGGGGAAGAGACCAAAGCCTAATCGCGGGATACACTCAAGTGCTTGCGGGGAGAGCCAGTGGTGGAGGGAGGGGAGGGGACCACAGCGTAATCGCGGGATACACCCAAGTGCTTGCGGAGAGAGCCAGTGGTGGAGGGAGGGGAGGGGACCGCAGCCAAATCTCGGGATACACCCAAGTGCTTGCAGGGAGAGCCAGTGGTGGAGGGAGGGGAGGGGACCACAGCGTAATCGCTGGATACACCCAAGTGCTTGCGGAGAGAGCCAGTGGTGAAGGGAGGGGAGGGGACCACAGCCTAATCGCGGGATACACCCAAGTGCTTGCAGGGAGAGCCAGTGGTGGAGGGAGGGGAGGGGACCACAGCGCAATCGCGGGATACACCCAAGTGCTTGCAGGGAGAGCCAGTGGTGGAGGGAGGGGAGGGGACCACAGCGTAATCGCGGGATACACCCAAGTGCTTGCGGAGAGAGCCAGTGGTGGAGGGAGGGGAGGGGACCACAGCGTAATCGCGGGATACACCCAAGTGCTTGCGGAGAGAGCCGGTGGTGGAGGGAGGGGAGGGGACCACAGCCAAATCTCGGGATACACCCAAGTGCTTGCAGGGAGAGCCAGTGGTGGAGGGAGGGGAGGGGACCACAGCGTAATCGCGGGATACACCCATGTGCTTGCGGGGAGAGCCAGTGGTGGAGGGAGGGGAGGGGACCACAGCGTAATCGCGGGATACACCCAAGTGCTTGCGGAGAGAGCCAGTGGTGGAGGGAGGGGAGGGGACCACAGCGTAATACCGGGATACGCCCAAGTGCTTGCGGAGAGAGCCAGTGGTGAAGGGAGGGGAGGAGACACAGCCTAATCGCGGGATACACCCAAGAGCTTGTCGGAAGATGGCCGAACTGATCCACAACGTATTGCATGAAAATGTTGTAGTCTGACAGCTTCATTTTGCGGGAATTCCAAAATGCTTTGAAGCAGTTTCTTTAAAAAAAATAATAAAAATAAAGAGAGGATTTTGCAAGGTGGTGAAAAAGAGAACTAAATATGCAATGTTCATTTAAAACTTAAAAGCCGTGCAACCGTGGAACCTGGTTCAATCTTACTCCAGTTGTAAGTCTCCTATTTTATAAGCGAGAAAAAAAATCAAATGTTGCATGTAAATCCAAACATAATCTAGTAAAATTCTTGGAGGAACAGAACTTCACATATCATCTACGGAACATAAAACTATATGGACAATATCAAAACGAGGGTTAACACTAGGCAGCGCATATGGAACACCGGCCTCAATTTCTTTTGTTTCAATCTTTGCACAGGGACAAATTAAGAGTCGATTTTACGACTTTATCCGGGAAAATGCCACGTAGGAAGCCTGTGCTGAAAGGCTACGGTTGGCTGTACACAACCAAAGAGAAAGAACAAGTGTCAAGAGGCGACGGTCCTGAGCTCGCCGTCATATTGAAAGGTGTGTCATGTTTTCAAAGAATTTCCCCGAGTTCGAGCATTTATCAGTCTTTGTCTTTGTGGAGCTCCGGTAAGGTTTGTAGTTTTTTTTTTGTTCATATAATCGTGTAAGTCGTTATGAGTCCCGTACGTTATCTGCAGAATCACAGGGCTTGTGCTTAGTGAAAGGCACAGCCCTTAACCTTGGCATTAGGCATCTTCGGTTTATTTGTCCCCAAGCCTCTATTTTGAAGTCAATCAGAACTTCACCGACACGTTTCAGCCTGGGAGAGCACTCGAACCACATCCTTAATGGCTGACGGTCTGTTTTGGTATTTGACATCTGCTAACTTCAAATATTATATAGACCTTATAAGAACTTTGTTGTGTATTGTAAACTTTAAAAATAGGCGGTTTATCCAAATTTGAATAAAGTATACAGGAAAAAGAACGTATAAAAGTATAAAAGCTACCCCGGTCATATTAAATGATGGTTCAGATGTTACAGTAGAAGGAAAGGCGAAGGAAAAATTCCTCTGGGGGAAAGGGGCTGAAAGGGAATTGCCTTTAGCGCCTATGGACTAGACTCAGTGCCTTGAAGCGAGGTTTGCATTCTCTGAATTCCAAATTGTGACCTTTGACTCGTTCAACCATCTCATTTCTCCAATATATATATATATATATATATATATATATATATATATATATGTATATATATATATATATATATAGTGAAATCTCGTTAAACCGACATCGCCGGGACTGAGCAAAAAATGTCGGTTAAACGATATTTCGGTTAAAAGGTACTGGCTATTTGAAACTCGTAAGAAAGAAAAAGTGTATCCATATCATATTTTATTAATATGCTATACCAAAATACATGATATTACACTCTTGATACTTTTGGGATTGTTTCTATCAAAATATTTAACAACATTTATGCATTCATTCTTACAACCTTTTTATACTGTACATGTAGGGTCTAAATTGCAATTTACAACACTTTTTGTAATTGCAATTGATGAAATTGCCGTTCGCAAAATTGCAGTTGATTAAATTGCAATTTCTGCTCAAATTGCAATCAAGTGACATGATTAACAGACATGAAAAAGACCTGTGAAGTTTAAATCACGCGAGATAATCGGTTCTTTATGTTCTGATCAATCGAAATCTAAAAAATGTTTGAGCTGTTGAGCAACTCTTTTTAATGTCTGATCACAAGTTTGTTCATGTAGCATTGTTTTCTGTAATGTAACGATTACACGCAAACCCAAACATCTTTGAAATCCCGAGTAGATGTCATACCTTTGAATGGCCTGAGTACTGATGAATAGGCTTCTGTGTGCACATAACTTCTGTGATGATAGTAGAAACAATGGCTCAAAAGTATAACATCACAGTAAAATGACAATACGTATAATATCGTACAAAAAGGATCTGTCAATCATCATTATTTGTGGAAAAAAGGGGCTGAAAAAATTTGTTCGACAGCAAAGTTTACGTCGGAGAAACGATATTTCTTAAACCGACGTTATATAGGGGGGGTCAATGGGGTAAATCCTTCGGGACCGTGAAAACATGTCGGTTAAAACGATATGTCGGTTAAAGCGATGTCGGTTTAAATGGATTCGACTGTATTTATAATATTTTTGTCCAATTTGATTGTGACTTGACAGCTAGTCCACCACTTGGCACTTTATTTTCATTGTTTTTCAGGTGATGTGGCCGGCTCTGTAGACGCGATACTCAACATAATCGGATCGTACCCGGGCCAACAGTGTCGGTTAGAGGTGGTGTCGTATGGCGTGGGATCGATCACCGAGGCTGATCTCATTTCAGCCGAAACTTTCGGGGGTAAACCGGAAGGATTTTCAATATTTTTTGTTTATACGTTTGAAATCTTTGAAAGTGCCATATTTTATCCCTTTGGGGTTTTATTTCTTGCTGAGGGTGAGGGAAGTGATGGGGGTAGTGGGCATTAAGTATATTTTTTATTGGAGAGTTGCTTAAATTTGGAACGTGTTTTTAGGTTTACCTTGTTCAGAACATGGTGTTAGTGACCTTTCGAGCCAAATGACGTCAGAGAGACATAGGTAGAAACGATGCAAAAAATAACAATAATAGTGTAATAATGATTAAACGAAATTAGCTAAATCTTAACAATGCTGCGAAGCTTCATTGTTTGTGATTTTTTTTTTTTTTTTTTTTTTTTGCAGCGATTATTTATGGTTTCAATGTCTCAGAGGAGACGTCAGTCAAACAGGCGAAAAGCGACCGCGTTCAGATAAAAAATTACAACGTCATATATCAGCTAGTGGATGATCTCAAGGGGGAAATACGCAAACAGCTGCCGCCCCTGAAGGAAGAGCGGACTTTAGGTTGTGAATTTACCTTCTCCTTAGGTTGGGTATACTATGGGTCCCCCCTGTCTCGAAGTTGTCGGACAACATGCTTACTTCGAGATATCCGACGTTCGAGATAACCGATGGCAGCAAAATGTGTTTTTTTTTTTTTTTGTTTTGGATGTTGGGCTTGACAAAAGCGTGTTTGAGATATTCGAGTTCGAGGTAACGACGTTCTATTGTATGTGCAAATGTCCGTTTGGGTAAATGTCCGTTTGTGTAAATGTCCGTTGCTATTCTTTTGCTGAGATATATTAAGTATGAACTGTTTACAGAAGCGTAAGAATCTATGTATTTTATGAATCCCAAATTTGCAAGACGCCGTATGTAAGGCTCGCGTTTTTTTAACTGTAAATACTTACTATAATAGTCTGTCGCCAGCGGGTACTTATTATATGTCTCCCCCTAAGGGAGACATATATAGCATTTGGTGTGTCCGTCCGTCTGTCCGTCCTTCTTTCCGCAGTGAGTTCTTATGAAATTTATGAGTCGATTTTTCTCAAAACATACATACGTATTGGGGTACATGTCTAGATGATGCCCGTGTTATTTTTTTTTTCGTTTCCTCAAAAATTCTATTTTTGGCAAATTTTTGAACATAGGGGGGGTTTTCGCGCATTTTTTTCACTTTGGCAGGCTATATCTCCAAAACAGTTGGTTGGATTAGGCTGAAACGTGGCAAGAACAACACACATTTAGTGCAAATGTTTACCGCGATGTTTTTTTTCATTTCCGCTAAAAATGTATTTTTGGCGAATTTTTTAATTTTGGAATTTCAACTTTTTTTGGCCATATTGTTGCGATATCTCCCAAACGGTTTGTTGGATTAGGCTGAAACTTGGCAAGAACAACACACATATAGTGCAAATGTTTACTGCGAACTTTGTCTTCATTTCCGCTGAAAATGTATTTTTGGCGAATTTTTAAATTTTTTATTTTTAACTTTTTTGGCCATATTGTTGCGATATCTCCGGAACGGTTTGTTGGATTAAGCTGAAACGTGGCAAGAAGAACCCACCTATAGTGCAAATGTTTACTGCGAAGTTTTTCTTTATTTCCATTAAAAATGCATTTTTGGCGATTTTTTTAATTTTTGAATTTTTACTTTTTGAGCCATATTGTTGCGATATGTCCGAAACAGTTTGTTCCATTAGGCTGAAACATGGCAAGAAGAACCCATATGTAGTGGAAATGTTTACTGTGAAGTTTTTCTTCATTCATTTTCTGTAAAAATGTATTTTTGGCGATTTTTTTTCAATTTTTTGGGCTCGCCAATGTTGTATTTTAAGCAGGAATTTTTTCCACGTGACTGATTGGGGGGCGGGGGAGACATATCCGTTTTTGTTTTAACAAAAACACTGGCCAATCTAGTTACAACTGTTTTTTTTTATTTAAACACCAGTAATATGTAGATCCAATATTTGTATCGAGATGAGGGTCGGGGATGGATGATTGCTCATTATGTGAGACAAAATACGTACAGCCAGCTATTAAAAAACAAAAGCGAAGTGGAAAGAAGAATTGGGAGGTTATGTGACTGGTGCTGTTAACTGTGCGCCGTGTGATTTTTTTTTTTAGGAACGGCCGTTGTTAAGCAAATCTTTACCATAAATGAAAAGAAAAAGGCGGTGAAAATAGCGGGTTGCAAGTGTGACTCGGGAGTGTTACAAAAAGACAAACTGTTCAAAGTGGTCAGGAATAACAAGGAAGTCTTCACAGGTACAACATATTATGATCATTTTGTTTTTAAATATTTATTTAAAAAGAAACTAATAGCTTGTGATTGTTTTTAAAGAAATAAACGAAAACGGAAAAATTATATATAAATTTTCTTATAGGACAGAGACAAAGAAAGTTACAACAAGTTTAAAAAATAATTGTTTTGTTATTTTAGGTGGATGTGACTCTATGAGACATTTTAAAGATGAAGTTGAAAGTATAGCGACTGATATGGAATGTGGCGTAAAATTTCGACCGGTTTTTGAAGCAGAACCTGACGATGTTATTGAATGCTTTGAGCACGAACTTGTGGAACAAGAACTGGATTGGCATTTAGATTTTTGATAGCTAGTAAATATTTCTAGGAAATATTGTGTTGTATTATTTTTGTAGTAAGGCTTAGGCCGAATAAGCCAGCGATGGGTTTGGGGGTTGACTTGCTTTTACACAAAATAAAGGCTTGAGGAACTTCTCAAAACGTCAGCCTTTTTTTTTTTTTTTTTTTTTTTTTTTTTTGCCGGAGGAAGAGAATCGCTGTAGTAGAAATTTACTCACAAACACTGGTTGCTTATACCCAAGTCCTGGCGTGAAAATAAAGAATAGACTAAATATTAATTGGTACATTGCTAGTGGTTAATTATCCCCCATGCAACAGAGGAATATAGTTATGAGCTGGTCGTCCGTCTGTCCGTCTGTCTGTCCGCAAAAAGTACTAAGTTTTGTCTGGCCGATGTGCAACTTGGCATCATTGTCAAAATCGGCCAAAAATTGACGTCGTGGGGAATTGTCAAAAACTGGTGAATCTTTGGCTTGAACTTAGTCGTGAGACGATGTTTTGTCCGGCCGACTTCTCATAGAAGGAACCTGAAACCTTGCATGGTGAAAATATATATATTGAAGATATACAACGTGGCATTATTGTCAAAATCGGACAGAAATTGACGTCGTGGGAAATTGTCAAAAATGGTGAATCTTTGGTTTGAACTTAGCCGTGAAACGATGTTTTAACCGGCCGTCTTCTCATATAAGGTATGTCATAGGAACCTGAAACCTTGTATGGTGAAAATATATATATTGAAGATGTGCAACGTGGCATTACTATCAAAATCGGTCAAAAATTGACGTCGTGGGAAATCGTCAGAAATGGTGAATTTTTGGCTTGAACTTAGCCGTGAGACGATGTTTTGTCCGTCAGACTTCTCATAGAAGGGATTGTCGTAGAACCTGAAACATTGCATGGTGAAAATTTATATATTGAAGATGTGCAACGTGGCATTATTGTCAAAGTGGGCAAAAATTGACGTCGTGAGAAATTGTCAAAATGGTGAATTTTTGGCTTGAGCTTAGCCGTGAGACGATGTCTTGTCCGGCCCGGCCGACTTCTCATAGAAGTGATTGTCATAGGAATCCGAAACCTTGCATGGGGAAAATATATATATTGAAGATGTGCAACATAGCATTGTCAAAATCGGTCAAAAATTGACGTTGTGGGATATTGTCAAAAATGGTGGATTTTTGGCTTGAGCTTAGCCGTGAGACGATGTTTTTTCCGGCCGACTTCTCATAGAAGTTATTGTCGTAGGAACCTGAAACCTTGCATGGTGAAAGTATATATACCGAAGATGTACAACGTGGCATTATTGTCAAAATGGGCAAAAATTGACGTCGTGGGAAATTGTTAAAAATGGTGAACTTTTTTGCTTGAAATTAGCCGTGACACCATGTTTATGTGTCCGTTACTATGTGGTATTTACATTTCTGCATTCGACGTTTGTTTCAGAAATACATAGGACTATTTTTTAACGTTGCGATTTACGTGTGGTCTGTAGTTAATACTGTTTAAGAAAGAATTCAAATGCGGTGGCGTTTCAGGAAAACCTTGCACAGTTTGCATGTGTTAAGGATTATTCAAAGTGTGTTCATCTACACTTTGACTCTGTCGTTACACGTGCTTTAATAAATAGTTTTTGAATGCGGAATGTGTATTGAAAAATTGTAACTTGAAATTGCTATTTTGAAAATGTGCCAAAACTTCACTTGAGGAAAGCTGTCAAAAATCGTTAATTTTTACCTGTAACTTTTTCATGCATTTTACTTTTACTGCTTCACGGGGGATCCTGTCTTTCTCTAGTTAGTGTCGGTGATCAATGGTTAATACATTGCTGTGGGTTAGTTATTGCCGATGGTTAAAACACTGCTGTGGGTTAGTTCATTGCCGAGGGTTAATACAGTGCCGATTGTTTATATATTGTCAGGGTTATTACATTGACTATGTTTAATACATTGCTGATGGTTAGTTCAATGCTGATAGTTAATGCATTGCTGACGATACTGCATTGCCGATGGCTAGTGTATTACTGGTGCTTAGTATATTGCCGATGGCTAGTACATTATCAAAGGTTAGTACATTGCTGAGAGTAAGTACAATGCTGGTGGTTGAGACATTGGGCAGCGACACAGTTATGCTCCATTTCACTCATTTATTAAAACATATAACGTTTTCAAGCGAAACTGTTTGGTATTTAAGTGAAATTATCTTTCATCCCTCAGTCAGTTTGGTGAGGGCTGGTTACCCGTTTCCGCCCGTCCGTATATTCCTACAGTTTATAAAACCATTGTGAGAAAAAAATGGACGAGAGTTTTTGCAGATACTGGATCAACAAAGTACAGGGTTCGTACAAAGTCCTGGAGAATGAAACGACCGACACAAGTCCTGAAAAACAAAGAGAAAGTCCTGTAAAGTCCTAGAAAATAAAAATCCACCAAAAAACATGTTCCAGACTTGTATAGGGTTAATAGAATAAATCGACAAAACGCCATTTTTATTTGAGTCCTGCAAAATGGTCCTGAAAAGTCCTGGAAAATTCCTATAAATTGGTTGTCTCAACTTTGTACGAACCCTATTAAAGTAAAGAGTATTGATCCGGCTGAGTCTTTTCTTTAGCCTCAGCTTCTTTCAGAGTCGTTGAAAGTATGGGCGTATATATCTCCTCCTAGGTTTAAGGCTGAATGTCTTGATAATTTGATTGATGGTTGCGGACATAAATGTCCTGGCTGTTACCTTTTTTTGCGATTCGCCACAATTTTGGTCCAAAACTAAATTTGTGTCCACCTGGTTATTGCATTTTTGGCGATTTTCGCAAAATCTTAACTGTTTTCAGAAAAATATTCTTACTGTATGGAAGTTTTAGGTGAAGGTACCAGGCGTTACTACCTAACTAACTATTGCTTTTTAACTCAGCCGACTTTGTATCACTATAGGGGGCTTAAATATATGTGCGTATGTTAAACTTTTTCTTTCAAATACTATTCCTCCTACAGTTTTGCTCTAATCGTTTTGATATTACGCAGCAACGTTAGCTGGGTGGTCCCCCTCCTTGCTATTACTTTTTTTGACAATTGACGAATTACTTACAAAATTGCGACAGTTTTTGTGCCCGTATCGACCCATTTTTAAAATGCTACTCCTCCCACATGCTACACCAATCGTTTAGATGTTACGCAGGGATGTTCCCCCGGGAGTCGCCTACCAGGCTATCATTTTTTTTTCGCAGTTGGCCAAAAACTGCCGAAATTGCGGAACTTTGAAGTTTGGCAAGAACGAATGAATGGTAGTAAATAACTGAATTGTCAAACCATCCATTTCTCTCAGTCTTTTTCAAATAGTTATAAAATTTTAATGGAAAGTTTCTTAGGTGGCTTCTCCACCTGGACTTTGCTTTTTTCGCAAATGACAAACAAATGCCGAAATGGTGGAATTTTAAAAATTTAACAAAATTGTGTAAATGTCGGTAAATACGTGAATCGTCAAAACCCAACCTCTCCAACATCCCTTTTTCGGGTAGCTTCCAAATTCGAATTAAATGCATTTTATATACAGTACTTCATTTTTTAGCTTAACAGTATTCGTTTCAGAGTTTTTCTCTCTTTTCTTGTATTGTAACTCGGCTGGGTTATGTCTTTGGACATGCTTGTTTTAGTGACTGGCTGGTACTATACAAAAAATTGGCGAAAGACCAAAAACCTGCCTGTAAATTCTTGTCGAACTCCATAGACATAGTCTAACTCTTCAAATTTTAAGGCAAGGTAGCAGTCCTTTCTTCCTCCCTCGTTGGTACATTTTTAGGGATTGGTCAAAAATTGGCAAAAAAATCAGTGAAATCTTAACGAACTCCAGGAAAATAGTCTTACTACCTCGAAGTTTTAACAGAAACGTAGCAGGGCTTACTATCTACCTTGCTGTTGCAGTATTTGATGATTGACTAAAAATTGGCGAATATTTTGGCGAAAATCAAAAAAAAAAAAAAAACTCAGTAAAATCTAAATCCCGGAACGTAGTCTTACTGTCTTAAAATTTTAAGGAAATTAGCAGGCAATATTACCTTACTGGTTATTACCTTTTTGCTGATTAGCCAAAAAATCTGCGAAAATTTTTACGAACAACAAAAAGAAATTCAGTAAAATTTTAACGAATTGCTTGAAAATAGCCTCATTGCATTGTAATTTTAATTAACAATAGCAGACACCACTCCCTAACTGGATATTGCTGTCCTGCAATTTTAGATCAAGACAGCAATCATTGGTACTGATCTGACTGTTAACGTTTTTCGCAATTTGGAAAAAGTAGCGGAAAGAAACCAATTTCTTACTAAAATCTTTACTTACGCCAGGCATATAATCTTGCTTTCTTGAAATTTTGAATTAGGGAAGCAGGTATTCGAACCTACTTTGTTATTGTCTCTCTCTCTCTCTCTCTCTCTCTCTCTCTCTCTCTCTCTCTCTCTCTCTCTCTCTCTCTCTCTCTCCTCCCCCCCTTTGTGATTCACCCAAATTGGCCGAAATATTGGCGAAAAGGCAATTTTTGGAGAAAAATGTTAACTAACGCCAGGAAAATAACTTCATTGATATAAAAATCGAACGAGGCTGAGATCAATTTGGATCGTACTTATCACCCTTTAGGTATAGAGAGCAGCAATAAGTGTGTACATTTCCATTACCATATTGGTTGTTGGCCGAAAATTTGAGGAAATTTTGACGAATAAAAATCACTGAAATTTTAACACCGCAGAAATGGCTTAACTTTGATCATTGGCACTTGCCTGGCTATAGTAAATTGGTTCCAACAAGCCACTCTAGAGTAGTTTATTAACGACGCTTGCCGGTCTATGGCTATAGATGTTTCTTGCGTAATTCGAAAAAGAAAATGCCAGAAATATTGGCGAAAAACCAGTTCTTGCTAAAATCCTCACTTGAGGTAGGAATATACTGTTACCTTCTTAAAAATTTGAGTTTTGGAAGCAAAAATGATACCTGTTTGGCTGTAACTTTTTGGTGGCTAGCCACAAACCTTGAAAACGCAACTGGCTCTAGGTATTTGGCCTTGATCTCTTGAAGTTATGAATGAATGTGGCAGGCTTTTCTACCCACCTGGCTATTGATGGAAATATTAGCCAAATATTAGCCAAAAACAATTGTCATAAAAACGAATCTACTCCGGAGATTTATATGGAAACATCCTAAAATTTTGATTGAAGGTAGTGGTATATATATCCACCTGGCTATTACTTTTTTGTTTGGTGAATCGAAAAAATCGGCCGAAACCCGTGGCTTTACTTTTTCTTTGGCGATTCGCCAAAAATTGGATGATATATTGTCGATAAACCATTTTTTCATTAAATTTCTTGGCTGATGCCAATCTTTGTGTCTTGAAATTTGGTTATAGGTCATACTTATATGCCATGTCACGGTCCACTGAAAAAATTCTTACCAATTAGTAAGAATTGGTGTGTTCCCACTGTTGCTTTCTATTGATATGATATTGCTGAATATATTGGGCCAAATAAAGTTTACCTAAGCAAGTTGTAATACTTAGTTCAATCTCATTTTAAGAAGTCATCTATCACGAGACTAGGATCGAAGTGACAATATCAGACTTGATTAAGAATGCAGAATGAATCAGTTAATACACGTAGCGTTAAATAATTCACACAATATATTTCAAGAAAACACTATTGATTGTGCTAATAGCCGGTGCTGGAAGAGGCTGGTTTAAAAATGAAAATAATTTGAATTGCAAGGTTCTAATTGAACTTTTAATACGTTGATACGAGATTAGAATATGAGAGTGATTGTTACATAATTGCAAGATTGCGGTGAAAGCATATACCAACATAATATGTAGGTATGAATTATCGCCCACTCGCATAAGGTCACGTCTAGCTCCAAGTCAGCTCTTCAGTAGCGGATGTCTTATTGGAGCCAGGTCACGTCTAATCATTTTATTGTTCTGAAGAATATGCGCAGCAGTTTTTTTATTTGACTGCAAACCGCCGTGTATAATTGAAAGGAATGCCAGAAGAAACGGGCAAATAGCTTGTGCCCAAGTCAGATTACGAGTACTTCTATGTACCTGGTAGGCCTAGCTCAAAGAATCGGCTCGTTGCAGGGGGGGGGGGGGGGAATCAGCTACCGCTTTAAATCCTCACTTAATAATAATATGTAAGCAGACTGCGCTCACTTGAGATTCAACGACCATTAGTACTCGAAGTACAAGGGAAATGACATACTTGTACGAGTGAGAAGAGGTAAAACTGGTTACTCCACGTGATTCCGACCTCCATAGAGGAGGGAGTAGTGGTGATGGAACCAGGGGCACTCGGGACTAAGAATTGTTTAGAGTCGATCATAACTGGTGGCAACAGAATGGTAAATTCTGACCAAAATCGA
Organism: Protula sp. h YS-2021; assembly: GCA_949752745.1. Classification (NCBI taxonomy): domain Eukaryota; kingdom Metazoa; phylum Annelida; class Polychaeta; order Sabellida; family Serpulidae; genus Protula; species Protula sp. h YS-2021. Next base: position 23,207,707 of record OX457030.1, read on the forward strand.
TAAGCTAGATGAAAACATGACCAAACTTTCGACGTATTCCTTATTTTGTCACATTTGACAAATAAATATTGTTTTCAGTCACGGGAGATATTATTTTCAATTTCACAGCTTGAAACCAATGTAACTATTTGTTCTGCTATCCCTCGTGCAACTTCTGTGTCACCCTTTCTTTAAAAGAGAAATAATAGGGAAATAACGGGAAATGTCTTACAATAATTAACATTAGTTTACCTACAGGCAGCATGATTTATTACGTGAAGAAGCAACAATAATGTTTGCAATTATTCAACAAAAATTTTTGAATTGATGTTTCAAAAAAAAAAAACAAAAAACAAAACAAAAACAAAGAAATTAAATTTGCAAGGCTTATTACGTGAAAAAGTGGCAGTAAATTTTGTAATTATTCACCAAAAACTTTTGAACTGGTACTTTAAAAAGCATGGAAGAAACTAAAAGTGAAATATTGTGGGTTTACAGAGTATATTTATATCTAATTCTGCATCTATCAATGTTTTGAGCATATATTTTACAGATAATCCACAACCCCTTCATTTCAAGTCTTGATTACATTCACTTTGGTCAAATGACATTTAACGCCAGGAACATAAACAAACATTTGACAGGCGACGGAAGCTAAATTTTCTGCACTTTTGGGAATAAATAAAAGACATGTAGCTCATTAAAAATCGTGCCTTTTGACAAAAAGGGTATATTTCACAAAAAAGGTACATAAACTTTCAGTAAACTCCCAAAGGGAGAGATATATAGCGTTTGGTGTATCTGTCCGTCCATCTGTCCGCAGTGAGTTCTTATGAAATTAATGGGTCGAGTTTTCTCAAAACATTCATACGTATTTGGGGTATATGTCTAGATGATACCCGTGTTATTTTTTTTCGTTCCTTCAAAAATCCTATTTTTGGCAAATTTTTTAAAACATGAGGGGGGGGGGGGGGTCGTGCATTTTTTTCACTTTGGCAGACTATATCTCCGGAAGAATTCGTTGGATAAGGCTCAGGCGTCACAAGAAGAACACACATATAGCGCAAATGTATACTGCAAAGTTTTTTTTCATTTTTGATTTTTTAGCCCAGCTTACGTTACACGTAAGCTGGGGGTATTCCTATCGGTCTGCGGATGACGTCCTTTAGTTAGTTAGTTAGTTTGTTAGTTAGTTCGCTGTAAACTTTGTTTCAAAATGCATCTCCTCCTACAATTTTGATCCAATGTCATGTATTTTTGGTGTGAGGCATCCCTAGGGGGTCGTGCATACGGCTTGTGCTTTTCTAGTTGATCGGGTGATTTTTTAATTTTTGGTGAATTTTTAAAGAAAAAAATTAAAAATGTATCTCCTCCTACATTTTTGACCCGATGTCATTTATTTTTGGCATGAGGCACCCCTAAGGGGTCGTGCATACGGCCTGTGCTTTTTTAGTCGATCGGACAATTTTTGTATTTTTGGCGATTTTTTGAGCAAAAATTTTGAAAAAAATACACCTACTTCTACAATTTTGATTCGATGTCATTTCTTTTTGATGTGAGGATTTCCCAAGCGATCGTGCATACGGATTGTGCTTTTTTAGTCGATCGGGTGATTTTTGAATTTTTGGGAATTTTTTAAAGAAATTTTAAAATGTATCTCCTCTTACATTTTTGACTCGATGTCATTTATTTTTGGTATGAGGTACCCCTAAAGGGTCGTGCATACGGCTTATGCTTTTTTAGTTTATATTTTTTGGGAATTTTTTAAGCAAAAATTTTGATTCGATGTCATTTATTTTTGGTGTGAGTGCATACGGCTTGTGCTTTTTAGTCGATCGGGCCATTTTTGTATTTTTAGGGAGTTTTTGAAGAAAAAAACTTCAAAATGCATTTCCCCCTACAGTTTTGAATATTTTTTTTTTTTTTTTTAGGTTTGAGGAATACGACTTGCGCTTTTTAGTCGATCCGATAATTTCTGTATTTTTTGGGAATTTTTGAGGGAAAACTTCAAAATGCATTTCCTCCTACAGTTTTTATCCGATTTCATTTATTTTTGCTATGAGGCATCCTTAGGTAGGTCTCTCATACGGCTTGTGCTATTTGACTCGACTTGGGAATTTTTGATTTCGGGGGGAATTTTTGAATATGGCCTGTCTTTTTCAGTCGATGAGAGAATTTTTGAAGAAAAAAAATTCAAAATCCATTTCCTCCTACAGTTTTTATCAGATTTCATTTATTGTCGATATGAGCCGTCTCTAGGGGGTCATGCATACGGCTTGTGATTTTTGAGTGAATTGGAAAACTTTTGAATTTTTTTCGGAATTTTTGAAAAAAAAAATTAAATGAATCTCCTCCTACAGCGCATAAACGCAAGTTAAATGAACTTGCGCAGTAGTCAGATTTAACAACCGCACATCGACGCAAGTTAAAGAAACATTCGCAGTAGTCCAAATTAAGTACTCCGCATCGATGCAAGTTAAATAAACATGCGCATTGGTCCGAAATGTGAACTGCGCATCGACGGAAGATAAATAAAGATGCAAACTGGTCCAAAATAAGCACCGCGCATCAACGCAGGTTAAATAAACATGCGCACTGGTCCGAAATGCGAACCGCACAACGAGGCAAATTAAATAAACATGCGCAGTGGTCCGAAATGCGAACGGCGCATCAACGCAAGTTAAATAAATATGCGCACTGCCCTGAAATGAGAACCACGCATCAACACAAGTTAAATAAACATGGGCAATGGCCTGAAATTCGAACCGCGCATCGACGGAAGTTAAATAAACATGCGATCCGGTCTAAAATAAGCACCGCACATCAACGCAAGTTAAACAAACATGTGCACTTGTCCGAAAAAAAGAACTACGCATCGACGCAAGTTGAATAGACATGCGCAGTGGTCTGAAATGAGAACCGCGCATCAACGCAAGTTAAGTAAACATGCGCAGTGGTCCGAAGAAAGAACCATGAATCGACGCAAGTTGAATAGACACAAGAGTCTGGCATTGACGGGACTTAAATAAACATGCGTGCTGGTCCGAAACGCAAATGGCGCGTCAACGCAAGTTAAATGAACCTGCTCACTTGTCCCAAAATGCGAACTGCGCATCAACGCAACCTAAAGAAACAGGTATACTGCTCCGAAATGCGAACCGGATATCAACGCAAATTAAATAAACATGCACACTGGTCCGAATTGCGAACCGCGCATAAGCGTAAGTTAAATAAACATTTGCACCGGTCCAAAATAAGTACCGATCATCAACACAAGTTAAATAAACATGCGCAATTGTCCAAAATGCGAACCACGCATCAACACAAGTTAAAAAAAAAACATGCGCGCTGATCCGAAATGCGAACCGCACAGCAACGCAAGCTAAATAAGCAAGCACACTGGACCAAAATAAGCACTTGCATCAACGCAAGTTAAATAAACATGCGCACTATTTCGAAATGCGAACTGCCCATTAACGCAACTTAAATCACATGCGCACTATTCAAAATAAGAACTGCGCATCAACGCAACTTAAATAAACATGCGCACTGGTCCAGAATAAGAACCGCGCATCAACTCAAGTCAAAGAAATATGCGCATTGGCCTGAAATAAGAACCGCGCATCGACGCACGTTAAATAAACATACGCAGTGGTTCGAAATGCGAACCACGTGCCAACGTAAGTTAAATTAACATTTGCACTGGTCTAAAATAAGCACCGCGCATCAACGCAAGTTAAATAAACATGCGCACTTCTCCGAAGTTAGAATCGCGCATCAACGCAAGTTAAATAGACATGCGCAGTAGTTCGAAATGCGAACCACACATCGACGAAATGCGAACCGCACATCGACGCAAGTTAAAGAAACATTCGCAGTAGTCCAAATTAAGTACTCCGCATCGATGCAAGTTAAATAAACATGCGCATTGGTCCGAAATGTGAACTGCGCATCGACGCAAATTAAATAAACATTTGCACTGGTCCAAAATAAGCACTGCGCATCAACGCAAGTTAAATAAACATGCGCACTGGTCCGAAATTCGAACTGCGCATTAACGCCTGTTAAATAAACACGCGTAATGATCCGAAATTCGAACTGCTCATCAACGCAAGTTAAATAAACATGCACACTGGTCCAAAATGCAAACCGCGCACCAACGCAAGTTAAATAAACATAGGCACACGTCCAAAATAAGCACCGTGCATCAACGCAAGTTAAATAAACATGCAAACTGGTCCGAAATGCGAACCGCGTATCAAGGCAACCTAAGAAAACTTGGGCTGTCCGAAATAAGTACCACTCATCAACGCAAGTAAAATAAACATGCGCATTGGTATGGAATAAGAACTGCACATCAACACAAGGTAAATAAACATGCGCACTGATCCGAAATAAGAACCGCACATCAACACAAGGTAAATAAACATGCACACTGATCCGAAATAAGAACCGCACATCAACACAAAGTAACTAAAGATGCGCATTGATCCGAAATAAGAACCGCACATCAACACAAGGTAAATAAACGTGCGCACTGATCCGAAATAAGAACCGCACATCCACAAAAGGTGAAAAAAACATGGGCCCTCGTCAGAAATGCGAACCGCACATCAACGGAAGTTAAATAAACATGTGCACTGTTCCAAAACGGGAACCGCGCATCTACGCAAAATTAAATAAACATGCGCACTTGTCTGAATTAGAACCGCGCATCAAGGCAAGTTACATAAATATGCGCACTGGTCCGAAATGCGAGCGTTGTTTGAAGGTATCTATGGCAGGCTATCCTGTCTACCAGAGATAAAAAAAATCTGTTTCCCATTTTTCTGGGAAAGAAATCTTTGTTTGCATTTATCGGTCTATGTTCTGGTCCGGTGCTAAATTAATTATTGGGCTAGCTCTTTTCCGTCTCATCTTTTGAAGCCCAATTTTTCAGGAAAATTTTTGATTTTTGGCGATTTTTCCAATTTTTTGGGCTCGCCAATGTTGTACTTTTAAGCAAAGACTTTTTTCACGTGACTGATTGGAGGCGGGTGAGACATATCCGTTTTTGTTTGAACAAAAACACTGGCCAGTCTGGTTGTTGTAGGCAGTTATGGAGTCTCTGCATCTTAGCACAGAAATACCTACCTTTCTCAGTAAAATTTGCTACTTTGTCATAAAATGCGACCATTTGTGTGATGCACCCTTTCTAAAATAACGCTATTAGCCCAATTCGTGCGTCGACACTGGCATAATTGATATCAATTGTAAGTTCTGTTACATGAACTGTTACTCCTGCTGACATAGGAAGACCGCCAGGGTCATCTGGGACTAACTTCCATTGTTCTCGTATGTCTATGTCAGAGTTACAAGGCGTTCCGGTGTTCTGAGGCTAGTATTCTATTCATACTAGTCTCAATTATGCAAACTTGTACTAAAAGCCCAGTACAATAGGCCCTCTTTGTAAAGCGGACAAAAAAAAAAAAAATTACAATTCAAAGTGCCCATGTCCAGGCTAAAAGAATTAAGAAAAAAACTACACAAGCTCATTTTCCCTGGAAACTTTTTATATGGTGTAGAAAAATTAATTGTAATGTTATTGAAACGTGTTTATAGTTCAAATAGGCCCTTTATTAATTTTCTATCGGTTTTGATGTTTTGTCTCATTGACTCCCAACATATTTAAAAAAACTGGTAACCTTATACCTGTTTTTAGGCCCCAACCCCTGAAAGGGAAGGGGCGTAATAAGTTACCTTCTGTCCGTCAACATTTTTTGTAGAGTTTGTCCGCGCCATTTCTCCACAACAATAGGTGTATGATTTTGTTACCCTGCACAATGAAAATATATATATTACAGATGTGTCTTTTCATATTATTGTTGAAATCGACCAAAAATTGATCAAATTAGGACTTCTTAAATTTATGCGTTCAAAATATGAGTTGTTAGAAATTGATAAAATATATGCATTCACTTAGCATAGAAGTTGAGTTTTGTTCGCAAAGGACATTCTTCTGAAACTTCATATAGTTGAAATATATATATTGCAGATGTGCCTTTTTGTATTATTGTTGAAATCGGCCAAAAACTGACCAAATTAGGACTTGTTAATGTTTTGTAGGCGATTCCGTCTGCGAATTATATCTTGTAAGGGTTGGGGCCATGTGTATTTCCTAAATATTTTCTTGTTTGTTCTCCGCTCTTGGAAATGAAACTGTGAAATCGGTTATTTTTAAATCGACAGAATTTCTTTTATTTATCCACATTAAGTTGAGAAAAATTACCTTCGGCATTACACAGTTAGATGTTTATACTCCGGGTTTTAAATGTTACGTGACCAAAAGTCAAGTGACTTATAAAATTTAAATAAAGGGGTTATGTTTTGTCTGTAAAAATATACTCAGTTAATTGCTAGGTGAAGAAACCGAACGACAGGTGATCCACCAACAACTTATCTGGAGACAGTTGATCTAAATTGGTAGGGTATGACAGCTTATCCTATTCCGAAAACCTTACTTTTTTGTGTAGCCCCAAGGGATACTGATTGGCCTTTAAAGAAATTCTGTGGTGAGAGATCTCAGGTGAACTGCGAATAATAGAGAAGCACCTCTGTAAAAACTACAGTTACTTAAGGGAATTATCCTTTGTGTAGAGCAATAAATTCTGCGGACTAGCCATGTGTGGACTGGTGTTGAGTGAATTCCAAAGTGGCTGACCACTGAAGTTTCAAAATGTTCTGCTTTGACAAATTTCAAGAAAATTCCTTATGTAACAGTATCATAATCGGGATTAAAGGATAAAAGGGAAGTATTTTTTGATAAAGTCGACAAGTAATTATAAAATAAAAAAGTATGCAATGCAAACAAAATTTGTGGACATTCCGTAAAAAAAAAAATTCAGTTTCGTTTACGAATTGGAAGCTATAATTTAGGATTTCTGTTTGTGTTAGATAAAAATATTTTGCCCCACTTCGCATTAAGTATATTTATCACTCGAAAAGACGTTTGAACAGTTTTATAAATTAATTTTACCACACCATTACCAAGAGTAAAAATCCAAAAAGGTGTGCTCAAGTTTATGTACATTTTTTATTCCATAAACCCAAAGAGTGGCTTCACTTACAATCGGATTCCTAAATATGTTCCTTAATATGTTTGACTGAACGTGTGGATAAAAAACGAAGGACACGACAGATAAAAAAAACGTGAAAAAATAGCAAGTCTTCATTTTGCTTGTAACATTCACAGGTAGACCATAAAAGAGGCAGAATAATATAAAAAAATTGTTTGTAAAACTGTGATGATGGCCTGATAAATTAAGAAGTGCTGAATAAAAAAGTGTGATGTTTTTACCTTATTTTAGCCCTATGAATTTGCAGTCGAAACGAACCAGCCATCGAAAAAAAACAAAAAGCAGGAATTGGCTTATTCGGAATTACCACAAATGAGCGATAAGACGGCATCGATTATGTAAATTGTTACCAATGTGGAGTTAAGTTCCGTTAATTGTAATGCTTCAATGCAGCGCTCACGTCTGGTGCGTACAGAGAGCACTGACAGCGAGTGCATAAAACTTTTCCCTTAAAATACTGTTACAATAATAATTAAAAAATTAAAAAAAAAACGCTAACGCCACAATTATTGGAAGCTGTTACTATTAAAATTTCTTTACTTCACAACCATCTAAAAATTGGACGTGGTATTGCGAACGGTTCGCGTACAGTTCGTACGCAAATTTTTAAAACCTACTGGGAACACTGCAATATGCTTTGGCGTACAAGCTGTCGGTTCGGAGCACGCAGTCATACATTGACAGAGTAACAAAGCGTGAGCGGATACAAGCAGATACTTTGTTTTGGATCTAAAATGTTGTATGAGACGAAGCCTGCTTCCATATGCTGTATTTGTTTTACATGCTGAATTTGTTTAGCATCCAAGTCCCACATTGCTTATAAATTAATTTAAGGTTTTAACTGAGATTTCTGTTGTCTCTTTACAAAAGCGATGCTTCTTTTCTATTCTTCAGAAGTGTGGTGAAATTTAGTCATGTCAGTGATTCTGAGGGGTGCATTTTCAAGTCTTCACTTGATGAAATCACAGACACTGGTCCCCAAATCCAGCTCCTTTCTCGGGCCCATCAGCGTGTCGGCGGTGACGACGCGTGATCGGATCACCTACCGGCCAAATGCGCAGAAGAGGATTAACAAGCTCGGTAGTCACACTTACTTAACTAAAAGGAGCAAGCTGGAGATGCTGTGGCGAAAACTGATCAAGGGCTCGAAAATAATCGACTGTGGACCGTATGCGGACCCTGCACACATTAAAAGAAATAAAAATTACGACAATGTGTACCAAGTTTATAACCGCAGAAAGTAGTCTTTCTGGTGTTTCGTGATTTTGTTATGACACTGGCTCTCTCTGCAAAGAGAAAGAAAGAAAGCTTTCATGAAAACGCCAAGAGAATAATAAATATATTCATTCGACCAAACTTCAGCTAGTGAACGAAATAAAAGGCTTATTTATGTTTTTTGGAAGGCCAGCCCAAGCTGGCCTTCCTATAGTGCTACATTCCGCTTGGGGGATTTTTTTTTTGAGACGGTTCCAATTTCAGTCATAAATTTACTTTCATTCATAATATATTTACGTTCATTGATGAGTCAACTAATAGTAACTACAGTGGGCCAATGAAATTTGAAGATTTTTGTGATGTCATGCATCTGCTTTGAATACTGATCACCTCCCATTGAGGAACGTATTAGGGTTTGTCTCAAACATTGAATGAGTAGGACATTTATTGCATTTCGTCTGAAAGAAGCTGAAAAACAGCGACTTAGGAATACTGGACCATGAAACAAGTCGCAACTTGTCGTCTAGATTTGCCATAGTCACAGCGATTTGTTAACCTGTGGATTGTGGCTTACTATTTTGTTATTGAGTTTTGGCCGATATTCTTTGAACTTCGATAGCTTATTGATTTTGTTTCAAAGAGTCACTGTTTTCATGAAATATTAAAACATTTTTTTTGAATAGATTAAAAAAATACAGAGGCATTTTTATGGGTTTCGTGGCAATGCTTTCTTTAGATTGAGCATTGAAGTGTGACTGCATCTGTTATTGACTTGTGTGCCAGTGCTGCCCTGCAGTGTTAGCTCGTGGTAATCGTTGCCAGCGGTTATACTGCATTTGGGTCATCAGTGACTCATTTGCTGCGCACTTCTTTTTCGCTGTTTTTGAAAGTAGACTGTTCATGTTTTGGCAACACGGCAAATGTGAACGGTTGAGTACGGAAGCACAGAGAGCATTTTACTCAAGTTTTGTTAGGAATTAAGTTGTAAAATGAATAGAATATTTGTTTCTTTATCCAACTTAAATCTCTTATACAACTCCCTTCAAATACATGTGTATATTGTGGCAGAACATGGCCTTCCACCGATGCTTTTAGCCTAGTTTTTTTTTGTTTTTGTTTTTTTTTTGTTTTGTTTTGTTTTTTTTTTTAAGGTGACCTGTAGGACAAGTAATTAAGACAAGTAATAAGGAAAAGTTTTTTTGATAAATTATAGATTGAATGGTGTTTATTGTTTTCACAAACAAAGGGTTTAAAGAGTACATTTTTATAAACAGGAGTAAGAAATGTCAACCATAAATATAACTTTGAGAAAAAAAATGTTTTTTCTTAAAATCTTATGTCTTCGCTTGTGGTTAATGATTTTAAATTCTGCAAGAACATTCGATTGTGTTTAAATGTCATTTCAAAAAAATTGCTTGCATCAAAACGTATCTTTTAATACCCCATCGGTATGAGTAGTGACGGTTGAATGGTTAGGAATGTGCCATTGTTCAGTCTGTCCGTCCGCCTGGGAATAGCTGTTCAATTGTTTTCTCGGGTTTCTCCCACCGGTCGGATTATGCATGGGTAAAATTTATTTCAACAGTTTTATTTTTCCACGCGAGTTTATTGGTAGCATACGAAGATGTTATGTTATAAATTATGTGTTTGGTAGATCAACTTGATCAAATTGATCGAATGGTAAATAAAAATATAGACAGGGGAAATTGAATATGACTTGGGCGTTTTGTCAATACTAGTTCTTTAAATTGAGAAAAGTATTTCGAAATTTTATGCACAAAAAGCTTGTATTTAGATGTGCAGTATATATCTCCTCCATAGTTTGACCCGTGCGCTAGGGCGAAAGCAGGCAAAAGGCATCGTATCCCTCTGTTGCCCGGACTTTTACCGACTGTGCTCCGCCCCCCCCCCCCCCCCCCACTTCCCTGTTTGCTAATTATTAACCAATAAATGCAAAGGAAAACAGAAAAAGGATTTGAGTACCATTACACAGTGACACCGCGGTAAGATTAAAAACAAATAAAATTATTATTTAACAAGTATATATCTCCAAAAGTGGGTCAAATTACAGTTCAGTAAAATTAACTTGCAATTTTGAAATTTTTTGTCCCCAGTTCTAACAAAGTTCTTACGGGAGACCTGAAAATGCTGTATGCCAGAAAGTGGGTCAGTAAGTTTTGTCCGAACGCGTTTTCGAAAACTATTCAGGGTAGAGTTTTGAAACTTTATACAGTAAAATTACATGTATTACAGATGTGCAGGTGAAACTTTAAGGGAATTTTAGAGGCGAAGGGTACAAAACGGTTGCATACTTACAAAAGCAACGTGATTGGTTGGAAATGGTCTCGTAGAACAAATTCCTGACGACAACACGAGCAAATTGTAAATCACTTGAAGCTAAGAACTTTTCATTCAAATTGATGAAGGAGGGGGGGGGGGGTGGGGGGCAAGACCTTTAAACTAATATATCTTGTGAGCAGTCACTGGTAAGGTTGAGACTGTGAACACGGCTCCGTGAAAGTCAGTGTACAGATTTGATGAAACTAGGTATGAGAGTTTATGTGAATGATCTTTCAGGTTAATTAGATTATGATGACCTTGAGGGCACAGTCTAGGTCAGTGTTGGAATTTTTACTTTCTGTACTGCCTAAGGATTGTTCTTGTGCATCTTGTGAACACGATTTTGCCAAACCGTGTGAACAGATTTTGCTGATTGTATGGATAACCTGTGAACTTCTTGGATTAGAGATCATTCATGATACTCGATGGGCTTTGAATTTTAGTCTTTAACACTGTCATAAGTTTGGGTCTTACGACTCCGCCAAAGGCTGTCAGCAGATTTTAATGTATGAGTGTTCATGTTTTTTTACAGATTTTGTGACTTGCAGAAGTCATTCAGAGTCGCCGCTTGACTTAATTTTTACTTCAAACGGTGCTGTATGTGGGTTTTGTGATTGTTATGAACCGATTCCGCCAAGGTACGAGCACTGATTTTGAGGAAACTCGATGTGGTTGCTCATCAGCATCACCTGTCAGCTAGGCTTGTTGGAAATTGGTTATTTCTCATGATCATTCTAGGCTCTACTTGGTACTTGGTACTTGGTACTTCGTCCTCGCATGTGTAGATCTTGTGCATCTTGTCGGCAATATTCAACCAAAGCATTGAACTAATTTTGGTGAAACTAGACCTGAGATTAGATTACGTGACTTCACGACTTTCGCGAATCGCCTCTGCACATAAATTCTTACCCTTTACACTCGTATGTGGGAGAAGCATGTATTACATAAACAGAAATCACTCAAATATGTTGTCAGATTACCATTTGAGTTTCCAGTTTATGTGTCTTGTGAACACATTCGGCCAATTCTATGAACGAACTTTACTGAAAAAAGATTGTGAGTGAATGTTTGACCCCTGAGTTAGGCTACATTTTGTCTTTGGAGCTCATTTTGGCTGAACTGTAAAAATGTACGAAATCATGTAGTATGGATCAAAATGCATTCCATATAACTGGCATTGTAGCTGCTCATATTTTCTATCAAAATGTTTTTTGTCGAAACTTTTAATGTCAGTGCATTTTGCGAAAAAGAGCTATTGTGTTGTAGGCATCTGTATTGTTTAGGAAAAAACTACGCTTTCCAACATAAAATACAATAATGCTGAGACAAAAAGTAAACGAATTTAGACTAACTGGTATTTTAGGTCAGAGATAGCTGAGGGGACAGGAAATTTAATGTCTAATTTATTAAGCTAGAATTGGTTCACAATATAATACTTAAAATTGTGCACGACAATTTTTTTTTTGTGTGTGTATGTTTGTTTCTTAACCAGCAGCTGAAAAACTTTGCCAGCAAATGAGGTTAGTCTAGGAAAAAAATTTGAGCTTATTTCGCCAACTGCTCAATAAATTCGCAGATATAAAAGGCGATCCTGCCTAGTCAAAACACATTATCAGTAGAAAAGACCACACGTGGATGCAATGGTATTTCAATGGTAATATAGGTATTACGCCACATGAATGCGTTGGAGAACAGTTAAGACATATTTCATATTAAAAACGATATCAAAATATTAGCCAATGTTGGATCATTAATGCTTTTTCAAGTAAAAAAAAATCAGTCGAGAAAAATAGAAAAAGGAGCAAATATATTAAGGAGCCCTTCTGTTATTATGTCTTCCCAACCAGGGGGAGACACATAGTGTTTGTACGTTCTGTGTGTGTGTCTGTGTGTGTCAGTCTGTTGTGAACAAAATGTGTACAAGATATCTCGAGAACGAAACGTCGGATCGACTTCAAACTTGATCGATTTATTCTTTGATTGGGTCGGACGGTTCTCTCAACCTTTGACACATGTCACGTGATCAGGGCAGGCGTATGACGTCGTTACGTAAAAATTTTGTGTGCAAAATTTCTCAGCCGCTGAACATCGGAGAAAGTTGAAACTTGGTGGGATTGTTGCTTGATAGGTCCGAAAAATCTATAGAATTTTTTCGCGAGTAGAACGAACGAATGCGGCGTATGACGTCATCACGTAAAATATGTATATATTATTAACAAGATCTTATGTGCAAAATATATCGGTAACAGAAAGTCCTATCGACTTCAAATTTTACATGGGTATTCCTTGGATCAGTTCGACGGTTCTCTCAACTTTTGACGCATGTCACGTGATTAATGCATGTGTATGGCGTCATTAAGTAAAAATCTTGTGTACGAAATTTCTCAGCCTCTGAGCATCGGAGAAAGTTGAAACTTGGTTGGAGTGTTTCTTGGTAGGTCCGAAAAAATCTACAAAATTTTTTTGCGAGTAGAACGAACGAATGCGGCGCATGACGTCATCGCTTAAAATATGAATATATTTTGAACAAGATCTTATGTGCAAAATATCTCGATAACGGAAAGTCTTATCGATTTCAAATTTGTTGTGGGTATTCTTTTGGGTCAGTCAGACGCTTCTGTCAACTTTTCACACATGTCACATGATTAGGGTAGGTGTATGATGTCATGACGTAAAAATCTTGTATACGAAATTTCTCAGCTGCTGAACATCAAAGAAAGTTTAAACTAGGTGGGATTGTGGCTTTGTAGGTCCGAAAGAAACTAAAAAATGTTTTCGCGACCAGAACGAGCGAATGCGGCGTATGCCGTCATCGCGTAAAATATATATATATTTTGAACCAGATCTATGCATAATATCTCGATAACGGAAAGTCATATCGACTTAAAATTTTATATAGATATTCCTTGGTTCAGTCACAGGACTGTTTCAACTTTTGACGGGTAAAACGTTGTGTTGTTAAGCTAAATATCTCGACATAGGAAAGTCGGATCAACTTTAAATTGGTGTACCTATTCCTCGGATAAGTAGCACGGTTTTGGTTAAACATCATTAAACTCGTATAGAAAATCAAGAAAGGTGCATAACGTCAACACCCCCCCCCCCTCCCGCCTGCTCATTTTTGGCTCCTTTGTTAACTAAGCTTAGGTACACTGGGGATTTCAGGGTTTTCCAGAAGATTCTTCAGTGTTCCTGCATTCTTTAGAAAGGTTCAAAACAAAAACAGCATTACTGTCTGTCCATTGATAGTCGTTATCTACGAGGTCATGGAATGCTATTGTCCTATTTATATGTATAGGCAGTTCTAGCTATTGATTTTTGTTTCGTCGCCTATTTGATTCGGTTGCCAAGGTGTTCTATATATAGGAGCTATTTTTTATCGATTACCATTATTTGGGGAAGTATCTTTCGCTATTAAAGTGGGTCATCTGTTATCTTGTGTTATGAGAAGCAGCTCACCATTTTGGCACTGAAATGCCTCCCCTTTCTCCCACCGAGGTGCGTTATCTGATGCGCAGTTATGAAGAATGCCTTTCTGGTGCTTTTTAGCCGATGGAAATGTACGAAGACAAGGCAGTATATCATGGCTATAACTACACTAAGGTTACAGACCGTTGCCTTGGGTGAAAGGGTTAGCGTTGCGTTTAGAGTCGGACCTACATTAAATAGCTGGTGATAGGGGCGTTTGGAGGATGATGGTTAGCAAAAAAAAATCCCGACCACCTTCAAGACCTGGTTAAAAAGATGTAAAGTAAGACTCGTTTGTCGTGACACCTTCCAGATTCGGGTACAAAGACGTACGGTAAAACCTACTTGCCTTGACCAGCTTCCATACCCGGATAAAAATGTAACGTGCAGTAAAACTGCTGTAGTGACCAACTTCAGATCTGGATAAGAAGGGACTACAGTAAAATCCGTTTTAGCGACCACCTTCCAGACTCGAATAAAAAAAGACGTCCATTTAAATCTAATTAGTGACCACCATCTGGTTTGTTTATGTTGATTTTTTTTACTATGAATTATGGGTTTGTTTGCAGGAATGCATATCTAATTTCAGTCATTAAAAAGAGAATTTTTGGGGGGATTATTGGTTTAGTCGGGGAGACATTTATTTTTGTTCACAAATACAAGAAACTAAGTAGGTATCGATTGAATGTGTATTATATAAGTCTGTACTCTTATGTTTTGTGTCCACTGGCCGATCTAGTTTTATCTATTACTGCACATAACGTTAGAATAAGCTTTTTATTTTTTGCACGAGTAATTGCTGACTATACACCTATTGCACCTGTGATAAAGTTTTGAAGAATTTCTGTTGCGATGATTAACTTCGCAATGCATTGGCGTGTTGCCTTCAAAACAAATTTCAGTTGCATTTAGTTGACACTATTCATTTCTTCATTTTTATTTAAAAATACAATTTTGCATATGAAAATCCGAGAGATCTTAATATCCAGAAGACAATTATGTTGTACTGTGTTACAGTTTGTCCGTTGAATTTGGGGAGCGATCGATTTTATTAATTGTCCACTTATAGAAGGACACGTACACCGGAAAGCTACTCCCGTGATTTGCGTGTGGGTCACCACTGTTCGATTTTGTGGAAAAGTTGAAAATTCGGCCACAGCATGGCTTTTCAAACATTTCAACAAGAATATATGGAAATGCCACATATAACCAGGGCATACACAACGGCGTGTGTAGTAACGACGCTTGCAGTGGTAAGAAAGGAAGGAAGCCTATTATCGCCCAGTGTGAAGACTTGTAGAACCTAGCTCCGAGTCAGCTCTGACTTAAATGCCATTGTATATCTATCTTTCAGAACTACGAAGCCCAACATTGTTCTGCTAATAGGGTGTTAACTTCATATGTTCTAAGGAACGATTCCTGCATACCACTCCCAATTATTCAAACATCTTCAAAGCCTCGTTATACTCAGATATGCAAGTCAACTACGCTCGCTTTGAGGCACCTCTGTGGTGATATTGCAGTCTCGGACATTCTCTCACCGCGCATGCGTCGAGGATAGTACTACATACATACCCAGATAAGCTAAATCTCACTTTGGTTGTTTCAAATAAAATGCGAAAGAATTTTGAATTTCGACTTCGAGGGAACTTGGTAAAAAATAGTCCCAGCGGACCCTTTCTATCTTCCTAGGACAGAAAGGGTCACAGTTCCTACAATAGAAATGGCCATTGATCTCAATTTTCGAGGCTCTGAATCTTTCGGCGCACGTTCAAGGACATCGTGGCTCGAACTGGCAGGCATTTTCTTTAAAAGCACACTGAAAAGTACCCTGGCGCATTATTTTCGACCTCAGCGGAAGTCCCAAACTAGAGTAAAGCGTGGTTTTGCAACTGTGGATTCACTGTTGTGGGCGATAATGAGGGATTCGATATCCTCATCTCAAGAAAACACATATTTTTCTCAGTAAAAAATTGTTATCTTACCATAAAACTTGCGCTTTATAATTGGGCCATTTATGTGATGCACCCTTTCTAAAATAACGCCGTTGGCCCCAGTCGTGCGCCGAAATTTGAAAATTGACATCAATGAGATTTCCTATTGTAGGAACTATGACTTTTGCTGTCATAGGAAGACTGCAAGAGTCATCTGGGACTAGGTAAAAAATTAAAGAAATGATAGAAAAATATAGAAGAAATATCGCAAAAACAGCTAATACTTGGAACATAAAAGAAATTGAAACTTGAAACTGTTTGTTTAAACTTTTAATAAATTTTTAAAATAGCATACGGGGTGTTAAAAACCGATTGCTTTTTTGTTGTGATTTTTTACCCGGTCATTTTTTATTCGAAACGCAGTATTTTTGTGCATTTTATTGGGAACGCCAAAAGTGTGATGTGGCTTATTTATGAAGTGTTATAAAGAGTGCCCTCAAAGAGCTGGTTGTTAAAAACTGTACATACATGTGTGCAAGTTTTTACCCGGTTAGTTTGTATTCGAAACGCAGATTTTTGCGCATTTTATTCGGAACGCCCAAAGTGTTATTTGACTTATTATTAATGGATGTATATCTTTTATTTCTTCATTAAACTGCAGAAAAGTTAGCTTCCGCACTGACCTGTCAAATGTTTATTTACATTCCGGCCTTTAAATGTCATGTTACTAAAGTGGCAAAAAGTTTACATAAAGGGGTTATAGATTATCTGTAAAATATATACTAAAATAGTTGATGCAGAATTAGGTATACATTTTTTATACCCATAATATTTAGCTTTTAATTTCTTCCATTCTTTTTGAAATATCAATTCAAAAGTTTTTTGATGGGTAATTGCAAAAATTATTGTTACATTTTGACGTAATAAACTATGCTTCATGTATACGAACAAATGTCAGTTATTGTGGGAGATTTGTGGTTACTTTCGTATTATTTTCTTCAAAGAAAGCGTAACACAGAAGTTGTATGTCATTACCGTTGTACTATGAGGGCCTTTAGCAAATGCGAATAAAGATTTGTGGATCGTTGAATCTCGCACAAAGTAGCCCCAAAGGTGCCTCAAAGCGAGCGCAGTTGACTTGCATATCGTTATACAGCAAGGATTTGAAGCGGTGTGTGGAAACCTTGTAGCGTATCGCTTCTTTTAGCTATGTGGAACCAAACGAGCTGGATATTTCTGCGGCGCTGCCTGGCAATATGGTGTTGTATATCAATGCCATTGTACTTTGAGGTTATTTGGTAAATACCAATGTGTCGTTGAATTTTGCACGTCACCTCAGAGTTGCATCAAAGGGAGTGTAGTTTGCTTGCATATCGTTATATAGTGAGGATTTGAAGTGGTAGCCGATCTCCCAGTAGCGAGCCGCTTGTTAGACCCCAACCGGGCGAGCCCGGGGGGAGGGTCTATAGGATTGCCCTCTGTCCGTCCGTGTGTCACACTTTGGATGCCAATTTGTTTCCGCGCAAGTTCTCGGAAACTATTTAGCCTAGGCATATGCAACCTTGCACAGTTATAATATATATATTGAAGTTGTGCAAAGTCGTATTATTTTTAAAATCGGCCAAAAATTGCCAAAATGGCGACTTGTCAAAAATTGTGATCTTTTGAGATAACTGCAATGGAAGACTTGGTTGCTTTCCACGCGAGTTCTCCGAAACTATCAATCCTAGGCATATGCTACCTTGCACGGTGAAAATATATATATTGAAGTTGTGTAACGTCGTGCTATTTTTCAAATCGGCCAAAAATTGCCAAAATGGCGACTTGTCAAAAATTGTGATCTTTTGAGATAACTGCAATGGAAGACTTGGGTGCTTTCCACGCGAGTTCTCCGAAACTATTTACCCTAGGCATATGCAACCTTACACAGTGAAAATATATATATTGAAGCTGTGCAACGTCGTGCTGTTGTTCAAATCGGCCAGAAATTGCCAAAATGGCGACTTGTTGTGTCCGGTTGGGGTCTGTGCCTTCGACGATGGCTTGTTGGAATTATTACAGGCTATGATAACGTTTCACTGCCATTAGAGGAATTCGCAGTTTAATCAGTTATGACGCCTTCTGTTCAGTTTTGATGTTGCGTCATTCGTATTTTGTTATCTCAGAGATTTTAGTCACCGTTTGAATTCTTGCTCTTGTCATGTCCATGCATCTCAAATAAATTAGCTTTGAAGGGCCACTGTGATGAAATTGTGTTCGAAAAATCAACTTACAATCATCACCAATTAAAAGCAACTGCTGTGTTACACTTTCATTTGAAGAAAAGATAATGGAAACAGCGCCTGGCCCCGCCATAGTTTACACTTTTTTTTACAAACATTAAAATGCCATGATTTATTACGCAACAATTAAGAAACGATTTTCGCAGTATATCTAACCCACTTCTGAATTGTCTTTTGTAGTTTCATGTTACAATTGCGATTTCATGTTTAAAATTGACTTATAGATAGTTAAATTTTGAAGCCCTTTTCAATTACTGTAGTTAACCAGAAAAACGCGACCGTATTTACGCGGGAAATCAGAAGGAGAATAATTTTTCCAGGTTATAGATACGCCACTTTCAGTGGTCCTAGAAAATTCATAAATGCGTTACAGAAAACTCTTGCGACTCAGTTTTTGTAAGTAATCGTGTTTTAAAGATTGATGTGATTGATAAAAAGTCTGTGCGTATATGCGTTTATCGTCGTTATCGTTTATCGTCAATTTCAAAAGCTATTATCTTTTTGTTTATAGCAGTTAGACATTGTCAGCCCCTTTCAGCTGTACTACAACCCGACGTTAATTTATACTCAATTCCAGGTAATGTGGATAGTAATATTAATAAAAAATGAAATAAACGGCTATTTTAAAAAGAAATATGGCTACGAAATTGCTTTGGGCAATCAAATAAATTTATAAATGCTGTTGATTATTTCCAGTAAATTTAAAAATAGAAAAATAAAGAGATGCAAGTAACTTAGGTGAATAAGAAAATATCATTTATAGTGAGCTGAATTGAGCGAAATGAGAATTGCACTTTTGATACTGTAATTTTGTTTCGAAACGTTTTAGTGCACAAAAGATTTATTATTTAAATGATAGCATCAAAAATATTGTAGTAATAAATGCGGCAAATGAAACGAAATAAAGCAGAATTGAGGCAAGACCAGTGTAAAGGGTTGTTTCAAAATGAGAAAAGTTCGGCCCTTTTCTTTTTGTTTCGAGATGTGAAGCAAGACTTTTGATCTTTCTCACAATGTGTGTGTTTTTTTCCTTCTTTTATTTTCAGATATGGCGGCTAGTCACGTGTTTCCTCTTCTTTGGCACAATAGGTTTCAATTTTCTCTTCAACATGATCTTCACTTACCGGTATTGTCGGATGTTGGAGGAAGGGTCATTCCGGGGACGGACAGCCGACTTCTTCTTCATGTTCCTGTTTGGCGGCGCCTTTATGTGTGTATCCTTTAAACAATGTACACATGAAGAACTAATGAAGTACTAAGTAGCAAGTACTAACGGAGTACTTCTTTGTCTGACTTCGATTTGGGCAATGTCCGTTAACTTGCAAAAAAAATAACAGCATTTTTGGCATCGGAAATCGGAAACGCAACATGTGCAGATAATAATAAAGGTTTTGGTATTGGCGCTAAAAAAACTGAAGTGTTCACTTGAGAAAATAGTGATACATAATGAAATGAAACAATTGCCCACATACAAGCACTGTATATCTGTTTACTGTAATTGTTGTGACTGCCAAAGCAAATGTGAATGGCTATTTTGATGTCGATTCCTTTCATTAGGAAAGGATATTGCAACTTGTAGAGTTTACGTGCAGAATACAATATTAAAATATATATTCATTTTTTTTTCATATTTATACAAGGAATCAATAATATAGTGATTAATTGATTCGAAAAAGGAGCAGGCACTAGTCACTAAATATAGTCTTAATCGGGGATCAGATTGTGGCGTTGTTTGTGAATCTGGTGTTCCTTGGCCAAGCTTTCACGATCATGTTAGTCTACGTGTGGAGTAGAAGGAACCCCTACATACGCATGAACTTCTTCGGCCTTCTGAATTTTCAAGCACCTTATTTGCCATGGGTTCTGTTGGGATTTTCTGTCCTACTGGGCAACTCAGTCATGGTGGATTTGATGGGTAAGAAACTAAAGCTTCAACGAATGTGTGTCATGTACTAAAATATTTCATATTTCATGCAAAACAAATTCTACTAACGCTGAATGATTTAAGTTCTACCTTGAATTCAGGAGCATTGTTTTTGTCTGTATTTAGTTGTACCATTTTATACGGTTTCACAGTAAAATAATTAATAACTACATGTACTAAAATCGCATAAACCCTGCTAATTTTCATATTTCGTTAAAATCTGTTCATGTTCTTTCTCCCCTTAAATATACCGGATAAACGCATATTTTAATTTTCTTTGGAAAATGAGCTATGCAATGAAAAAAAAGAACAACAGCAAGAATTGAAGAGACTCGCATCTTGTTTAATGTCTTGTATTTTACTTTATTTTCAGGCATTGCAATTGGCCACATATATTTCTTCTTAGAAGATATCTTTCCAGCTCAGCACGGGGGATTCAAGTTGTTAAAAACACCTTGGGTACTGTAAGTACAAAATGTTCTTCACAAGCCTCTGTTTTTCTTTTAATGAACACCTCAATGTGACATGTTCCTGCTTGGCATTCAGTTTTATTTACTATGCAGGTGTTTTATAAACCGCGTAGTTATGGCGACGTGATAACAGGTAAGGTGAGAGGAACTGCAAAATGTAAGACCGTTTTGAAAAAGGCATGGTTTGATTCTTACTTAAAAATAACCAGATGTTAACATAAATTAAGTTTTAAATAACATTTTGAATTTATTATTTAGTTCGCCAAAAACCGTTGGCATATTCCGTTTAGTACTGAAGAAATGAAACAATAAAAAAAAAAAAAACTGCAATAAAAATATTTAAGTCAGTTTTATTAACTTCTAGTTATGGTATTAAGTGAGTTGTTTTAAGCAAAATAACACGTTTTGCATGCTGTTGATAACTAATGCGTGGCGTTTCGTTGCAGTAAGTGGTTATTAGACGCTCCTCAGGAGGACCCTAACTATGAACCGCTGCCGGAGGACCGGCCCGGGGGGTTCGACTGGGGCGAGGGGGCGGCCGCCAACGAAGGCAGGGAGGAAGCCGTTCGTGACGCCAATGAGCAGGACGATAGCGATAACGACTTGTGACGACCTTGACTTTGTGATGACCTTGACTTATACACAACGTGCTGTAATTTACCTAGATACGGGGCCAAGAGAATGACGCTACGAATAAAACGAGGTGGCGGGCAGGTTGTTGCCAGGGGAGGAAGAGGGAGGGCTTTTCATTAGCGTGCAAGCTAGTTATAAACAAACCGACCAGCGGTAAATCTGGTTGGGATGGAAAGAGTGGGGTGGGTGGCTATGTTGTTTCCCTGGCTTTTCTTATTTTTATGAGTGAGCAGAAAATATATTTTTGCTGGTGTCTCGTTATCATCATGCACTGCCTTTAAATGTCGGAATCCCAAATAAACATTTCGGTAAATTGCATTTGCAGAAAGCCCTGTAGCTATTTAACTATATAATGTAATTACACTGTGTTCGCTAAATAAAATGATATTTATTCAGATATGTGGTTAAATATTCGACTTAAATAATAGGTGCTCATTGATGGCATCGGTTATATACTGGAATCCCCTTTAAGTTTTTTTTTTTTTTTTTTTTTTTTTTTTTTTTGCAGTCGCCCGTGATTTTGCCCGTCTAAACGAGTTCTGTCAATTTTTTTTTTTCATTATTACACTTGGGGATTTGCCAAAATCCCCTAGTGTATTGAATTTGTACGAAAATTTAAGCCGCAGTTGTGGCATGTTTTTTCCGTTTTTTTTTTTTTTTTTTTGAGTTTGTCCGTGGAAATAGTCAGTGGCCCCTAGAGCTAAAAAGATGAAATATGGATATGATAAACTTCAGTATGTCTAGTTGACCTCCTGTATTTTTTTAATTCGCTTATTAATTTCAATTAAAAAAGGACAAAACAAATGTGCGGAACAGGCGGCAAGAAGCTGGCACTTGGCAAGACGAGATCTTCCAAAGAGTTAAATGTTTTGGTATTATCTTCTTTACAGTCGGCCGTCATTTTGTCATCACAACTCGTCAGAAACTACTGGTCCGATTGACACCAAACTTTCGCAGAATATAGAACTTGACGTAAACGAGTTCTATCAATATTTTTTTTATTTATTATTAAGGTTTTTTTCAAGGTCACATCAATACGCAAAAACAGGATAATTTTTCCTTTCTTCTGCACCGAGCAAAAGACTAATGCTCCTGTGCATAGTTTGCTATTACCTCACAGCTTAGGCCTGCTGTAAACACAGTGGCTTTAATTGGCGCATTGCTAAAATCTAGAACCCCATTTTCGCTAGCGAAATGTTTAACACTTGACAAAAATTAAAACGCAAAAAGCTTCCTTCATTGGGTTATTTCTTGAGCAATATATTACACTCAACACAGCTTATAAGCCGAGGAGTGTTTGGTTTTTGTTGACTTAAGGTTTTATTGACAGATCAGGCATACGCCGTGTTATCTGTTTTACGCAGTGAGAGCTCGCACAAACTGAGCAACTGTGTGATCTGAGGCAGACGTTAAAAATTTTTGACCTTGACCTTGAAGGTCAAGGTTAAATTGCGAAAAACGTTATTTAAGAAAACAATGATTTATCTCGAAAACGGTAAGAGCCCCCTATACGACGATACGTAAGGTATGACTTCCGGTGTCCTTGACCTCCAGGTCACTTTATCTCGAAAACGGTAAGAGATAGAGCAATCGGTTTCCAGACATCTCCGTGGGAACTAGACCAACCAAACTAGCCACATCTATGAAGGGTCATCTGAAGTGGTGCACCTGATAAAAATTTTTGACCTTGACCTTACCGGTAAAGTTGGTAGTATTTAGGAGGATGTTCTGCATTCAGACTTGTGAAAATTTTTAACAAACAGCAATATCATCTACCTTCCGTTTTAAGTTATCATTCCAAGTGGGGTCTAATTCGCTGTGCGAATTTCGGTCTAGTTTCGATAATAGTTTGCGAAGTCGGTTCTCGTTACAATTGTTTTTGGTGTTACTGAGCCCTTTCTGTTTGCATGTTCATCGATAGTTAATTAAGGACAAAAGCATGAACTATACAAGTTTTAATTCTTATTCCATATGCTTAACAATATAAGTTTCGTACTGCCCCTTAAAGCTGTACGATTGGTCTTATCCTTTTCGATGCGTCACGTCTAATTCTCTAACCAATTTAAGTATTTACAGTGATGTTTGAAACAGTATCCAATGTCCGTATAGATTATGTGTAATCCTTAAGTTCGGTGGGTAGTTACCATTGCACTTTAGTGCCTTGTATGTGTCCTTTTTCTGGTAATCGCGAATGCAAGTTTCGATTTATTTAGAACTTCACGTCAAATTTTTTGTTAGAAACATGACATCTCTGACATGGTTTTAATTGTTCGGAGCTATTGGTTTTACTTTCTGAAATCACGATGTTCCATGCGCGAATTAAGGGGTCTCCCAGGAAGTGAGTGATTCATCTCGCAGGCTGTCGATTGGTCGATTCTGGTATATATTTTTAAAGGGGGCGGTGGTGTAACCTCGATGCGCTCTTCCCCTACACAGAAATTCATCTACGCAGTGTGATTATACACAGGTGCGAGAGAAATTCGCCTGTTCAGATAACCACGTGAGAGCAAAGATGGCGCGAGTGGGGAGGGGGGTGGGGGGGGGGCAAAAAGAAAAAAAACAAAGTCGGAAAGTATTTTTAATAAACCTGAATATGGCAAGAAAAAAAAAATAACTGTACAAAGCATTTTTTCACTAACCACAAATTAACCCTTTACTGACAGAAATAATACAGATGCTGCTTTACGATTAATACTTAAATATCAGTAAACACTTTGGCATTTAAAATAAGAATTCTGAAGAAAATAAGAAACCAGATATTGTTTGGTGGGCTATTCCGGAACAGATTACCGATGGTTCGAATGTCAAATAAATCAATATTGCTTCATTTTTCTCTTACCCAAGGGTGAAAATAAGTTGAACAATGTAAATTCTTATCTTTTGGAGAAAGAAAAAAGAAAAATATTGGAACACTGAATTTACATTTGACTGTTTATTAAAATGTGGGTAGTTCACTTTTTAATAACTTATCGAAATTTTGCATTTTTAAAAATTTATATCCATTATTTTTGTTTATGTTTGTTTTTTTTTTTTTTTCATTTCTTAAGTAAGAAAATAAGTTAATTATATAGCCTGCAACCTAGAGTGCTGAAAAAATGACAAGGTTCCCATTTCTGTGACATTCGATTTAGCGGTAGTCTATTCGGGAATAGCCTATCAAAAACTATCGGGTTTCTTATTTGTTTCACAATTGAAGGGGTCCATGCATAAACTTGATAACTGTAGTTAACAGCAGTGGGGAAAAACGCCTTTAAAGTTTGAAATTTTAGTAACAAACATAGGTTTTTCCCATCGCATTTTCCTCAAAAAATGCCCACTTCTAAGTTGTTTTGAGGTTTTGAGGTGTAAGACTTACATATGTGATAGAACAGAGGCCAAGAAATACCGTGGTGGTAATAGTGCATTTTCCTGATAAGTGGAGTTATCAAGTTTATGCATGGACCCCTTCAATTCTTATTTTAAATAATACGGTGTTAATAAATAATAACAACTCCTGATAATCTCATCTACAGATAATAATAATAATAATAATAATAATAATAATAATAATAATAATAATAATAATAATAATAATAATAATATGTGTGAGGACGGATTAATTTCATGTATAATTGATATAACAAACGTGATTTAGAAACCCCTGTCTTGCAGATTAAGGCTGTATTAACACAGGCATGCAAACATATAGTCTCAAAGAATATCGACATTTAAATATCACAGGCCTTGTTTTCTTTACGACTAGTGGAAAGTGGCATATTCCGATACATTTCCCTCAATTTAAGACGAAATCGCCTTTGACAATCGAGTCTTTTGCGAGTATAAGGAAAAAGTAAAAATTTACGTTCGGTCACTAACATAAAATATTGCCAATGCTACAGCTCTTAGACCATAATGCGTCTTGGAAAATGTGTTTACTTGTTCTACTTGGGGTTGAGGAGGGGGTGGGGGAGGGCGTTTGCTGCACCTAACAATCGCGGAAACGAGACTTTTGCTCGTCACATGAATAATGAATATAGGCCCCGGGATCTACGTACCTCCCGTAATCTAGGTCCCCTGATCTATGTACCCCCGTTATCCAGGCAACACGGTCTACGTACCCTCCCTCCCCCGCTAATCTAGGTACAGGGTCTAAGTACCTGCGTAATCCAGTCCCCGGGGTGTGCGAACCCCCATTTTCACATCACTCGTAACGCCGCCACATTGCGATCCAAGTCCCCATTTTTTTCTCTGCACTTGTATATATATAAGTGTATAATCTTCACAGATATCAACAGATATCACGCGGTTTTAGATTAACGTGGCGTTATTCAAGTGTCACTTATGAAATGCTTGTACATCACGAAACATAATCTCATATAATTAATCTCCTACTGCCTCACTGAAAAAAAATTTCAGCAACTTCTGGAGTATTTAAATTTTATTTAATGTATTTCTTTTTAGTGTTTATTTTTTTTTTTTACAATGGCATTTTAGCAAGCTGTCTGAGAGAGAAAACGACGTTAGTGGAGGGCTGTTCTTTTGCTAACTTTTATGCCACTACAATCCCGAAATAATCGAAAAACAGAAACGATTTAGAGACTTAATTCGATTGTTTTCTCTTCGTTCATAATAACATTTTCCTACTGGAGTGAGAAAACCGCTGAGAACAAAATGCACAAGTATTAATAGATTTTACAGGTGCAACGACCTGATTTTAAACAAAAAAAAAAGAATAAATAAATACTGATAATTTAACAATCCAGGTATATATATATATGTATGTACATATAGTATATAAAACGATAACAGAAACATGATGAATTGGTTGATTTTAACGTTTAAAGAATGAAATACTGCTGAAGCTTGTGAATGGCCTGACAAACAATCAACTGATTGTTTTTTTTTCTGCAATGTAATGTAATGTATTGTCTGTTGAAGCAACTGCCTTAATTTTATTTTAATAAATCTTTGCCTTGATAAACTAAAAGCAGGATGGGGCATTTGAGGTTGAGATCGACATCCAATTAATCGAATAGTCGCGATCAGTATGAAATGAAGTATGGGGCTGTCACAGGAATGCTTGTCAGTCCACCGATATCGAAAATGTACCACATGTGATTTGATGTACAGACGGTGGACAATCAGTTTTAAACTGGAACGCGACTGAAATAAGTGTTTCCATGGTAATTATGACGTCATTTCGTGCGCCACAAGTGTAAACTTGTTACACATCGGCTCGATGTATCACACTTATTTAAGCAAGAGAATCAGTTTAGTTGATACAGTTCTATCTCCCAAGAAAAAATATATATTTACAGTAAATAATGATGATGCATTGTGGGAGTGCTTCTACCAGACTGAAAAGCGAATTAGTAAGCAGGAGATCAATTTCACAATGAAGAAACACTGACACTTCTCGCTATCTGTTCTCCCATCGGGATGACGCTTGCGGTGAATTCAACATGCTTTGTTCACGGATTTCGCCTTCAATACTTAACAGTTCTTGGCGTAAGCGATCGTTCATTTCTTGGGCAGTCTCTGCAAATACACACACAAGAGTAAATTAGACGACGTGGCCCGTCAAGTCAAAAACCTATTTCAAATCTGTTTAAAAAAAAACAAACAGTCGACTAGTTGGAACTGCTTCTATCGAGAAAATATCAGTGATGAATTTCAAGAAATTAGTTTTCAGATCGGTTCCTTAGGTGGTTTGTTGATTTTTTTTCTTTTTATTTTGTTTTTACCCCCCCCCCCTCATTCAGCCTCTTACTCATTTGGACTGCCTTTCTGACCCCTCCCTCCACGTCAATTCATAAACAAGTTTGTCCAAGGACAAAGTCCCAGCTTACGAAAAGCAATAAGACCCATTCCAGCGTGTATGAGCGAAGGAATTTCCCTGAAATATCGGGCTTCAAAAGATGAGATGGCAAAGAGCTAGCTCAATAATTAATTTAGCACCGGACCAGAACATAGACCGATAAATGCATACAAACATTTCTTTACGTGAAAAATGGGGAACAGATTTTTTGTATCTCTGGTAGACTGGATAGTCTGCCATAGATACCTTCAAACAACGCTCGCATTTCGGACCAGTGCGCATATTTATGTAACTTGCCTCGATGCGCGGTTCTTATTCAGACAAGTACGCATGTTTATTTAATTTGCGTTGATGCGCGGCTCTCATTTTGGAACCGTGCGCATGTTCATTTTACTTAATAAAGATTAATGCGCGGTTCTTATTCCAGACCAATGCGCATGTTTATTTTACTTTCGTTGATGAGCGGTACTTATTTTGGACAAGTGCACAAGTTTCCTTAGGTTGTCTTGATACGAGGTTCGCATTTCGGAAGAGTTTCCATGTTTATCTAACTTGCACGGTGCGCATGTTTATTTAACTTGCGTTGACGCGCGGTTCGAATATCGGACCAGTGCGCATGTTTATTTAACTTGCATTGATGCGCGGTGCTTATTCTGGACCAGTACAAATGTTTATTTAACTTGCATTGGAGCGTGGTTCACATTTCGAACCACTCCACACGTTTATTTAAGTGGCGTTGATGCGCGGTTCGAATTTCGGACCAGTGCGCATGTTTATTTAACTTGCGTTGATGCGCGGTGCTTATTTTGGACCAGTGCACATGTTTATTTAACTTGCGTTGATGTGCGGTTGGCATTTCGGACCAGCGCCCATGTTTTTTTACCTTGTGTTGATGTGCGGTTCTTATTTCGGATCAGTGCGCATGTTTATTTACCTTGTGTTGATGTGCGGTTCTTCTTTCGGATCAATGCGCATGTTTATTTACTTGTGTTGATGTGCGGTTCTTATTTCGGATCAGTGCGCATGTTTATTTTACTTGCGTTGATGAGCGGTACTTATTTTGGACAAGTGTACAAGTTTCCTTAGGTTGCCTTGATGCGCGGTTCGCATTTCGGAAGAGTTTGCATGTTTATCTATCTTGCGTTGATGCACGGTGCTTATTTTGGACGTGTGCATATGTTACTCTAACTTGCGTTGGTGCGCGGTTTGCATTTTGGACCAGTGCGCATGTTTATTCAACTTGCGTTGATGAGCAGTTCGAATTTCGGACAAGTACGCATGTTTATTTAACTTGCGTTGATGCGCGGTGCTTATTTTGGATCAGTGCGCAAATATTTATTTAACTTCCGTTGGCGCGTGGTTCGCATTTCGAACCACTGCGCATGTTTATTTAACGTGTGTCGATGTGCGGTTCTTATTTCAGGCCAATGCGCATATTTCTTTAATTTGAGTTGATGCGCAGTTCTTATTCTGGACCAGTGCGCATGTTTATTTAAGTTGCGTTGATACGCAGTTCTTATTTTGAATAGTGCGCACGTTATTTAACTTGCGTTAATGCGCAGTTCGGTTCGCATTTCTAACCAGTGCGCATGTTTATTTAACTTGCGTTAATGCTCGGTTCCCATTTCTGACCAGTGCGTTTGTTTATTTAGCTTGCGTTAATGAACGTTTCGCATTTTCCACCAGTGCGCACGTTTATTTAACTTGTGTTGATGCGTGGTTCGCATTTTGGACCAGTGCGCATATTTATTTAACTTGTGTTGGTGCTCGGTACTTATTTTAGATCAGTGCAAATGTGTATTTAACTTGCGCTGAGGAGCGGTTCGGAATTCGGACCAGTGTACCTGTTTCTTTAGGTTGCGTTCATGCGAGGTTCGCATTTCGGACCAGTGCGTAGGTTCACTTAACTTGCGTTGACACGCGAATTGCATTTCGGACTAGAACGCATGTTTATTTCAGTCCCGTCGATGCCCGACTCTTATGTCTATTCAATTTGCGTCGATTCGTGGTTCTTTCTTCGGACCACTGCGAATGTTTATTTAACTTGCGTTGATGCGAGTTTCTCATTTCAGACCACTGCGCATGTCTATTCAACTTTCGCCAATGTGTGGTTCTTTTTTCGGACAAGTTTGTTTAACTTGCGTTGATGTGCGGTGCTTATTTTGGACCGGATCGCATGTTTATTTAACATCCGTCGATGCGCGGTTCGCATTTCCGACCATTGCCAATGTTTATTTAACTTGCGTTGATGCGTGGTTCTCATTTCAGACCAGTGCGCATGTTTCTTTGGGTTGCGCTGATGCGCGGTTCTTTTTTTCGGACCAGTGTGCATATTTATTTAACTTGCGTTGATGCGAGGTTCGCATTTCGGACCAGTGCGCATGTTTCTTTAGGTTGCGTTGATGCTCGATCCGCATTTCGGACCACTGCGCATGTCTATTCAATTTGCGTCGACGCGTAGTTCTTTTTTCGGACCATTGCGCATGTTTATTTAACTTCCGTTGATGCGCGGTGCTTATTTTGGACCAGTTTGCATGTTTATCTTCCGTCAATGGTTCACATTTCGGACCAATGCGAATGTTTATTTAACTTGCGTTGATGTGCGGTTGTTAAATCTGACTACTGCGCAAGTTCATTCAACTTGCGTTTATGCGCTGCAGGAGAAGATTCATTTATTTTTTTTTTTAATTCCGAAAAAAATTCAAAAGTTTTCCAATTCACTCAAAAAGCACAAGCCGTATGCATGACCCCCTAAAGTCGGCTTGTATCAAAAATAAATGAAATCTGATAAAAACAGTAGGAGGAAATGCATTTTGAAGTTTTTTTATTCAAAAATTCACCAAAAATTCTGATCGACTCGAAAAGCAGAGGCCGTATTCACGACACCCTAAGCATGCCTCAGCCCCAAAATAAATGATGTCTGATCAAAACTGCAGGAGAAGATGCGTTTTGAGGTATTTTCATCAAAAATTCCCTATCGAAATCAAGAATTCTCAAGTCGAGTCAAATAGCACAAGCCGTATGCCCGACCCACCTAAGGATGCCTCATAGCAAAAATAAATGAAATCGGATTAAAACTGTAGGAGGAAATGCATTTGAAGTTTTTCTTCAAAAATTCCCTAAAAATACAGAAATTATCGGATCGACTAAAAAGCGCAAGCCGTATGCTCAACCCCTTAGGGATGCCTCAAACCAAAAAAAAAAAAAAAAAAAAAAAGAGAGAGAGAGAGAGAAAGATCAAAACTGTAGGGAAAAATGCATTTTGAAGTTTTTTTCTTCAAAAGCTCCCTAAAAATACAAAAATTGTCCGATCGACTAAAAAGCACAAGCCGTATGCACGACCTTTTAGGGTCATCGGATCTTTGAGAGGTTTCGGATCAAAAATGTAGGACGAGATACATTTTAAATTTTTTTTCTTCAAAAATTCCCCAAAAATTCAAAAATCACCCGATCGACTAGAAAAGCACAAGCCGTATGCACGACCCTTTAGGGGTGCCTCATACCAAAAATAAATCACACCCGGTCAAAAATGTAGGAGGAGACACATTTTAAAATTTTTTCTTTAAAAATTCCCCAAAAATTCAAAAATCACCCGATCGACTAAAAAATCACAAGCCGTATGCGCGACTCCTTAGGGATGCCTCACACCAAAAATAAATGACATCGAATCAAAATTGTAGGAGTAGATGTATTTTGAATTATTTTCTAAATTTTTGCTTAAAAAATTCCCCAAAAATACAAAAATTGCCCGATCGACTAAAAAACCACAAGCCGTATACACGACACTTTAGGGGTGCCTCATACCAAAAACAAATCACATCCGGTCAAAAATGTAGGAGGAGATACATTTTAAATTTTTTTTTTTTAAAATTCGCCAAAAATTCAAAAATCACCCAATCGACTAGAAAAGCACAAGCCGTATGCACGACCCCTTGGGGATGCCTCACACCAAAAATAAATGACATCGAATCAAAATTGTAGGAGTAGATGCATTTTGAATTATTTTCTAAAATTTTGCTTAAAAAATTCCCCAAAAATACAAAAATTGCCCGATCGACTAAAAAAGCACAAGCCGTATGCACGACACTTTAGGGGTGCCTCATACCAAAAATAAATCACATCCGGTCCAAAATGTAGGAGGAGATACATTTTAAAATTTTTTCTTTGAAAATTCGCCAAAAATTCAAAAATCACCCGATCGACTAGAAAAGCACAAGCCGTATGCACGACCCCTTAGGGATGCCTCACACCAAAAATAATTGACATCGGATCAAAATTGTAGGAGGAGATGCATTTTGAACCAAAGTTTACTAAATAAACAACTAACTAACTAACTAACTAACGGACACCGCCCGCAAACCGATGGGGATACCCTAGCTTACGTGTAACGTAAGCTGGGCTAAAAAGAACAACCTCCATCTGGGCTGTTGGGGCTGTTCCAACGAGCGTACATTACCTGCAGGATGTGAGGTGGGGTGTTGGTAGCTATTTGGCGGGGGCTGGCTGCCGTTTTTGAACGGGCCTTGGCTGGGAGGAGGACCTGTAAGAGCAATAGTGTGCATGCTGACATCGAATCGAACGACACTACGAATATAATATATGAACATACATTATCGCATTTTACATTTTAAACATTAGAATTTAGCCTCTATATGAACACAGAACTTGGTCGATCGGTAAACATTCCTTTACTGGGGCGAGGGGGGCGGGGTGGGCTGGGATTTTTCTTTGCTCCTCAGTAATAATGCAGATATAACTGTCTCGATAACTGCCAATTAACGAACGAAACAAGACTATTGATAAATGGTAGAAAAGTTATCCCCTTGATATATGGCGTATACTCCACGGCAGGCAATAAAATATAAAATACCATACTTAAGATGACTGAAATCAAAATGAGACACAGACCCGCATTATTTCCCAGAGTGTTAATATGCAGTAACGCGGTTCAATATGTTTGAATTAACAAAAAGGTTCATCTATTTAAGTGTTTCAAATTTATAACACTTGGTTGATATTGCCTTCACACGAGGGTGAAAGCACCCAGAAATCATCTTAAACGCTGTAAATTATGTGTTCTTTTGCATATATATTCTGCTTGATGGCGACCAAATAAATTCTATTTTATACAGTCCAGTTGGACAGAAACATAAATTTGCGATGAAATAAAAAATATCTACCTATCAAGTACTGTATAAACTATATTTTACAACCTTTATTTACAATGTTCATTGTCAAGCGGGGGATGTGTTTATATGGGCTCGTATCAAATTAAAGAAAAAAGAGCCGAGAATCCACTTCCGTGCTGTTTGATTTTTTCAGCAAATGTCACACTATTGGCCAGCATCAAAAACTTATTTTCAGGCTCCACACTAGGGATGAACGGAGGTGGGGTGGGGTGAAGGGAGGGGGGTGGAAGCTAGTGGGGAAGGAAGGACTATTTTTGGCCACTGCTGCAAGGAAGCAGGATTGTTTTTCGCTCCAAACATTTGACAATGACCATTGTGAAAAACACAACTCGTGTTCTACAGAGTTGGGAAAAAAATGCCATGCAAAATATCTATGTTTCCGTCCTGGTGCATTAGCATGCAAAAGACAAGTGCAGTTTACTGAAAAATTCGAACAATGACATAAAACGTGGAAAAAAATAGTAGTTTTTACATCTGTGTGGTTTTATATTCGTGGATTCTACGATGGAAAAATCTTCCCGGTTCAGTGAAATGTTTCATACAGACAAAGATTTTCTCTAAGCACGATGGAAATATAAATATATTCACTGACACTGAACAAAAGAAAGAAACTATAAAAAAAAAAAGAAAAAAAAAAAAAACAATTTCTACACTTCAAGTCAAGTCGCAAGGAGAGATTCTGAAGGACAACTACACACCATGAAAATAAAATCTGACACACAAATTCTACCTTTTCTTAGACTTGCCCTTATTAGTTTCA
Organism: Protula sp. h YS-2021; assembly: GCA_949752745.1. NCBI lineage: Eukaryota > Metazoa > Annelida > Polychaeta > Sabellida > Serpulidae > Protula > Protula sp. h YS-2021. Next base: position 23,240,813 of record OX457030.1, read on the forward strand.
ATTTCTGTTGAATTCTCTAAGTCTATGTGTTGATAAGTAAAAATTAAACAACAAATATTAGGTTCGTACATATATTTTTCCAGGAAGGGAAAGGGGGGGGGGAGGTTCAAGTAAGTGTGCAGAAATAAGAACTTACTGTTTTGTTTTCAAAAATAACAGGTCACTAAAATGCATTAGGATTTGGTGTAGTGTTTTCATTATCATAATTTGATCCAAGACGCTGTCAAAAGTTTTACTGATAAAGGATAAAAATACAACAATTTGTCAAATTTTTCACGACACGAGTGCATCTTCTATTTTCACTTATTGTGCATTTGGTATTATAACTACGAAATTCATCAAATAAATTCGGCAACAATACACCGGTTAATATAGTTAATGGTTATATCACAACATGAGAGAAAAAAAACAGGACATTAAATCATATAAACCTATTAGCAATAGTCTGTTTATAATGCGTGTGACAACTCTGAAATCAGTGACGTGTTAATGAGTTTATGTGAAGAAATCAGGCTCTTAAATCAGCTCAACAGATATTGACATTTTTGCTTCATGGCAGGCTGTTTAATCATAGCAGGCCCATAGTGCGACAATCTACATCAGGATCCATTTATATAGGATCCTGATTTCTACCGGGTCCCAGGTTTCCCATAGGGGTCAATTTGTTGTATGTCGAACTGGTCGGTTTAAGGTTCTGTTTCATGGTCAATGTTCAATCTCCCTCCGACCTACACCCGTGAAAATGAAAGGAGGAGCTACCTCGTTGTTTCCGTGGACTGGGTACGGGACCGGTGGAGACCTGTGGCTGCGGTGCTCGTGATGCTCTCTGCTGCGGGGAGGACGGTCCCGTGGGCGGGCCGGAGCCCGGCTGGTTGGCTGGCGCGGGCGGTTGCTGGTACTCGTAGCGGGTGGTAGGGTTCCCGTTCCGTGGCGTTGTGTCAACAAATCTATGACGTAAACATTAAACCAAAGCTATTACCTAACTCATGCATCACTTGTTTCGCTAAAAGTCTATAATAATAATAATAATAATAATAATAATAATAATAATAATAATAATAATAATAATAATAATAATAATAATATCATTATTGTTTTGTTAATATTGTTGTTGTTATAGTTATTATTATTACGAGTTTACAGACGTTATAAATGATTAATTAATAACAGTTGCTCTTATTCAGGAAGGTGGGGTTTGGGGGGGGGGGGGGGAGGGGGAGAAAAGATTGTTAAAGCTTTTAATTGAATTGCAAGGCCTTACGCGGGGTTGCTCTTGTTGAGCGGCTCGGACAGGCGATGAGGGGGCCGCTTCTGGTGGTGACCCATCCGGGGACTTGAGCTGTAGCCATTCACGTGCGCGCCCCCTCGTGGTGTCGTCTGCAACAAAAACACCCACAAAACATGTCTAGGGACAAAACTTGTGACTACTGCGACTTTCAGAAAAAAATACTGACCTCAGCGTTTCTCAGTGAAATTTCTCTTTAATTCACTGAACTAAAATAATATGGGGTGGGGTGGAGGCTGGAAAACATTCACGCTTTAATATATATATTAGTACCTTGATATGACGCATATGAAAGGTTACTTATGCTTAAACAGTGATGCATTCTGTGCGGTTACCAATTTGAATGGCTAAATCCCTCAGTGTATATACATCTGAACGATTATGGGAGAAATTTATTACGTCGAGTGTACGTGTTAACGTTTCTTCAGTTTCTTCAGATATGATGAGAACTCACGATGGGCTGGGGTTGTCTGTATGAGGGTGGAGTGCCGCCGGGGGAGCCGTAAAACTCTGCGCGCGGGTCGGCGGAACTCTTGCGCGAGGTGCTCGTGAGGCTGTACATGGAGACGGGTGTGCCGTCCATGGAGCGGTGCGTGCCGCCCACCATCTGCCCGTGTTGGATGGTCTCCGCGTGTCGCAGCAGGCGCTCGTTCTCACGCGCCAGCGCCTGCTGCTCACGCCGGCCCTGGTCACGTGCTTGGTGCAGGTCGCTGTTCTCGTTTCTATAATACAATCACATACTTATTTAAACAGCGCTGGTGGGGTGTCAATAGCTCTACATATTCGTAAGCATCACTATAAAATTTTAATTTTAAATTTTATATCCTTTTATTTGTGTTTTTCAAATTTTTGTACTCTACTTTTTTTGCAATGGTTATTGGCAATTTATACACAGAGTCTTTACCGTAGAAACTCGTTCTCGATCATGTACTCCTGGAGCATTTCGTAGAGACCACCGTCAGAGCCGCGGTTCGCGATGCCGTGTTCTTTGAGCATGCGCAGAAACTTCTCGTCATTCTCTTTCTGCAGTTGACCTTTGGGCTTGACAGGGAATTCCAGCTAAACAAACAATGCATACTTGTGTGGTATCGCCTCGTTGCCATGGATTTAATATGTATTTTGCTGTTACAGTACTTTAGAACAAAGCTAAGACACTGCCAAGACTCGAAAATCTGATCCAACCTGTTGTCTTAAATAGTGGTTCTCCTGCCTGAGAACCTTGACCTCTCGCTTCAAGCTTAGGATCAGCTTCTCGCGCGGGTCCATCTTAATGACGGGCTTGGATTTGATCTTCTTGGCTCTGTTCGCATAGCGCAATGTGTTCATTGACTCAGCACCGTTATAACCGGAAGGGGATACGCATGCGATCTGCAATCAACATCGAATGTACCGTAAATTTAAAATTTCCTATTTTTGAGCAGACTGCATTTATGTAGCACATTTCTCTTTAATGTTGCGTATTTTTTTAACTGGTGACGCTTATTTGACAAATATTCTGGCACAAAGAAATGGTTCGTGGACTGGCATTCTTTATTAAATTTGAGGAAATTTTTTTTCGGAAAAATACCAATATATATCAACTTTTGAAGATAAAAACACTTCACATTCGACATCACGTGGTCCAATCCCTATTGGGTGTTTGGTCCCAGAGAAGCCTTTTATTCAGGTGATTTTTTTATATTCTCCAAGCATGGCGAAGACGTACCATAAGCGTGACGCCATTTCCGCCCAGGCTGTCAGCGAGGAGCTTGGTCAGCTTGCTATCTCTGTACGGGATGTGTCCGCCACGCTTCTTCGCATCTCCCAGTGACGATATACAATTGCCTGACATTCAAACAACAGCTAATTGACTGAATTCAATATTTGCAGTCTAATTAATTTAATTTATACTCCCAGATTCAAGCTTTACCAAATACAGTTTAATATGATAAATAGGGGATATGTTTTTAATATGGAGATAAGATAACGCAAATATGACACTTCAGTCACTCACCTAGTACAAGTAAACTCCTATTTATGTTGTTTGACTCGAGAAGATGCGATTGGTCGGATTTACCATCCGTTTTCGTTTTCTCGCTACCTGAAATATTAATATCGATCTTTTCACTTCTCAAATCCCATCACACCAGCACTTCAGTTATGTGTGATTTCATTGAACAACTAACAAAATTTAACCTCTCTATAATGAACACCTTCCGGACCTACTAAAATGTTCATTGTACAGAGGTGTTCATTAAAAAAGGGGTTCATTTCATAATGAAACTAAGAAATTCAAAGAATATAGTGTTCACAGGGGTGGTTCACTAAATAGAAGTGTTCACTAACGGAGGTTTTGCTGTGGTAGAAGGCTGATAGTGAGTATCCCAAAACTAAGAATAGAACAGACCTGCTAAATCTACGAAAGTGAGTTTGCCGTGTTTGGTGATGTACAGGTTTTCGTCATCTGGATCCTGGTGGTCTGAATCCAGATGCAGCGACAGCATGCTGTGACTCCGGCTTGAGTGCTCGTTCACGGAATTCGCACCGGTCGCTCGGTTTCGTAAACCTGCAAAACATCAGAAATCAACAAAACCGAATTGAAAACTCGGGTCTCCGGAAAACTATTTCCTTGTGCAGGTACCGCTTCTCAGAAACGGTCGCACTACTGTGTACTTGTCGTTCAGCGATGCAGAGCGTAGTTTGAGTTATTCCTGGATGGAGAATGATGAGAAATATCACGAAATGAGGATTTCATTGGTGTAAAACACTATAGAACAAATCTAGAAAATTTGGGTTGGGGGGGGGGGGGCACTGAGGGTGTTGGTTAGCATTTACAGGTTTCTGTTACGAGCTATTATTAGTAACCTCCCCCCCCCTCCACCCGTCCCTCTTCCCTATAGCTACACTATAAACATATCCAACACCCTACTTATTTTATGGCGAAGAATAACACCAGCTCCATTATGCAGCCCGTATCGACCAACTGGCCTGTATACATGTCAGTTATTAGGTAAACAAACTGGGAAAAAAGATATTTGCTATTAATTGATTTCTTTACGATGGTTTGTTCTGCACTTTACACAGGTACATAGCTTAGCAAACAATTTCTAACTTATTTAGAAAATAGCTAACTGACATAACAAACGCCAAAGCATATCTTGGAAAATAGTGAGATAAATGTGTCGTTCCATTCTTGTTTTTTATTTATTTATTTATTTATTTTTTTGCACATAAATTTTGTCCATGGACAATTGAACTAGCTGCAAGTTTTCAATGTTTCAATAAATACTCATTTTTTGACTGCAAAAATACTACCTTGGCCTATGAGAGTGTAATCCCCGTAACCTCCCTCGGGCAGAGGTAAGCCTAAATGCACATCACTCAGTTCTAGCATAAGAGGGCCTATTCGCCTCCCATCTTCTGTTTGTAAGTACATCACATATGTAAGATCACAGTCGTTAAGGCTTTCAGTCTCGTTGCTAAGGCTACCGTTGCCCTGGTAACCGCTGTCACTATGCGCACTTCTTGTTTGGGAACTACTAAAATTTCTGTCAGCTTGATCCTCAAGCAGCAAATCTCTAATGCGCTCATATAGCCTGCCATGTTCTTTGCTGGGACGATCATCGTCATGGCGACGGTTGCTATGGGTCGCTTTGTCAGGGTCTCGCCCTGAATATGAAATCAAGTCGTACGTGTCTGTACCAGTGCTAGTTGTACCAGACAGTACACTGGTCACTTGGTCATTAATATCATTACTCTCAGTCTGGGCAGACGCATCTTTTTGATTTTCTGGACCGTCACTAGTATCCGTTGCTATGGTCTTTTTCTCCGTTTCCATGCCAACACCAGAATCTGTTGATTTTTGCCTGTTTTCGACGTTTTCGGCTGCAGGTTTCTGCGCCACTTGTTGGGGTGTCGGACTCTGCGTTTGGGTGCCCATGTCCTTGATTTCATCTTCAAAATCACTTGGGTTAAAATCCAAATCAGTCTGCACTTCCGTTTCGCGGACGCGCTGCGTACGGCGACGCCCGTTGGTTGCATCCATCGGCGAGACACTCCCAGAATCGCCCGGCTGGTATTTCAGCCTTTTCGGGCCGTGCGTAGCAACACCCGTATGCTTTTGACCCGAATGATTTTTCAATAAATATTGAACTTTTCCCGATACAAGCGACACGTGGGAACTTAAGGCGCTGCTGTGATCACGAATAGACTGGGGCTCGGATAACGGATCCTCCCGCCATCCGCCAGTCGAGTCTCTGTGGTCACTTAATCCGGCATCGTACTTGGGTGACAGACTGGCCAGAATGTGCCGTGCGCTTAAGCTTTTTAAATGGTCAGGTGTCTGGCTGCGTGGGGTCGATTGTGATGCTGGATGTAACAGTCTGTTGCCTTCGCTTGCTTGCGATGATAATGGCGCGATTTGAGCGTAATCAGAAAAGACTGAGGCTGGTGTCTTGAGGTAAGACCCCGGCGTCTGGTGGCTTCTGTAGTCTACCTCTTCTGGGCTAAATAGACCAGTTCCTTGATTTGAGCGCTCGTCCAAAACGCCATGGGGTGTTAAAAGTGTCGAAGACGACCTTGCAGCTGCTCTAGTTTGACCCTGAACTGGATCTCGCAACACTTGCTGATCGTGATTTGATGACCTTGAGCTCATCTTATGACCTTGAGGTATGGGTTGAGTTTGACCTTGAAATGAGTCCCTCGAGACTGACATAACGTTTACATGCGGTGCAACATCAACGTCGCCACTAGGCGGCTCCACTGTCGCAGTGGTTTTATTAGGCTCGTTCCCAACATACAGATTTATAGTAACTCCTTGAAGCTTACTTTGACTCCCGTCATTTTGAACTAATCCTAAATTCTCCACTTCGTCCTGGATAATATCTTTCACGTGTTGTGCTTTATCATTGGATTTCTGCAGCACCATCTGCCTACTGCGGTAACCAGCTGCCTCATCGGTCGGTTTACTAACAGTGGTTCCTTTCCGTGGGGCTTTACTCCACGGCTGTCGCTGACTAGAATCTCTGCCTCCGCCTGTACCATCCCATAAACCGTCGTCATCACTTACTGTGGATTCTGTGTCAGCTTCAGACTCAGGCAAGAAATGGTTCTCCGGAGTAAGCCCGTTTTCACGCGGCAGTCTATCCGCCCGGTAAGCAGTCTGTGTGTGCGTTTGTCTCTCACGAATTTTAGGCGAATTTTTAGTGTAAGTCTCCTGTCTTGTTGGAACTACGTAGGGCGGTTTCGTAAAATGTGACTGGCTCATCTGTGGCTGTTTTTGTTTATGGGACTTTATACGGGTTTTATTTAATGTGAAATAGTCCTGTGCATGGATAACTTGTCTGTAATTACTGACGTCTGGTTGTGTGTTTCTGAAGTTACCAAGGTAACTAGACTTCCCTGGTTTGTGTTTATCCAATGGGAGAGCTTCACGTTGAGACGCGGCTTGGTTTCTGTTTAGTTTGTTTCCAGGGACTACACCCGTATTTCCAAGGTTACGGTTGCTACGGCTGTTAATTTGAGGCGCGCCTTCAATTAAACTGTTTTTGGAGTTGACACGTGAATTCTTCAAAGCAAAACTCTTGTTTACGTGACTCAGTGCAGCAGCTTTCGAGTCAATCCTCGGCGAGCTCTGGCCCGCTTTTGGTACTATTTTATTCTGCCCCAGTTTCCCCACTGTCGCTGTCTTTTCACTTGGCTTCTCATATTTAATACCGTTGACAATAACTGGTTTCATAAACTGTGTATCCATTGTTCACTGGATGTTACTCAAATAGCGCTGATATATCCAGCGTGAACACGAAAATATCAACTCTCCTACAGATGGCGCTGGAGGGGATAGGCCAGACTTCGATGTGGCGGGTTCCACACAACACAGTTTCTGTGCGAGTTTGCAACAAGTTTCGCTTTCGAAAATGATCCCTTGTAATTTCTCAAAGATAACTTTGCACTTCTGCATAGTGTTGAAATAGTAAGAATATAACATTTCAAAATGACCCATTTACTCGAATATTGCAATTTCAGACTGTGCTGTTTGTCCTCTGTAATGTAACAGGACATAGTATCTCTCGCATAAAACGCGAAAAAAACTCTCATTGCAACAATTCTACACGAATCAAACTCCCAGCAGCTCAGTTTAAATGACTATAACTTTGTACTACTTAACTTATTTGTCAGTTTCATTGCGCGTAAGTGTCGCGTAATAACGGGCTATTAACTTGCATTGATTTATAAGCAAGTCAACAATTATTCATCAATTTAAGTGTAATAAGTATAATAAATGATTCTCTCCAGGTTTTGTTCTTGTGTCAACTGTGCATTTTTTCACCAAAAAGCCACCGTAATAAATTTGGTAAAAGCTTAGGTTAACATTAAATAAATAACATTATACAATATGTTTAAAGCTTCCAAATTTTTGTACAGGCGCATAATAAATATCAACGTTTTTTTTTTTTTTGTGATTTTGTTAAAGGCACACGCGATTTTTTATCCTCATTTTAATGCAGTAGCTCATTCCTAACGGCAGGAATTATTCAGCGTGATCTATCATCATGATTCAATTCACTCCCGTTTCAATGGCCCATCTCCAGAGAGAAATGTCGATTTCCTTTATCGACAAGGTTTTCTTTTCACGTTAGAGCACACAAAGATAACACTCTGCCTATTGTTATTCATTGAATCTGTACTGACGAAGTTTCAGTAAGAAGAAGGTGGGACAAATACACAAGACCGTCGAAGGACACTGTGCAAGCTGAACCCAATCGCACGATTAGGCCTTTATAAAGAAGCTGAAATGAACAATCTATAAGAGCCTCCCCAAACCCCTTCAAAAATGGTTACACCTAGGTTTTAATACACAAATTTATCGTAATTGAAATTGCCCCCTTTTTTTGTTGTTTTTATGTTTTGGTTATACTACCTTTTTCCGGGGGGGGAGGCAGTGGGGGCGGGATTGAACGAGTAGGCGTAGTTACGCGACTGTCGCCGCGCCTGATTCGTAATCTCCTGTTATCAAAACATATCTTTGAATTGACCATGGAATCTCTTTAGGAAGGTCTGTGGAGTGCAATCCCTTTCTTGTTTTATACCTTCTGTATATTTTCAGGATATCTTAACTATTTACTATCTTATCTAATTGAAAAGCTTGATGCTTCAGGGTGAGAATCGTAAGTAGCTCTAATCCCTATGACGGAGATACGGCATGCACGGTTGTTGAGTCGCCATCCTAATTATTACCTCTTCGCAGATATAAATTTATAAATTTTAATTGGAGTGTTTTCTTAACGCCACAACGTGGCCATAAACACACATTTATTGCAATACAAATTAATTATATGATGTCAGTTTGGTTCATCAACATCCCCTTATCCAAACGCTAACTCAACATGTTTTCTGATGTAAAAACATCTCTTTAGTTTCGCATTTTATTTGCCATACACAGGGCAAAAAGTTTACTTTTCAGCTCGGGGTCCGGCGGGAACCCGACCTCTGAAACCATCGGTCCATAGATAAAGTGGTGGGGTCCCGACATTTTCGGGCAATACAAAAAGGTTACATTCTATACAATCAATTTTATTGTAACATAAAAATAAACGCGATTAGTGATATGCAAATCACAAAACTACTACTTCTAACAACAAAAAAGAAACACTGAATGATTCTACATTAAACAATGAAAAAACTCGGGTCAAATTCCAGGGGTCCCGAACCGATTATCAGGGGTCTCCGGGACCCCGGGACCTGTGAGCTTTATGCCCTGATAATACATATATTTCTTTCACAAGCATCTCTGGTTATAAGTTATTTACAACACAGATAAACGTTTTATTTACAAGAAGCAGTATAGTTTTAAATTTTACTTTATATATATATATATATATATATATATATATATGTTTCAATTTTTCCAAGAAGTAATTTAAATTTCACAACAGAGTGTTGTGAAAAAATATTAAAGTTCAAATTCAACATTTACTGGGAAAACGGTAAGGTAAGGTACAGTTGTTATACCAGCAACCAGTAAATATGACAACCACAATGGAATTCACAGCAATTCTTTCTCAAACCTTCACCAGTTATTTTTTTTTAATCTGGACAACAAAAAGACAGCAGTTGAAATTCATTCTTGGTCAATTAATTGAGACGGGGATTAGCACTTCAGAAATTACACACATTTAGATCCAATAAAAGATTTGGACACAGAATTAATGTCTTTTTTTCGCTTATTTCAGCCGTCATTTGTGACGAATAACTTGACTTAACGAGCATACTGATAAAAACTTTTAATTAAAAACACAATTCAGAGTTAAAATGTATGGGGGTTATTGCAACTAATTGTCACTTCTTGTGTAAAGAACATCTGAAGAGTTATTAATGGCTTTGTACTGAATTTTGTTTTCAAGATTTGCCAATATGTATCACCATGACACACCAAAACTCCAAACAGAATAAAATGATAGGCAAACGACTAAATGTAATACCAGTCTGAGCTGGATATAGACTCAACCGCTTGAGCGTGTACCGGATTTGCACTCAAATGTTCGACCTCTACCGGAATGACGTCGGTACGGTAGGGGTCCTCAGAATTGATAACGCCTACCAAGTTCATCAAAATACTGATGTATATTTTTCTGTCTCCAGTTAAGAATGATGAAAAAATTTTGAAGATTACTTGCAAAATTTTGTATCTGCGTAGGCACTGACTGGCTCTAATCACGAGGTATTGAAATTCAGCCTTTCTCCACGCTGATTTCAAGTTTTATGACCATTTGAATTTTAAAATACAAAACCTTAACACTTGCGACTGTATTCAGTTAAAACGCGATACAGAACTGTTTTGGACGAATTAAGTCCATTGTTATCAAAGCCCGTGGTAGTCTGACTTGTGTTAGAACTCCCTTAAAGGTCAAAGGTCTAATCTTCAAAGATCAGTCAAGTTTTTAAAGGTCAAATGTCATACCGCCCAGACGAATTATTTCGTCTTTCTGGATCAGGTATTTTTCTCTAAAATTCTGAATTACAGTTCTTGAATTATAGTTCCTTATAACTTTTGTCTGGAAACCATTCCAAGGACATCTAAAAACATTGCTGTAGTTTTCTTGGAGATAAGATGAAAAATAAGTGTGATTTCAAGTATGTTTCCGTTTTGATAGGTATTATTATATATCTAAATCCTTTTAAAATTATTTTGTTTGCTTTGACACAATAACGTACAAACTAACGGTGATGAAGAAATTGTAAGCCAAAACCTACAGGTTACTGGACAAAGAATACGGCAGTCAGCAAATGACTCCACTTTTGAAGAAAAAATGACTTTAACACATATATGTATATCCCAGCAATACCAATACAAGAGTGATTTGTCTCCTTCTGGATCTCCTTAATTATCTAAAATATGAGGGTCAACGAAATCTAAAAAGGTGCTTCTCTCGACTGTTTACTGGAAATGCTGAGGTTCGAGAAAGGGGTCGTTCTACAATCCGTTCGTTCCTCTCTAGTAGCAAGCGTGAATGTTTTCACTTGTACTGATTTTGTGTGGCCCACTGCGTTGGTGTTTTCACTTGCACTGCCTTGATGTGGTCGTACTTGTTGTTTTTTTTTTACTTCTACTATTTTGATGTGTTCCAATGTGTTGGCATTTTCACTGGCACCGCCATATTTGAGCCACTGTGTTGACATTTTCACTGGCATAGTTTTGATGTGGTCCTCTATGTTGATGTTTTCATTTGCACTGCTTTGGTGTGGTCTACAGGGTTCATATTTTCACTTACACTGCCTTTATGTAGTCACTGTAGTTGGTATTTTCCTTTCTACTGTTTTGATATGCACAACTGTGTTGACGTTTTCACTAGCATTGCTTTGATGTGGTCCACTATACTGATGCTTACACTTGAACTGCCATGGTACGGTTCACTGTGTTAGTGTTTTCACTTAATTCTTTGATGTGGTTATTTTGTTACTGCATACATTGAACTTCTCCCAGTGCGATCCATATAACTAAGGCTGATACTTATAAACCTTAGATGCAGTTTTCTTTTTGGAGATAGACACTTGAACTACGTTGCCCACTGCATTAAGATCGCAGACTATACAATTTATGTACAAGTTTAACATAACTGAGGCAGAAACTTACACTCCGTTGATGTGGTCTAGCTTGTTAAAACAGTAATGCGATGTGGTTCATTTCGGTGAATTTAAAAGTCTGTGCTACTTTGGCGTTATCCGCTAGGCTGAAGTAGACAATGGATCTGCTTTGATGTGGCACACTGCCACGCTTCTACTACACTGATGTAGTAAAAGTTTACTACATTGATCAGCGTTCGCGCTGGCCTTCCAGAAAACCGCGTCACACATAATTGTGTGACGCAGTGGGATCTAAAAAACCGCGTCACAGGCTGTCCACCAAGCATTTTTCAATACAAAGTACTGGTACCTTTTGAACACCTACCCCCTCCCCTCCTCTACCTCCTCCATGCAAAAATAAGCTGTAGTCTGTCCTGTTCATAGAAACCCGTAAAATGTGATCAAGTCTTTTATCACCTAGACGGTTCCTGCTCTTGGTTTTAATAATAGTTTGCGCGCGAAAACCTCACTCGAAAGTAGCAGAGTTCATTGGAACAAGCAGAAAATATTCCATAAGGATAGGAAAGTTCGGATAGTCCGTACGATATGTGGTCAGGAGCTTCCGTGCAACATCTGTCAGATTTTGCTGTTGTGCTGTGCGCCCAAAAACTTTAAATCCGTTAAGTTCTTTATACACTCCAAACAGACGAAGGGCTAATTTTTGTTGAAAAATTTTCACATATACTTTTTAGTCCCCCGCCGGGGGACTATAGTTTTCGGGTTTGTCTGTCTTGCCGTCCGTCTGTCCGTAGTATGTCCGTCCGTCTGTCGACACCTTTTTTGTTAACACGCTCAAGCCTACATTTTTTCACCGATTGTTAAGATATTGTATATATGGATAGTACTGGAACGAACAAGGATCGGTATTGTAAATGAGCCATGTGGGCCCAAGGACATTGGCCCGGCTGAACTTCACAAATTTTCCCAATCCTTACTCATTCCAATGAGTTTGTTAACACACTCAAGCCTACATTTTTCCACCGATTGTTAAGATATTGTATCTATGGTTAGTACTGGAACGAACAAGGATTGGTATTGTAAATGAGTCCTATCGGCCGAAGGACATTGGTCCAGCTGAACTTCACAAATTTTCCCAATCCTTACTCAGTTGAATGAGTTTGTTAACACACTCAAGCCTACAATTCTGGATCAATTGTTGAAATATTTTAGATATAGTAAGTATTGGAACCAACAAAGGTCGGTATTGTAAATGAGCCCTGGCGGCCAAAGGACATTGGCCCGGCTGGAATTTTAAAATTCACGAATATGATACGAAGGGTTGTAGTCCAACCTAACAAAATCAAATACTGGGATTGTACGGCGGGGGACATAGTCAGTTTCACTGACCCACTGGTTTCTATAGTGTGACGCGTTGGTCTGCAAAACATCGCGTCACTGTGACGCAGTGGGTTTTGAAAAGCCGCGTCACAAGCCCCAAAAAGTGCTAAAATCCGCGTAAAAACGCCGTCATCGCGAACGCTGATTGATGTTCTGTGTTCCATTATCTTCTGCTGGAAACTTCTACTGCTTTGACTTGGTTTTTGTCTCGGTGGAAACTCACGCCACTTTGATGTAGCGCCAAGGCATAGTTATGTTTGATTGACATGGTCCCCCTAAAGCCCTCGAAGCACTTACTGGTCATTCATATTAGGTGTCTCATAATGAATACCATGGATTATCAACAAGGCGGCATATTTTCTTATTAATATCAGTCTGAGTTTCATACAGAATCTTGAACAGGCCAGAAGAATATTTGACAACGCTAAGTAATGAGATTAACACGTCAAGTAGCGGTTTATCAGCCTGCAGTCAGATCTGAAGAGTGTTCTCAAACCAATGATTGTAAATGACAACAATTAATAGCAAACCCTTGGCCAATATTGTATGGCCAGTGCGTGTAGAAATGACAAAAGAGAGGGTTGGGGTGGGGGTCGGGGTCGGGGGTAGTTTGGAGCACATATTTATGTTGTTACGGGGTCTATGTCGCTATAACCGATCATATTATGAAGCTGTTCAATACTCAATACTAGTTTGGTCAAGTTTCTGGATGCGGTCAGACAGAGAATATAGTGGATGGAATGCCTTCTTTCAACATTCCAATATAATGGACATAATCCAATGGGTTGTATACAAGCTAATCCACCTTCTATCACTTCAGTGTAATGCGGTGTAATGCAGTGGGTCGTATAAAAGGTAACCAAGGTAACCCACCTTCTTCCAGCACTGCCAGCAAGTCGTCGACGGACTCGCACTCGACATGGAACAAATTCTCCACGTAGAAACCCTTGTTTTTAGACCACCGCACCATCAAGTTTCGCCGCTGATTTGGATTTAATAAATCCATAACCTGTTCGACAGAAAAAACTAATGTATATAGACACCAGAACCCCAGAAATAAGATTACCTTCGGGACGAGGGAAAAGTGGTTTTAATTCCGGTCTTATCCCTGGGTTCCGATATATATATATATATATATATATATATATATATATATATATATATATATATATATATATATATATATATATATATATATATATATATATATATGACAGTGAATGTGTCAAACTTGACTACGTCTCGATGAGTACGTCTATCCCCCGTGGAGGGTATGGTTTGTGTAAGGCTGTTGCGTGTTGACTACGAAAAATTTAAAAGTGGAAGGATAGGTAGACGTAGTGTCTAACATTAAGATGAATCAATCCATTAACTAGCAGGCGCGTGAGACTGTCGTAGGCACGCTAAGTACAGGGCCGATTTTTATAAAATCCGCCATTTTGTCAAGTCCCATCCGGAAAATTCTTGGTTACTGCACTGCGGAAGGGTCCAGAGAAGCCGTGTACAAAATTTGAAACGAATCCATGTACTAATGTGGCCTGTAGACGCGTGTGACTGCCGTATATACGCTAAGTCCAGTGCCGATTTTCAAATGTCCACCATTTTGTCAAGTTTTGCCCGATCCGGAAAATTCTTGATCACTGCACTGCGGAAGGGTCCAGAAAAGCCGTGTACAAAATCTGAAATGAATCCATGTACTAATGTGGCCTGTAGGCGCGTGAGACTGCCGTATATACGCTAAATACGAAAATTTTCAAAAGTCCGCCATTTTGTCAATTTTTGCCCGATCCGGAAAATTCTTGGTCACCGCACTGCGGAGGGGTCCAGAGAAGCCGTGTCCAAAATTTGAAACGAATCCATGTATTAATGTGGCCTGTAGGCGCGTGAGACTGAAGCGTGACAGACGAACAGACAGACGGACAGACCGAAAAGTTCAAAACTATATCCCTCCGTTTCACGGGGGATAATCAGTAACTTTACGAAGTCAATCAAAATATCAGTGAAACTGTAAAGTCACTGGTTCACTCAGTGACACTGTGAAGTCACTAATAAAGCCACGGATAATAAGCCCGCAAAGTTTTACAGACGTACTGAAATGAGTCTGAACAGGAGTTCGGTTCTTTGAATTTTCTTATTGTGCAATTGCTCATTCTCTTTTGATGTCGTTTTAATGGAGAATCACAACTATACGTATTGCTATATGTAAGAGTTGTAAAGGTTTTTGTCAATGGCGACTCTGATGGTATTATGTGGCCTTCGTCAAATTGCAATTTCTTGTTCATGTCTGTACTCAAACCATGTCCAATGGGGGTTCTCCGGGCGACGAGAGTATAGATTTTACTTTTGTGAAACTGAAAAGTTATTTGTCTGGAATCAATTCAGAGTGAATGAGATATTGCCTTCAATAATTTCGCTTTTAAATACTTCATAATCCTATTTGGAATCAGGTTGCTTTTCCCTTGATGACACTTTGCAGGATGCTGTTGAAATAATCCAACAGTAAATAATCCACTAAACCGCCCTTCGTTTTCGTTTTCAGTTTTAATCACTCCGTGAAATAGAAACTTAACTATTATTTGCCTAAAAGTTTTCGCTGGATTATATAACCAATCCCAATAATTCTGTTACACACCAGAATATATTTCTCAACAAAAATCCTGCTGCTATTACAACTATGTCTCACCGTGGACGAAAAAGCAGTAACGACAATTGCAAGACTAAGTTCATACAATCACAGCTCAGAGTATTTCACAGAACTATCATCAAATATGTGAAATTAAAACACCGGATAAACAAAAACAACACAGACAATCGCAATTTGCCAGGGTAAGATCACGGCCCAAACAACTAATTTGGGCAAGGCTAACACATCAACGGAATAACTGCAGTTTTGAAAGGCCAAATATATACCACTGAACCCTACATAGTTTTACAGACTAAAAATATAATGAGCACCTAAACAATAACAATTTCAGTGAATTTGTCAAATTTTGAAGGCTTACAATACGAGACATTATAAAGTCACTGAAATTTTTAGTGACTCGACAACGCAACAGAGTGAATCAGCGACAATGTTACTGAGATTTTCAGTGGCTTTCTAAAGCCACTGTTATGGTAGATTCACTGTAACATGTATGTGTTGCAGACAAGCTGTCAAAATAAGAAGTTTAAGAAGTTTCTGAATATTTAAGGAAGTTTTAAACTTCCTGACTCGGACAAAACCCTTTGTTAACTTCTTAATTTGTAACATATTAGTGATTTTACAGTCAAGAATAGAACTGTATTCATTCAAGGTACGTAAACCAGCATTTGTTGGCCGAATAGAAATAGTTTAAATTGTGTGCTCCTGGAATTTGTAGAATTAAACTGTCAGAAATTTATACGTCAGAAATAATAATAATAATAATAATAATAATAATAATAATAATAATAATAATAATAAAGGACACAAACCTGTTCATTATATATTTCTAAGTAGGACGCGGTGATTCTGAAGCCGGCGCGAGGCTGTTGCTTCATTAAGTGAAATAGGTAGTGGAAAGAGCGAGGTATGAGGCCGTACTGCTCCTTACTGAAGACCATGTGCCCGTCCTGAAACTGCCACAAAATAACGCGCTCGTGTAACACAGCTAAACGAAGAGAAAATAACGCGCTCGTGTAACACAGCTAAATGAAGACCAAATAACGCGCTCATGTAACACAGCTTTCAAATGTAGAAAAACACTAAGATGGCGTGAAGCTCCGCTGTAAAGACACTATCATCCCATGAAAGGAACTGGCAATTTAAAAAATCACACGAAGTTTTTTCTTTTTTCTTTGGGGGGGGGGGGGGCGGGAGGGGGAGGTTATTGTTTCAAATCTTTTTTATTCTTTTATTCTGTTCTGACGAGGTGAAAACGAACTATATGCAACCGTACATGGTTCGGAGTACTCTACTCTGGCACGCGGCCATCATTACACAGCAGCTGACTTTCATTTCCTGAGGAGTGCGTAACGGCCTTTAAAACTACACAAGAGGTTTTAATACAAAGCTGTGTGGAAATACTGTGTGAGGGGGATGCTCGTTGTGTTGTTCAAGCCATGAACACCACCACCTTGCACTTGGACTTGGAGGTTAAGATGTTCATGACATGACCATCAATGGGAAGTCGGAGGTTTAGGCGTTCATGATATGAACATCACTGGGAAATCGGAGGTTGTGGCGTTGATGGCAGGAACACAAATGGGCAGTCGGAGGTTTAGGTGTTCATGATATGAACATTAGTGCCAAATCTGAGAGGAGCTCTTACCAGTTCAGGTGGACCCGTAATTGTGTGTGTTTTGCCAGATCCCGTCTGACCAAATGCAAATGCTGTACATGAATACCTGTCCCGAAAAGAAAACAGTACAGTGTAAAGACTTCAAATAAAATAAAATAAAAATAAAATACCATTTAAAAAAATAAACCTTTGCATCGACTTTTATTGAGGCTTAACGATCTCATTCCCATTTTTTTAAATATATAAATCTTTTAAAGGCAATTTTAAGTAACAAATACACCGTAACAGACAGTACCAGGATCAAGTGGTAAAAAGTATCATATCTTGTTAGACACAACTTTAACTACCGAAAGTTTATGCAAAATACCAATGAACAAATTACTTTATGAGTTACCAAAAAAACCCAATCAAGTATCTATTTAACAAACATGATCTTGAAAATAGCATAAAACGGTTGTTAAATCTCAGAATTTTAACTGATTTTATGTAAATTTTCAAAGAAAAAATAACTTTACGAGTTGCGCGAATCTAAAATAAATATCTTTTTGGCATATCTGTTCAAAAGAAAATATATAGGATTTTTATACCGGCACTCGTAAACTATTTAACAATTTGGAATGCTAAAAAAGAGTATTTTTTTTTTCGTATTTTTGTCAGCGACAAACATGGGCATGAATTACAGGTCTGGCGAATGACATGGGTAAACTGCTGTAAGTCAGGCAACTGGCATGGGTAAACTGGGCACTGGAAAGAAATTAAACCACTTAAGTGAGAGGACCTCTCTAACGTTGTTTTTTTTTTTCTCAGGTTGTCTTCTCTGTTGAGCAAAGCTAAAACTGCGCCAAGGAAAACTGACATTAAATAAAGTGTGACTGCGGACTTGCTGTAAAAGCCTTGTATGCTTGGGGGTATTTATATATCACTCTAAAGGGGGGCCCACACCTCAAGATTCCGTTCAAGAAGCACCCCAATAAAATACCCATTGTGACGTCACAGTTTGACGAAAAATTACTCAGATTTTTTTTTTCATTTTCATAGGGCCTTTGGGGTCGGGCAGGATAATGCAAGCCTTCTGACTCGACTTGAGAGGGCCCTCACTAAATACATAACGTATTGGTCGGCGTCAAGTAGTGAAGCTTATTAGTAGTTGCCTTTTTCAGTCATTACGGACAGGCAACGGTCGTGTAATAACTTAAGCCGGGCAGCGCAAAATACAAAAGATTTTTTTCGATATGATAAACAGGTACACGATAAACCTACTTAAGGACCACAAGCCAAGTTGTCAAGAAATTTGGCAGTGTGTACTATTTAACATTGAACAAGGGGGAAATCCATGAAATAAACAACTGGATCATGCCTGGATCAAAGGCAATCCGGGTTGAAAACAATCCAGTTTATAATGATTCTTTTACTTAATAAATGCCATTGTCATATGTCCCTGGCCTATGAAAGGTGAGGGAATCGTACCCAGGAATTTGTACGGGAAGTAACGCAAGTCCTGGTCGTCAAAAGGCCTGTTTGATTCAAGGCAAAATAAGATATTTTTACGAGCAAGAGCCAAATTCCTACAAGTCATGTGACCTATTTATTTATTATTAGGTAGGTCCAGATTATTTCAAGGCTTTTTCGTTTACTGTACCGCGGTGCCCAGGTTCGTTTTATTATACAGTTGGGCGGTTGCTTGAATGACTGACTGAGCATATGTAGATGAATCTGAAAACGAGCGAATGTGTTGAAGGTACAGGAGGAGCTTGGGGAGGAGGGGGGAGGGGGGGGGGGGGGGAGGGGAGAGGCAGAAAGAGGGGTATGGAACGACCATACACAAGACCCATTGAAAAAAACCCGTAGTTAAAAGCACTGATGTCTATATATGAAATATTGCAGGGAGTTGTGGAATAAATAACTCGATATATGTTATTATGAACGGTTATTAATGTAAAACACACTTCTCATCTGTACATAACTGACTAGTTTCTACCCAGATAATGACTGCTGAATTGTGCCTTCAGTTGGTTTGTATTTTTAACAAAATGCAATAAATTACAGTACTCTTCAAAGTTGGAGAACTCAGTCGTCTAGATTGTGGAATGCCACCACTAGGCTTGTAAAATAACTACTTCGAAATATAGACATTGAATTTATTACTCCACCGCGCCGGGAGGTGCGACGGCGGGGGGAGGGGGGAGGGGGGGAGGCGACGGATTATACTTTCGTGTCTAGTAAAGCCACAATATTTACTTAGTCACATTCTGTGAGGTATTCAAATTGTCCAGTAAGTTTGCACCTAGTAATAACTTTATTTTCACCCCTCAGGGCAAAACTCTCACTAACCCAATGAACGTGCTTTCAAAAATGGGAGAGATTATCTTTATTTATTTATGTTCCTGATCCATTTGGTTTCTATTGAACGTTTTTCGGCATAAAATAAAGCTCGTCCTTATTATTCTAGCTTTTCCTTTCTAATATTACAGGAATTCACTAATAGAATATAATGTGTATGTCACAGCTTAAAGACACATGCACAAAAGTTTGCTTAAAACATGTATATTTGTCTTTTGGTACATTTGATCATTCTATAAACAACGGTTTAAATCTAGGGTTAGGGATTCTTCAACAACATAAAAGGTGTTATCAATACATCTATAAACTGAAATAAAATTACAGTCAATCGAAATGAATTTTTTGTCGAAATAACAATTAATGAAAAAAATCTCGTTGCCAGCCCAAAAGTGCTCAAATATCTGTCGTGCATATTCGACAACTAAAAGTATAATGTAACTCTTGTAATGTCATATATCTTGAGTATTCGAAATTTCAACAATTATTCTTCTTCTTCTTCTTCTTCTTCTTCTTATTATTATTATTATTATTATTATTATTTGATGAGCGAACACGTTGTTTGACTGCAACCACAAAAGAAAACAGGTCGTGGTAGGAAGTGCACTTAATGTGCACGTACTGAGGACAAAAACAGTGGGAAGTCACTTAACATGCACGGGCTAAGGGCAAAAAACTGTGAGACGTCACTTAACTTGCACGGACTGAGGGCAAAAACAGTGGGACGTCACTTAACATGCACGGACCGAGGACAAAAACTGTGGGACGTCACTTAACATGCACGGACCGAGGACAAAAACTGTGGGACGTCACTTAACGTGCATGAACTGAGGACAAAAACTGTGGGAAGTCACTTAACATGCACGGGCTAAGGGCAAAAAACTGTGGGACGTCACTTAACGTGCACGGAATGAGGACAAAAACTGTGGGAAGTCACTTAACATGCACGGGCTAAGGGCAAAAAACTGTGGGACGTCACTTAACTTGCACGGACTGAGGAAAAAACTGTGGGACGTCGCTTAACGTGTACGGGCTGAGGACAAAAAAATGCAGGATGCATAGTTAGTG
The DNA here is from genome assembly GCA_949752745.1 of Protula sp. h YS-2021. Classification (NCBI taxonomy): domain Eukaryota; kingdom Metazoa; phylum Annelida; class Polychaeta; order Sabellida; family Serpulidae; genus Protula; species Protula sp. h YS-2021. The sequence continues at coordinate 23,261,201 of OX457030.1, forward strand.
TCAATGGACTCTGGTATCAATCGAATAGCATGTTTCGAGGCAACTTCCAGTATACAAATAATTGTTTTCCATCAATGATTCTGTAATAAAAACACTACATAATAAACAAATAAGAAATTTAAACAAACTGTAGCCCCGAAATTCACAAGAGTTAGCTCTGCAGTTAGCTGTACTCATAGAAGCGAAAATCGAGTTAGCTGTACTCATAGAAGCGAAAATCGACTGATCTGGCTTTATCACGCAAAAGACTTCAGGTGGATTTTAGTTTGTTAAACGGGGAAAATTTATTAATTTACTTCCGGATGTTCTGGTTGCCAACGGAGCAGTTAAAGGAATATTAAACTGTGCAGTTAGCTTCTGTGAATACGGCCACATGTATTGAAAAAAAAATGCTGCAATTTTAGACCCAACAAATTATTTATGTGTTTCAGAAAACTAAGTAGGTGGTAGGTCACAATGGAAATAAACGCCCTAATAGATTCATATCACAGGCCATATCATTTTATTACATTTGTATGTAACAACATATCTTTCCAAGGACTTGTGTTATGGATTTGCTTGCGTATGGAATTATGACAGTTGATAAAATATATACCTATTAACCGACAAAAAATTGTGCTCTAGCAAAAGTCGCCCAGAGTGGCAATCATTTCATTTGACAAGCTAATGGCGCCGAGTTATGTACTCGCAGAGTTTCCCAACAAATTGCATTTAATGGTCTAATAAAATAGGTACAAAAGGAACCAGCATCCAGAAACGACATTTACTTTATTTAAAACATCGATGTCTGGAAAGGTACCGTAAAATAGACCTTAAAGAACGATTCTTAATTGACAAACAAGATTTGATGGCGGAATATTATCTATTTTCCCACCTGTTATTATTTCTTTAATGATACATTTTCTACAAATTCTCAAAAAAAAGCTGCAATTCAGGGCATATCATCAAATGGCTGAAATTGCAGTTTCAAATAAAAAAAGGAAAATTGCAGCTTAAAATGAAATGAAAAAAGATGCGAAAATGAACTTTAGAACACAACGCTGTAAAAAGTTGAAATGTGTCTAGCGCGAAGTACTGCAGCGGTGCATGGCGTAAGACAGGACATGTCTGAGTAATTCACGCACTGCATGGCATAAGACAGCACATGTCTGACTAGCTCACGCACTGCATGGCATAAGACAGCACATGTCTGAGTAACTCACGCACTGCATGGCATAAGACAGCACATGTCTGAGTAACTCACGCACTGCATGGCATAAGATAGCACATGTCTGAGTAACTCACGCGCAGCATGACATAAGATAGCACATGTTTGAGTAACTCACGCACTGCATGGCATAAGAATTTAAGTAAGCATATGTCTGAATAACTCACGCGGTGTATGGCATAAGACAGCACATGACTGAGTAACTCACGCGGTGCATGGCATAAGACAGCACATGTCTGAGTAACTCACGCGCAGCATGACATAAGATAACACATGTTTGAGTAACTCACGCACTGCATGGCATAAGACAGCACATGTTTGAGTAACTCACGCACTGCATGGCATAAGAATTTAAGAAAGCATATGTCTGAATAACTCACGCGGTGTATGGCATAAGACAGCACATGACTGAGTAACTCACGCGGTGCATGGCATAAGACAGCACATGTCTGAGTAACTCACGCGCAGCATGACATAAGACAGCACATGTTTGAGTAACTCACGCACTGCACTGCATAAGGCAGCACATGTCTGAATAACTCACGCACTGCATGGCATAAGATACCACATGTCTGAGTAACTCACGCGGTGCATGGCATAAGACAGCACATGTCTGAATAACTCACGCGGTGCGTGGCATAAGATAGCACATGTCTGAGTAACTCACGCGGTGCATGGCATAAGACAGCACATGTCTGAGTAACTCACGCGGTGTATGGCATAAGATAGCACATGTCTGAGTAACTCACGCGGTACATGGCATAAGATAGCACATGTCTGAGTAACTCACGCACTGCATGGCATAAGACAGCACATGTCTGAGTAACTCAGACGGTGAATTACATAACGCAGCACATGTCTGAGTAATTCACGCGGTGCATGGCATAAAATAGCACATGTCTGAGTAACTCACACGGTACATGGCATAAGACAGCACATGTCTGAGTAACTCGCGCGGTGAATGGTATAAGATAGCACATGTCTGAGTAACTCACGCGGTGGACGGCATAAGACAGCACATGTCTGAGTAACTCGCGCGGTGAATGGTATAACATAGGACATGTCTGAGCAACTCACGCGGTTGCTGGCATAAGACAGCACATGTCTGAGTAATTCACGCGGTGCATGGCATAAAATAGCACATGTCTGAGTAACTCACACACTGCATGGCATAAGACAGCACATGTCTGAGTAACTCACGCGGTGCATGGCATAAGATAGCACATGTCTGAATAACTCACGCACTGCATGGCATAAGATAGCACATGTCTGAGTTACTCACGCGATGCATGGCATAAGACAGCACATGTCTGAGTAACTCACGCGGTGCATGGCATAAGACAGCACATGTCTGAGTAACTCACGCGGTGCATGGTATAAGACAGCGCATGTCTGAGTAACTCACGCGGTGCATGGTATAAGACAGCGCATGTCTGAGTAACTCACGCGGTGCATGGCATAAGACAGCACATGTCTGAGTAACTCACGCGGTGCATGGTTTAAGATAGCACAAGTCTAAGTAACTCCCGCGGTGCATGGCATAAGACAGCACATGTCTGAGTAACTCACGCGGTGCATGACATAAGACAGCACCTGGCTGAGTAACTCACGCGGTGAATGGCATATGACAGCACATGTCTGAGTAACTCACACGGCGCATGGCATAAGATGGCACAAGTCTAACTCACCCATTCAGAGCCATTTCTATGAGCTTTTTCACTCCTGAATGTTCGAACACATCGGACTGCTTGGCCTCCGCCTCAAACGTCACGTTGAAGGTAAAGGATTTAGTGGAGAAGCCGGTGTCGATCTGCCGAATAAATATCAAAAGGCGCTACTGTGACGTAATGTAATCAATGAAAGCGATTATCTTATGACGCTTTTCGCAACAATAATGTAACTAAAGAGTTGGCAGTTTTGATGAGGATGGATGGATGGGGGGGGGGGGGGGGGGCAGATATGATGCGACGGGCAGGAGCAGATGTGACAGGAGTGAAACTGGCAGCTAGGGGAAGGGTTGGAACAGATTTCACGGTTATAGAAACAATGGAATTGACGGGAGGGTTGGAGCAGATTTGAGAGGATAAAGATATGATGGCACAGTTGGAGTAGATTTGACGTTGGAGTAAGGGTACTTGTTGCGGCAGGGTTGGAGCAGATTTGACGGGACGGTTGGAGCAGATTTGACGTGAGAGTGAGAGCAGATGTGATGGAAAGGTTGGGGAAGATCTGAAATCACAAATATAGGATGGAAAGGTGGGAGCAGATATAACGGAAAAATCAGAGGGTGGGCGCCAACTTGACGGCAGGGCTGGAGGAGACACAACAGGGATGTGGGCTCGGAGGTGAGGGTGAACATGCCGGAACGGGTGCCAGTCAACACAACAGCACTGGCCCACCGCTTCAATAACAACGAACTTTGAAAAGACTCCCACGTGTTGAGACCAAACAATACACCCAGGTCACAGAACTTCATTGAAAGAACAGTTAATTTGTAATAATTGTCAATAACATCATAAATATTCCCACGGCAATATTACAGATATTTAGACAAGCCCGAATAAAAAGGGGTCATATTTCTTCACTACCCCCAACAAAGTGTAAAAAGGTGTAAAATGTACAAGTAATAAGTTGTCGAGGACAACCCGTTGACTTTATTGGTTATTTGCCATTTCCATTAACGAAGCTATTGATGGCAATGTTGAATACCTGCGAGGACACCATTTTACGCTTGAAGCCGATTCCTAACTATTGTACACTATAAACCTGACCTTTTTTTTCACTCCTAATTTCTAACCATTTTGCGCTAATTCATATATCCAGGGTGACAACGTTGTTTTCATTCTGTTTTTGTTTTTTTTTACCGGCGTTCGCATTAGTTTTTGTTTGTTATTTTACTTTCAGTTATTCCATTGGTGTTTCGTCCTACACAGTAAGCGTGAATCAGACTGTAGTAGTGACAAAAAAAGTAAACATGTTTTGTTTCTGATTCGATGATGGTTCGTAGGCATCATCAATCCGCTGCCCCCTCACCCCCCCCCCCCCCCCACTCCCACAAAGGCATACAGCCTCCATTCCATTCACATCTCTCTCACCCGTTACGGGCCAGTTATCATTATTGTTTTTAGTTTCGCGTAGCATCCGTAAACACGACTTCAGCTCGGTGACGTCAGTGCCATTTCCAGCTTGGATTTGATCGAGTTTTTTTTTCACGAACCCGTCGTCATCACTACCGTCGTGTTTGCAGTCTCGCGTGATTACTTAGTATCTATCACTTCTCACGTGATCATTCTTTCCACTTCGCAGTGTCACGTGATCACTTCGTATCGATCACTTCTTCCGTGATCATTCTTTGTTCACCGTGTCACGTGATCACTTTGTATTGATCACTTCTCACACGTGATCAATCCTTGTTCGCAGTGTCACGTGATCACTTCGTTTCTATCACTTCTCACGTGATCACCTTCTTGTGCATAGTATGACGTGATTATTTCGTATCGCGCACTCAACAGTTGATCACTCCTCCATCTTTTTTAAGTGCTTAATCGTTTTGAATCACGTCTTCTCAGGTGATTACTCAGTACTGATCCTTACTCAGTACTGATCCTGGTTTCCTCACACGATTACTCTTTTGGTCATAGTCTTATCAACCAATCATTCTTCGGCATCACACTTATTGTGTATTCCCGTCAGCTCAGTGAAAATTTTCCGTTAAAATTCCCACCTTTTCGTTACCATGGCACCTACAGATAATCAGACCTCTCGACTTCTGTTTTCAAGTTAGCCGTATAAAACGTTAAAGCCTTTAAACTCTGTGAACTGCACAAAAATCACAACAGGAGGAGAAAAAAGTCAATTTATTTTCAAAAAAGTTAAAAGTTTTAATTTTAGGGAAATTCCAGATATTATTCTGGGGTTAGAAATATGCTATGGGCTTAACGTATTATAATAGACATTCTCGATCTGGACTAATAAATAACGTGTGAAAGATGAAAGAATATTGCGGATAGTTCATAAATGTATAAAGTTAAAATGGATGAGGCATGTTATTCTACAGACCTTTGTGTCTGTTCATATACCTCAAATATTTACTTGTTATTCATTGTATTCGATACTAATATCAGACACTGTATTATTCACAGTGATGACAGCTAAATGAAACATAAGTGGTTTTAAGTTTCAAATAAAGAATGCTGAGAGAAAGGTCACCCCCCCCCCCACCCATGACAACGTATCAACACTGCCCATAAGAGACCAAAATGATGGTTATCTTCCAACTGTGGGTTATCTGACATTATCTAACCCAACAGGAAACCACAATAGAATTGATGTGGATCTTCTTTTTTTCTTGAAAATGACTAAACACCAAACTCGTCTCTGCAGAAAGATCCACCATAAAGGACCCAGTGATCCTCTTTTTCTGTCAGAAATAAGATTATACGATTCTTTCTTCGCGATTCCGCTAAGTATTAAAGACAACATACCATTTTTATTTGTCGCAGTTGGACAGCCAAACAGGCAGACAGAAACGGAATGACACAGTACGCATGAAACGTATCGGTCTGTCGTTGAGTGCTAATTTATTTGCTTTTATCATTTGCAATTTGTCTTTCCATAAAGCTATATGGCTTTTTAACTGGCCAGTGTGGACTAGCGAATAAAAATTTAATCCTTTTTTTTTCTCAGAAATTAAATGTGATGATTTCGTTTGCAAGTGGTGAACAAGGATTGTGTCGCTTCATAAATCTATGTAACTAGCAATTACATAGCAATTATCACAAGCAAAAAGACTCCCCCCTCCACCCCAGCAACTCAATCACACATGACTGAGGTAGCACTTGAACCACCATGGTCTCTTCATACTTTTCTCACGCGTAGCATTTATCTAAAGAGCCATCATTTCTCATGTACGGCTCACATACTTTTCACTGTCTTTTTGTCTCTTCAAAAAAAAAAAAAAAGACAAAAAAAAAAAAACGCTTTGACAATTGTGGACAACATTATCTTACACTTACAACTTGAAAGTGGTCACATGAAAAAAAGCAAGTTTCACACCACAGGAGGTTCTTAACCGGATAAACGCCGCTTTACTTTATTACTTCTCACTTAAAATCAATTAAAATCAATTCACTGTTTTTAAGTCAATATCAAGGTCATTATTCTAACATTATTGTAAAAGAGGCTGCTTTCAGACTGATTAAATTTATCTGCTACCCAGCAGCACTGACATGGCACAGGACCGAAAACAGTCCCTGTAACACTCTTAATGCCAACATTCTACTATGTAAGAGTACCCCCCGCCCCCCAACCCTCCCCCAATTTTTCGCAATCTAGTCCAGCACCACTCTGGATCCTAACCGCGTAAGTGGTGATGCTATTTTTGTCCCTCGCACTCGCCTTCCGAATTTATGTTATCCGTTCTAAATAAAGTAACCAGCGCAAGTGTTTGTTGAGAACAACAGATAATAAATTCACCACTTTATTTATCATATTTTTGATAATTCTTATAGCTACAGGTAATTTTTTAACTTCCTTGTTTCACATTTACAACCGTTTTGAATAATTTCTTGATTCTAAAAAATATCAGTTGTGGACTTTTCCTTTTTTCTGATATTTTATTTATTTACTTTACTTTTCACTTTCTTTTTCAATAAGACTATTTTACCATTTCTACCTTACAAGCTATTATTACTATTATTAGGTTATTATTATCCCCCGCCGTCCTGACGGATACAGAAACGCACTCTGTCCGTCCGTCTGTCCGTCCGTCCGTCAGTCGCCAGTTTTGTTTCCAGACGATATCTCCGAAACTAGTAGGCGGATCTAGTTCATATTTGGTATGCGTAACAACCAAGATATCTAGATGTGCCTTTTGGGGGTTTTGGTCGGATCGAAGCCCACCTGGATCTGTATTTGGACTTATATTCCCAAAATCCGGATCTCAACGTGTACTTTGGTTTCCAGATGATATCTCCGAAACTAGTGAGCGGATCCGGTTCATATTTGAAATACGTAACAACCAAGACATCTAGATGTGCCTTTTGGGGGTTATGATCGAATCGAAGCCCATCTGGATCGATCTGTATTTGGACTTACAATCCCCAAATTCGGATCTCAATGTGCACTTTGGTTTCAAGGCAATATCTCCGATACTAGTGAGCGGATCCGGTTCATATTTGGTATGCGTAACAACCAAGACATCTAGATGTGCCTTTTGGGGGTTATGATCGAATCGAAGCCCATCTGGATCGATCTGTATTTGGACTTACAATCCCCAAATTCGGATCTCAATGTGCACTTTGGTTTCAAGGCAATATCTCCGATACTAGTGAGCGGATCCGGTTCATATTTGGTATGCGTAACAACCAAGATATCTAGATGTGCCTTTGGGAGTTTTGGTCGGATCGAAACCCATCTGGATCTGTATTTGGACTTATAATCCCAAAATCTGGATCTCAACGTGTACTTTGGTTTCCAGGCGATATCCCCGAAACTAGTGAGCGGATCCGGTTCATATTTGATATGCGTAATAACAATGTAGTGTAGTTGTTTTATCTACTTAGTTTAAGTGCGACGTACAGCACCGCCTTACTGATTACGCCCACGGCGGGGGATATGGCAATCACTGATTGCTCTTGTTATTATTGTTATTATTGTTATCATTATTATTAGTTATTATTTATGTAATTATAACTATTATTATTATTATTATTATTATTATTATTATTATTATGGAGTGTAATTTTAGTGTACAAGGAGTTTACCCATATTCCGCCTTCACCGGGAAACTGGATGATGTTTTTGTCGTTTCTCTCTTCTTCCTGTTCGCTGAGAGGCCGCACCCTTCAACAAAAATAATATGCCACCACTAAAATAATCAACTCGTAAGGTTTACTACTTACATACTTGGGAGCGGGGTCGAAAAAAAAAAAACCCGGAAATTTTACTATACATGGGAACGGAGTCGACAAAAGTGGTCCATTTGGCACAAAAAAAGCCGGAAAAGCCGGAAGATTCCGATGTATGTACTTAGGGTGCCATCTGTAATACGAGGGGGGGGGGGAGAGGGGGGGAGGTTGTTCTTAACCAAAAATTATTCACTTTCAGGGGTAACGGTGACAGCATACGTAAGCCAGAACTTCAATATGAAGCTGGTAGGTAGCCAATGGATTACGCAACAGACCATTGGAATTTCACTGTAAACCCCTGTTTTCTTAACAGATTCATAGATGGGGTTCTTGTATTCTATTAAAGTCTTTTTTTCACAGGAACTGATGGAGAACCTGAGGGAGAAAATGTGTAACTCCAGTTAGAGTCGGACTCTCCATTATATTAGATTGGATTACAGGTCAGTGTGTTACACAGATGTCTTTGAGTCAGTGTACCCATTTATTTAGTTTCTTCCGGATTAGTTAAGTCACCTACAGAAGCAGAACTTCCCCAGCCCGCCTTTCACCCAAATAAGACAAGTTCGAAACTCAGTATACACCGCTTGAAATTGCCCAAGCAAAATAATAGTAAAATAACTTCGCAAAAAATATATGACCCACATTTAACCTTCAATCCTGTCACTTTTTAGGGGGTACTCAAACGACCCGGCACTGCCTTTGAAAAGCGGTATTAGCTGATATTGATATCTGACATGGAAATTACAGTCGCAAAATTATGCAGCATACCCGATTACCCCCAAATAATTAAGCAACGAGAATTTTGTCGAGAATAACTGTACAAAATCAATCAACTGTCCAACGGACGTCAGTGTGTGTAACCAAAGAACAAAAGCTAGGACGAAGCGCAAAAATAAAGCACGGCTGATTTGTAAAGCAATACCTTCCCGGAATTAACAAAAGGCCCTCTCAAAAAACCAGTGTCCTGGAAATGGAGCGGACGGATGACCCAACACCCCCTACCCCTTCATCCGAAATCATCAACACAACCACTTTGCGAGAGACACTGTTTATGTAGTTTGCTTACTATGTACAAAACCCAATGTGTTATCTACTGGTTCTTTTTATCGATATGAGATAATCGGTGGATTTCTCTGCGATTAACCCAAATTCTAAACGAGTGAGCAAAGAACGTGACAAATTTAGAGTTACACAGTTCAAAGATAGGTTAGAGTTGTTTACGTCGAAAATTCTTTGCTCCCAGAATGGATTATAGTGACACACCTCGACTTTGAACGAAAGTGATTGGGCGAAAACGGAGCATTAGGCTTTACAATATTGCCTCCAACTGGACATAAAACTGCGCAGTCCTTCGTCCAGTTTTTGTTTTCAAACGGATGTGAAAGCAAGGCATTTTGAAAAGAAAAAGCCAATCCTGTGACTATATTTTTGAGTGCAACTAACGCAGAGCTTCCATTTTCTGCGTATATTTTGAAACATCTCGGTACTTTACCATACAAGTACGCGAACGCTGTACCTGGTTTTTTCTATCACTATAAAAAGAGTAAAGGCTGTAATTGAGCGAAAACAAGGTCACGTGGCGTCGATGGCACGCCAGGCAGCACGCTGTGCAAACAACAACCAGAGCTCAGTTGCGGACAATAGAACCCCATGAGTGACTAATCTTCCTTAATCGGAGTGACCCACGAGGGCTGCATTGTTCCATCTAATGATCGCGATTTTACCTTTTTTTATTGGTCAGCTCTCTATAAACGAACCATTTTTGTAATGAGAGGTCAGGAGTGACGTCCTGTGACGTCATGTCTTACCTGACAACGACGTTGACGGTGTCGTCATCTTCAGCCGGTTCTGACGCCACTCCCGAGGACAGTGTGTTACTTCTGCAAACAGAAATATAAGTCTTATATTTTAGTTTTACAAATAACAAAAATATTGTATATTTACGATTATATTTCCGATTTTTTTTACAACGTCGCTATGTCGAAACGTATGAAATTAAAAACAGGCGGGACAGGCGGACAAGGTATGATCGACAATTCTTACCTCATTGGTTGAAGGCAAAAAATCGATCCGACTTTCTCCTATGATCTTATCTTTACTTATCCAAAGGGTCAAACTCAGCCAGTCTCATCGCTTTGTTATTAAAATATCTATTACACTTTTGATTGTTTGATAATACAGTCGGAAATATTACCTTTTAAAACGCATGGCATGCTTTTATTGCCTTTACAATAAGTTAAATGCTTTGATCTCGTTATAACAACAAAAAATGTGCTCACTCTTGTGGGAAAATATAACTTTAACCCTAAACAACCAAAGAAAGAAAAGAAAAAAAAGACCCAACCCAAATATTTTATTTAAACAATTGATTGCCATGGTACACACAAACAACAACAAATATCATCCAAAAATAACATAAACTTGGCCTTCGCTACGGATCTTTAAAAAAAAGTGTTTGAGTTTTAATATAACTATGATAATTTTGTTGGTAATTTGTTGCTTATTCAATGCATAGAGGTGTTATTTCAAGCTTTTAGTGTGTAATTTAATCCTTACACTGATTGCTTAGCCATTAAATATCAAAGAGATATTGGTCTGAAATACACAAAGTAGACAAAAACGTCAGGTAATAAACTCCCCCACTAAATCTTTCCTTTCCGGTGAACACAGTGAATTTTATTCCACAGATTTTTTTTTAATATTTGTATATTTGCTCACTCACTCGAGAATTTGAGTAAATATATCTGATTTCGCTTCAGTCATGACTTTGGATCTGTCGTGATGTCTTAAAGCTAATTTCAACAGAGGCCCCTGTTCAGGAAATCAATTTCATGACGAGAAGAATAATTCCAAAAATTAGTACTTCTATTTTTTACAACGCCAGTTTAAAGACTCGTATTACTTGTTTTACGATATTTTTATTGCTAATGAACCTGTCCTTATTCAGATCACATTCCATTGCGATTGCGCCAGAAAAAAAGAAAAGAAAAAGAAAGGGCACCTTTGCTACGGATAACACAGGTCAAAGATTAATAGCCCGACTTGTGTAGTTTAACACAACGCATCATGTTTCCACCACATTTTCAATTTCTTCTCGACCTCCAGAAATTTTCAGGCGTCAACAGAGATCTCCCGTAATTTTTGTAAGACAGAAAGCAAGTCCCAGCAATTTTTCACACACCAGAAATTTATTACAGGCCTTGATATACAGCAGAAAGCATTTTTATTTGAATTAACAGTTGATATTCTTCCACTCAATGACCTTTGGCAAGTTTTTAAAGCATTTTCACAGCTCCTATTTTTTTTAGCTTATGCATATTCTTGAGTGGATTTTCGCCGGGATTCTGCTTTTTAAGGTCTATTTTTGAATTGTAGCGACATTCTTATGTGCACCAACTGCTGAATCAGATGATGAATAGCATTTCTTTCAGAAAAAATTAAAATTGTATTGAGTTTTATATTGGAAGATAGGCTAGTTCAGCCACTTTAAAACTCCCTATACTGAGCTGGCCATGATATATTTATACATGATATATTTATATGAAATGCTTTCTTTTTCCCTGTTTCTATAAAAAAATGATCAAATTTCGTGAATTATAAGGCAGCTGTAGGGAAGGCGAAGCAAACAGAGATAGTAATTTCTTTTTTTTTTTAATTCAGAGCGGGAGGTTTGACTGCATAGAATAAACACCCAGCCGTGTATGTTGACAGCAAATATAGCCCTCTGGTTAACGAAAGAACCCAATCAAATACATGGAAAGGAAGGGCAGGAAACTAGAGCCTTCTCATGGGGTCGAATTTCCACTTGGTAATGTCTCCGCCACCTCAAACGGTTGAGTTATAGTTCGAATTCTGGTGATTGATAATGGCTCGAGATCCGGAGCGAATGAAAGACCCTGGTTCTTACATATCCATGAAAGACTCCCCTGCATCGGCACTAAAAGGAACTCAAACAGACCAAGGCCTGGCTCGGGTGAACACGTAGGGTGGGGGGGGGGGGGGGGGGGGCAATGAGGTTATTTATACCTCGCTAAGGACGCGTCTTTTTTGTATGACGTCATGCCCTTGATGTCAAGGCATCTATGCCGTGTGTTTCTGATCCTCAATTGGCTCCGTTGCTTAGCAGGATTTCTCGCATAGGAACTGCCCAATAGTATTAGTGCGGAAGAAGAGGGGACAGAATTTCTTATCTGATTCCCAACGAGCAGATTTTATGACAACGATACTGATATTAACCGATAATATCTCGCGTCTTATTTAACGTAGTCAACATTTTGTTGACCAGTGCATATTTTTTTAGGAAAACTGAATGGTTATGCAGAGGAAGTTTACAACCAATAATTATACAATGACAGAACGATTCGCTAATTTATTTTTTTAAATGACCCCAGCGACTTGGCCATAGTGCTGCTACCTGGCGAGTGTTTCCTTTACGAACAGACTCCGGTTTCCCGGATGAAGGGATACAACATCTCGCAGCATTTATTATAAGAAAAAACTGGTCACGTCGGAGCTTCCATCACGCGTCCCTCCTCCCTTTCCTTAAACCGATAGCTTCTTCCCGGAAATTACTCCGTGGCAGGATCTGTCTTTGGTTATTTCATTCCCAGACATGCCATTGTTGAAGAGGAATCCATTGTCAAGTTACAGGACAGACACTACCTATAATGGGTTTCCAGTAATTGGAATGCCACGATATAAGAACTGGGCAAATTAGTTCTCCAGGCTCGTCACACACTCGAGCGGTGCCGACTGCTTCATGCTGAATAACATTACCATTAGCATTAACCTAACTCTTATCTTCTCTTTACTCAACGGAATATCGGTAACCCTCCAGTTTTTGAATTGCAAATTGGGGAAAAAATCCCTTAACTAAAATGATAACAAAACAGTCGCGGTCCTGTGAAATCAGGTGAAAGTTTCTCCATATGGAGTTAGCTTTCACTTATACGAAATCCGAGCGATCTAAACAACAAAAAAAAAAAAGATACTTCACAAAACCTGTTGTGAAAAAAGAGGTTTTGTGAAGAGCACGGACATATTCTTGAGAGTTTTTGTCGTCTGTTTTGTTAAACAGGCAATGTTGTTACACAGACTGTCAGAGGTCATGGAGCTCAGCTGTAAAATATATACCACCCATAGCCATGCAACATGAATAAACTATTCCAGAAACAAACCTGCACAGAAACGAACTGATACTTTACTTAAATCCAGGCTCGAACTGTGAAAACCTCTGCAGTGTAATGACAGACACTAAGAGCACACCCCCACCCACCTCCCGCCCAATTTGCAGAACTTGCAATAAACACGGTCTATTCAGATAAAAGATCTAGAAACCTGAGACTTAATAAAGGTCACCATTTGTGACCAGGAAGTTCGAAATGAACTTTGTTCTCTTAGTATGATAGGGCTGAGAATGCACGTAATGACGTAATTCAACATATTCGAATGTAGCATGTAGTTTTATTGCAATCACATGCGTGCTGGTTTATCAATACACAGAAAGCGCAAAATAAAAAAAAAAAAAAAAAAGTGATGATTGACTCTCGCGTCTGTAAATAAAGTACGTACACTTTTTATTTATTTATTTTAATGAATTTCTTGTTTTTCTGCTTAAGCCATTAAGCCGGAAGTGCTCTCGCGTCTTGACTTGTAAATACGCCACGTTACGTCACACATGGCAAACGCACTTCCGGTTTTCTCTTTCTTGTCATATACCAAAGGATTTGGATCAAAACGTCAAAACATCACCTTTGAGTAAAAAGGGAATAGGTGGAGTAACTGCTGTGTTGTCTGTGAGGCTTATCCATTTGCTTATATCACAAAAATCTGACTTTGCAACGCATCATCCAGTTTATTATCACAGGTGACAGGTACCTACTCCATTTTTATGTCCTAGAAAATATTTCTTCCGCTTGAACTTTCTATATAGCAACAGTCGACATCTTTTAAAATAAAACTGAAATGTTGCTGCTTTAGACAACTTAAACGTAAATGGCACACCTTTCACTTTTGTAGTGGATCGTTGCACATTGTAAACATTTCAATGTTACGCTATTCTGGATCGAAAAGAAACAATAATCCAGTGTCGCCCTTTGACTACTATAAAGAAATACAACCAAATGTACTTTTATGCCGATTTACTCTCAGTCGGGTGAAGAAAAGTGAAACTCTTCGGACGTTACAAAGTTTACATTGCATTGGTTCAGTCTATTTGTACAGTTTCGAGTCCTCTGTACAAGAGTGTTTTATTCAGTACAGTAAACATGTCGGTTAGCGAACGCGACCAGTTCTTATTAGTGAACGACCTGTTATAGCCGAACACGTTGTATCTCATTACTATCACTATGACAAAGATGGTTTTAACTGTCTTCAGATTCCTGTAACACTAGAAACGATTTTATGACGACATTCTCGTCCCCTTTTCTCATAGTACTCATCCATTTAATGCAAATCACTGTGTTTCTTAAATTAAATTCACAACTCACACTTTAAACATTTGTGAATTTGCGAACGTTGCACTAGTTTTATTTAGCATAAGATAAGATTCAGTTTACATAAAAGTGTTTCCAAGTTATCCTACAATGACATTTTGAGCGATAACGAGAATGAAACTGTTCAAGTTCCACTTGCTTCAGAACATAAAGGGGTTTTTTGGTTTTAAGACAAAGAAAAAAAAACTGAACATGACTTTAAGTAACTGTGTGTCAAAAAGAAATCGTTTCAAGTACATACTTTATAGCAGATGAACTGATAACTGTGGACAGAAAACAAGTGTATATATTCGACAGTGTGTCGGTGCAATTCAAAAAAACTACAGCTGTTTTCAGTGACAAAAACCACCCTTTTTGCAAAAACAGGTGGCAAAGTTTAATAATTATAACTAGCCTTTTTTGGTAATCAAGGCTGGACTAATTGCAAAATTCAGCATTGTTTTCACTCTTCCCCTCCCCTCCTCCCCCCATAAAAACAGAGGGAGTATGAAGCCCAATCTTAGACCGCCAAATACATTTTCGGGAAGAGCGCTTTATAAAGAGGGACTTCCCAAACGGTGGGGCTCCTCTCACGATTCTACGGTTGAAAATTTTTATTTTGTTCATTTATTTTTTTACGGGGAGGGGGTATAACACTCAGTATGGTGTATATCTGTATACATGTATCGACTTACCAAAAAAAGTATTTTTTTTTTTTTTTTGGTAAATGTAACCACTTGAAACTGTACCAGAAATGACACCGAAAATCAAAGAATTGCTTGCTTTCTGTCCGCGGCTCCGGACACTACTGCGGATGTAATGGGAAGGCTTACGCCCAAACCACCACCACAGCCCCCCCCCCCCCCCTCCCCCTCTACCACCACCTCGTTCGCTAACTGCGAAAACCACGTACTGACCGTTAAATAGGAAAGCGTCCTGTTGTAGGCACAAGTCGCAGAAAAGAATAATTTTCTTTCAGGGAGTCGGGTCTGAAATATGTTTTTCTCTGTTGGGGGGCCCTGCCTCGGGGGCTCAGACACGGGGCGTCCAAGCTGACATGAGGGGCCATCGGGCCTCCTCTAATTTCCAGCCCTGAAATTTATTTCGCTCCCTGAAGCAGTTAATCGCCTTGAAGGTCCGTTGTTGCGGCGAGAAAGTCAAGACGCCCTCAAAAAAAACCTTCTCCACTCTTGTATATTTAATAACGTTCATCAAGCTAGCCAAGAATGTTAGAATAAAGGAATTAATTAAACAGTGCAATACCCCGCGAGAAGGCCTAATATCTTCACCTTCTCTATTCCAATGCTGGATATATGTCCTGGATCCATTCCTTGCGGATATCCTCAATGCAACAATGCCATAGAGAAATGAACTAATTTTGGCAACTAAAGCCAATATGTAAATGCTAATATCTTACCACAGTGAACCTCTCTTTGTAGTCTCCACATCTAAAGGGTAATATCTCACCACAATAAAACTCTCTTTACAGTGAACACCTTCCGAACCTGGTGAAAATTTTCATTAAATAGGGGTGCATTCATTAACTAAAGAGAACTGATTTTCCTAATGTTTGAAATAAGTAAAAAAAAATGTTCACAAATAACAGGTTGCTCGCAAAGTAGAGGTGTTCACTACACCAAAGAACCTGGAGCTTTTCTAACTCATGAAATACCGACGTTCTTTGGCAACCCTGTCTCACAGCCTTGTTTATGTTCAGTATCTCATTGCTTCTGTTTGCAGCTTTTAAAAAAAAATTCTCTCTTACTTTGTTGTTGAGTAGTTCCAGTTTGATAGTTTAATCCATGATTTGGCAAGTCCTTACATGGTAAATGATTGCTCCTTTTAGACGAAGATTTTCCAATGACCTTACTCTCGAGATTCACAGCTGGTGACAGGACGAAATCCTAGAGTAGATGTAACCACTCGCCAATCAATTAATTGATCCAGAGTCGTCCGGACTAAAACTTAATTCGTCACAATTGTAATTAAAATTATTGTGATGATATTGATGTTACAAAAACATAAAAGAAAAAATATTTGGGATGTTTTTACCCTGGTCAATTTTGACCCGGGGCGGCCTCTTTCAAAATGGAATTTGGCCAGCGGTTTTTGTGGAAGAAGATTTTACCCTAGGCCCTCACATCTGATTCCATTTTGGCACACAGGGGACAGGGAGTCAGGGACTTGGGATTGGGGCACACAAACATTGATCAAATCACACTCTTGGTTCTAAGCGTGCCCGAGACACAGGCCTCTATTATACTCAGATAGGCAATGACAGTAATGACTTCTTACATAGCACTTGCCAAAACGTATACTTTGGCAAATAACTTTTTAACGAGATCTCTTGAGAACACCTGTACACTACAAATTATTTATTTTATTTTATGATACGACTCCACGTATTGAATGGGTAATCGACTTCGCTGAAGTCTAAATAAGTATCTTTTAATGGAGAAACCGCTACGGTGTTGTGGGTATAAATAGACTTAACTGATAAGAAACGAGTCTTGTTATCTTTTAACATAGATACGACTTGGCTCCCAGAAAGTTTACAAAGACAAAATGTTAGTGTTGAGAGCTACTTTGTGTCACACAACGATAGGTTGTCGTAAACTCGCGTCAGTTAAAAACATTAATAAAAAATAACAAAAGGTAATATTAGTTATTTTCGCTGATAACAATATTCAACTTTTGATGTTTATTACACAGCAAATGTATAAAATACTGTCGAAAACAAGTTTCGCCGTTTTATCGAGGCTAGACATATATTGTAAAAAATATTCATTTCTTCATATTTTTTGGAAGAACAACCGTTTTTAAAACATTGAAAAATCCTCAAAATTATGGGTCGAAAATAAAACACTCCCTTCCTGGCGGGATATCAAACTGCACTTTTTTTACCCATGATGGGCAAACTATTGATTTTTTGGTAAAAACCAAAAGTAGCCCCTGAGAACTACAATCCGATTCGCCGGATTAAAAGGGGCGGCTTATCAATAAGTACTTTAAATGACACGGTTTAGAAGCACTTGAAACAAAACTACAGAAGATTGTTTTGTATTATAAATGAAGTAACAAGACACTTGCTTCTCTGTACAAAACAACTCACACAGTCACGGAGAAAAACTAGTATTGAATTCGCGTTTTCAAAATTATGCTGTTATTTATTTTTGTTCCCGATTAGCATTATCTCGGCTTCAGGATCTTATTCGTTCTTTTAAGTGACTCGCCCAAAGCAAATAAGGAAAAGGATAACAACAAAACAAACATAAGACATAGCTGATTTAACTTCATACACAAAACCCGCCAAAAATAAAACTAGAGCAGTGTGCATAGCCCACATATTCCCCACAGCCCCCCCCCCCCCCCCCCTATCAGTTAAACACGGCCATCAATAGTCAATCAAGAGCTGAAATTTTCTAAGTCCAGCTGGTTCATTTTCCTTGGACGAACCTGGCCCATTTATAATACCCATCTGTGTTTGTTCCCATAGAAACTACATTAGAAGTTTTATTAAAATCCTTGCAGCATTTTTTAAGTTATCGTGTTAACAAGCTCTTGATGACAGACCGACAGACCGACACGCGGGCGATCGCATATATTCCCCCCTGTGGAGAATAAATTAAGAAATGTTTCAATCTTCTTTGTTTTTATGAGCATGTTTCACTCCACCTTAAATAACACAAATACGCGTATTGTTTCAGCTGAGGAACAACGAGGAGGCCCAAAGAAAACACACGGTCTGACAGAAAACCACCACGAAAGGACCAACTCGCCTCCTGCCTTTACCCCAGGAGGTAAGCACTGCGTTTTATGTTTTTTTTTTTTTGTTCTTTTCAATTTCTTAAATTAAACAGAACAGCTATGTTTTTGTCCTCTACATTTTCGTTCTCTAAATCTCCAACTTGGCACTAAATTCAAATTCTATAAGCGGAGGGGAGATGTGCAGATTAAACACTGATGTATGAAGAGCAGGCTGGATTGAGAGGGACAAGGATTCTGAGGCTTATAATAGAACGCCGTGGAAATTGAGGAAAAATGTTTTGGAATCGAAAATGACTGGCAACAGAGCAGCAGCCCTGAAATATTTGGTGAGGTGATGGCGTATTGCTATGCCACATCCTACAGAACATTTCAGATGGATATTTCCTTTAATTCTCAGTCTTCCAATAATTTCCACAATAAGCAAGCATAATTTACGATCTAACAAAAGAAAACTCGCACAATTACCAATCCCTCAAAGTTAAATAATGGCATACAAACACAGAAACAGAAGATGGAGAAATCTTGAGATCAATTGCCTTAATAAGACAACTACATGCGGCAAACAAACTTGATTAACTTCTGAATATACATTATTCACAACGCAATCATGCAACTTGAATCCTGAAACTGTAATTAACTGCTTGGTAACAGACGGGCTTGAACTGTCTAATTCCTTGAATCCCCCATGTAGCCGAGGCGGGTAAGAGAAAATAAGAGGGTTAATTGTTCCTGTTTCGTACAACTTTTCAAAGCGGACCAGTTTACCATTCTGGTCTACAAGGAGACTGTTCATGAACTACTATGAATATAATAGTAACGTGAATCAAAACTGGCCAAGAGATGACAAAAGTGAAGTTGCATATTGTGAAACATTTTTTTTTAGGTTTATGAGATGTGTTATTTCATTTACAATACAGAAAAAATGTTGAAACTTAACCGTAAGTACAGTCTTTTGGACTTTGTGGAGTACAGCGTTTGCGAAAAATATTAAGGAAACTCAATTTTTTTCACAAAAATATTTTGATGCTATTCAGCATGCTTTACCTGGGCAACGTTGACTTTCCAGTAAATCCCCTTTTGCTGGAAAACGAACCTTCGTGTTTTAGACTGGAAGGAGTTTGATTGCCGTTTAAACCGCTCTCCTGTACTGAATTTCCATCCGGGCTACTGTCTGTTAAACTGACACTGTCATTTTCTTGTCCATTCGCTTTCTTTTCCCTTCCACTCCGTTTTCCATCTTTTGATATGTTTACCTGTCCGTTTTGAATACGATTTACTATGACGTCATTGTGTTCTATTTTTAGACTGGTCACGTTGCCCATTGAGCCATAACTTTTCCCGCTGTGCGATAATTTTTTCATCAGCCTGACCCTCCTCTCAGCTCGCGTGGTATCCATGACGGAAGGCATCCGGAAAATACACGGGACTTCTATTTCCAGACTGTCCAGACTTGAGGCCAAGCTTTTTTCCGACTGCGTGCGCTGAAGGGTCTTATCTGTCTTATTTATAACAGCAAAGGCATTACCACTCGAGTCCGAAGATCTTACACTTGCCGGAGCGGTGTTGTTCAGATCATTTGCGGCGTGATTGGCCACGACTGGCTTGTGATTGGCTACTGTGTCTTTTTTGTCCCGTTGTCCAGTCACCGTCTGTGATTTCGTTTCAGAACTGCCACGAGGAATGGCACCGCCCGATTTATGTCCTTTGCCGACAGACTGGTCATTAACGATATCGTTTTCTAATGATATACTCCCGTCCTGACCATCCGATATGTCTTCATTGTCACCTTCTTTTATGTCTTCTTTATTTTTCAGTGTTTCATTTTCAGAGTTCCTTCGAATGTCTCCACGCATTTTAAGATCTGCTTTCTGCTTTGAATTGCGGGGCATTGTGGCTTGATCCGATTTTCCAATAGATCTTTCCATTTAACTTTGTGTTTTATTGGTACTCCAATCCAAACAAATATTTCGTTAATCTGGTTGAGTAATTGTTGATCTACCTATCCTATCACGCATACATTTTTTGACCGACTCTTATTCCTTATTCGGTTTCAAGTTCACTCGTTGCGCCTCGCCACGCGGTTAATAATGTCCTATTCTGGACCGTGACAGAAAAAAATGTAGCCGTTTTATCTATTTACTGCAATCCTGCCTGACATACAACCCCGCCTTTTCACTTCACGGAAATCACGTCAAAAAAGACTTAATCCAATTACTGCATATGGTAAAGCACAAATACAATACACCGCCTGCTGCTAACGGCATTAACCCCGCTGTTTCTATCCGTTCACGTGTAATTGCTCTCCTTCGATTGCCAATCTCGCCAATCGAGGAAACCTTTGTTTTTGGCACTTTTGCTTTGTGGGTAGGAATTTTGGACCACAATTACACCCTATATAATAGATCGTTCATTCAAACACTCCATCATTTTTTATTCAAGTTCTTGAAAATATTAAGATGTCTACTGAGGGCATAAGGTTAACGGGGTCCTAGGAATCCCAGAAAATTGATTCGGGACCACTATATTCTGCAGTATACTGCTTTTCATTGAGAAAAAAAAAAGAAAAGTTAAACTCAGTGACGTATGTTCGGACCCACCACAACTATGATTTAAACTTCATTTAAAAAGTGGTGTTCTGTCTTTTATGTCAAACAATTTTAAAAATAGTTCGAAAGTTTCAGGACTCACTAATTTCATTAGCTCAGGTCCGCGGGACCCCTAACTAATAGATTAACTTGAAGTCATGTCCACTCGAAGAATTAAAAAGTGGGACTTGAGATATGGTGATAGTGATCTCGGAACTGATACTACTAAGTGTTATCTGTAATACTTTTAAGTGCTTCAGATTTAGCGAACTCACGGTTGGCGCGTGGTTTTTAAGGCTGCATCAAGACAAAGAATGACACGCCCCAGCGGAGGCATGGATAGGAATTTTGTTTTTGATCAAATAATTAGAAAATGATTGGGTCAATGGGTATTATTTTCACAGTTACAATGAAGAACACAATTTAGATAGTCCTAAACAGTCCCTACCTATCGATAATCTGACCAAGTACAAAAAATTCTAACCTCTAGGGGCAACGGTCCCAGCTTACTTTTTCTACATTCTTAGTACTTAAGAAGAAGGTATGTCGAAACTAACAGGTTCCCCGATACATCGTGATATTGGCTGCACGATGGGGAAAACGACAAAGGGCCACAACTCATAGTGTTATATTCAACAAGAACTGCAATGAGACCATATTTTAACTGTCTTTTGGCTTTCTAGGCCTTTCAGCGCTCCTCAGGAAAAAAATTGGTTATTTTGATAGGCCCTTACTTAAAAAAATAGGTTTTTATAGGTTTTCTTGCGTCAAAATATAGGTTTTCATAGATTGTTGGGGCGCCCAAAAAGTGACTTTATATCAGGTTTGACGTTCTAAAATAATAGTTTTGATAGGTTTACGGGGTTTTTTTAACTACTTTAATAAAACCATCACATAAGAATCTTAAATTTAGATATAATCTGCTCACTAATATACTTAAACTGTCATTATTCTGTGATAGTAATCTAAAATGTGAGTCTGTTGGTAATGGAAATATAATATCAAGAAAAATAAATAGGCAAAAAATAGCAGTTTGAAAAAAGGTTTCAACAGGTTTAATAAGTCACTTTCGCAAAAAAACTAGGTCAATTTTGAAAAAGTAGGTTTAATAGGTTTTAATAGGTTTAATAGGCTCCGATAAAAGGCCTGAATCATTTCTTGCAAAAACATAAATCAATTCAGTGGTAGATCCAAGGGCAGGGGGTTCCGAAGTCGCCACGCTCCCGTTACGAACAAAGGTTAAACTTGTGTTTTCGGAAAACAAAAGGTTGACTGCTAAACTCGCCACTTCGGTCGATTACCGGGTGAGGTTGACCCCCCTCCTCCCCCCCCCCCCCAAAAAAAAAAAAAAAAAAATGTATCCGCCACTGTATGCCAAAGTGGACAATTTGTAAATTGGTTTCAACAAATTAACAACTTGCTTTCGGCCTTTGATATTCTTCGCTATGAATGTAAAACATCCAATTTTGCAGATAGGTTGACGTTTTATTTTGATGCACATATCATGCTATGTTATAATTTAGGGGATCTACCGGATGAAACTGAAAGAAGTAATATGAAATATCGCATAAATAGCTTTCACTCAGAACCTACAAAAATGACAACCAAATACCTTTTTATCTTCGATGCAATTTTTAAATACATCAGGGTTCGCGTTGGCGGGCGAACCCTGAGCATGCTGAATGCTTAATTAAAAGTTCCTATAAAAGATAGTTCACAAGATCGTTTAAAACCAAAGAAATTTGACATTTACCAGAAATCTCTCTCATTTTTATCCGGCTGCTTTGTAATTGAAACACATAATTTTTGTGCACTTTTTTCGGGATACCTAAAATGTGTTTGGCTCAGGATCTGTACCTATATATGCCTTGTTTGCGAATGAGCGATAAAACAATGATTTAGGGCAAAACCTACGACTGCCTTTTGGTGTGTGTAGTTTCGTTTTTAAGTGACTGAGATCCAATTGTGATTTCTAAGAGATTGCTCATCTTGAATGACTTCGATGAAAATCACCACTGGCGTTTAAATTCAGTGAAATAAATTACAACCACCGAAGCGGTTTGTTTACGGTTTTCAGTGATAGCGATTTGCTAAAAAATAAAACATAACCTGAAAGCGGTCCTTCAATGAAAATTAATTCTTTGTGCAAGTTTTATAAGATAAAAAAAAACATATTAAAATTTTCTAATTTACCTTAAATTATAGGCATATATAAGTATTTATATTGCTTATATACTTTCTAGTTTCTCTTTAAATAAAACAAACTTAAAATGTCGCGTCGTTTGGGCTTTCTTTGGAACTGGAATTGCATCTAAAATTTCAATTTTCGTGTCGATGGGAGATATTGCAACAATCATATTCATTGCGCTAAACTGTGTACTTGTTTGGATCATACTGGTTTCAAAATAGTATGGCATCCGTCAAATTTCGGTGAAAAACCACTAAGTCAATAGTTGAAGGGAAATCCACTATCTGTTCCTTTAAATATCTATTGCTTGATCAATATCATACTATGTCAGAGCCAGCTGGCTAATTTCTAGTCAATTTAAAGAACAGGTGGTTCATTTTTATCGACTTATATGGCTATGTGGTGAGAGAAATCGATCTATTTGGAAGAGATGATTTCGCATTCTGGTCTGGTTGGCAACAAATTAAGAACTACCAGTTCCTGGAAACAGTGCACTGGCCAAGTTGCTAGCTTGAAGAAAGAGATAATTTCTGAATTTGAACTTGGTTGAAAAGAATAAAAGTGATTAATTTGCATCCTAGAGCATTTTCAGCTAACTTAACCAAATTGAAAATTTGTAGTTGTGGATTGCTCTTTACAGGTAGTGATGTCCATGAATCTAATAATACAGAGTGACTATGAGTAACCTTTTCCGTTAAAATTAAAATTGCTATCTTTGCTTTTCTTTACCTACACATAACCAAGCCGACCTACGTCACAGAGCTGGCTATAATAATTTTCTTCGGTGTCCACACGTGTCAGTTTGTACGCAAGTATGCCAAATATAAAACGCTATTTCTCGCATAATTCAGAACCAATCGCTTCAAAATTTAACAGTAATGCTTCCGAATTGGCGCCTTCCAGGTTTATTTATTGGCCACTTTTGTGCTGTGGCTAAAACCTGAAAGTGTTTTTTTTAATTCTTTATTTATGCTTCCCACACAGCCACCCCAACGGACTTTCGAGTTAGAGATATAGAAACGCAACGTCTGTTCCTTCGTTGTCATTTTGTCCAGACACATTATTTGTCCAAATTATTTTTCAGGTAAATTTTAAGTTTAGAATATACGACGACCTATTTGTTTTGGTTGTCAAACTCCTAGCATGGACCTTATTCACTTTTTAGACCCCAACCGGGCGAGCCCGAAGGGGTGTCTATAGGATTGCCCTCTGTCCGTCCGTCTGTCCGTCCGTCCTTCTGTTCGTCCGTCAGTGTGTCATATTTTGGATGCTGTTTTGTTTCCACGCAATTTCTCCGAAACTATTAACCCTAAGCATATGCTACCTTGTACAGTGAAAATTTATATATGGAAGTTGTGTTAATTTTCAAATTGGCCAAAAATTGCCAAAATGGCGACTTGTCAAAAATTGTGATCTCTTGAGATAACTGCAATGTAAGACTTGAGTGCTTTCTACGCGAGTTCTCCGAAACTATTTATCCTAGGCATATGATACCCTGCACAGTGAAAATATATATATTGAAGTTGTGCAATGTCGTGTTGTTTTCAAATCGGTAGAAAATTGCTAAAATGATGACTTTGTGATTATTTGATAACTGCAATGTAAGACTTGGGTGCTTTGCACGCGAGTTCTCCTAAACTATACTAAGCATATACTACCTTGCACAGTGAATATATATATATTAAAGTTGTGCAACGTCGTATTATTTTTCAAATTGGTCAAACATTGCCAAAATGCCGATTTGTTGTGTTCGGTTGGGATCTGCGCCTTCGACGATTACTTGTTATGCAAGAAAATCTTGAAATGCTTTAAAACATATCGACAACATGAATAATATATCATGTAAAGGGTTTTTTTAAATTCACTTACTATATTTTGCAAGAACGATGACCACAAGACTGTTGAAAATAAGGATTTAAGCAGATAACGGCTCATAAATCTTTCTCAAATAATAAGTATAACTTCTATCCAGAAAAATCAAAATAAATCGCTAGCCTGCCAGGTCTAATACTTAAAAAAGTCGATTGAGAAGCATTGATATTTCTATTCTTAGCCTAGTACTTATTCAAAAGATGGGAAGAATTTTTTTCTCATTTTGTGATACAGTAAAGAGTTTATGCAACTCACTAATTCTGAAAAAAAATGTTGTGCAACCATCTATTCTTATCTTCTGCTGTTAAGATCTGAGATTAACAACAACTTCAATAGGTTTTAAACATAAAACAAACCTCTGTTCCTTAATTGTCACTCCAGCATCTGGTATTGGTGGAGACGTTCCATTATTATTACTGAAACTTTCTCTCCGTCGTACCTCCACCAGTTCTCCGTTTTCTGGAACAGTTTCATGCGTTGTTGGATCAAACTGTCGTCGGCGAAAAGTTGGAGATGGTGCATTTGGTGGAAAGTTCTGAGCAGATGCTTGTTGAGGAATATAGCCATTTGGTTGATAAACAGGCTGTTCTTTTGGTGAATATAATTGGACAGGTACTGCAGGTGCATCTAAAGCTCCGACTGTATGCCGTCTACTACGAGCTAGCGCATGTTCTTGGTTTGGATTTTGCATTCCTGATGGAACTACATTTTGAAGGCTCATCGACCTCACTGGTGAACCTTTCTGAACCGGTCTGTTGGGAGAAATTGGCCCAGGCATATCTCAATATACTGTTACAATTTTAAAATGATACTGATTATTGATATTAAAACTTCCTATTCTGTTTAATATCGAAACTTTAATACCTATGATATTGCTTTGTAATAAATAATGAGATTTTGTCTAAATATCCGAAGCATTTTCAACGTTTCTAAGTTCGAGGCTGGATTAATTAAAATGTTTTTTTTTCGCACAACAGTTTTCTGAAGCGTTGTCAATATTCGACAAAGTTCTGTCCTTACATTGTTTGATGAATAACAATTACTAATGTCCAATAGAACACCGTACACATGTATATGGTATGAAGTCCCCGTTTAGTCATTATTAGAACTTCACTCCCCGTATTTGTATGTTTTTACTGTGTTGTCATGTTTAGTTTTTGGCTTAGCATACACCAGTTTAGTCGATTCTTTCTCTAAAAGACAGGACGTTATGTTAAGGAGTTAAAGATCCCGGGAATTGCCAAAAGCCAATAATCCATCAATAATAAAGTCGAATATTGAGAAATTAGGAATTACTGCGCAAGTTCGCTGTCACTATTATTCTTTTCTTTCCTAACAATAACTTTCTGTATGTATATAGGTTTATTCTCTGTAAAGACACTAAACAAGACAAAAACACAAGTCAAAATAACTATCTATAGTATATCTGAATATAACCATTCACTCATTGTTTTGTCTAGTCTCCTTAATTTCATAAGTGATCTCCTTAAGCTATCGAATTTTATTCCCACCCTCAATCTCTTTGGCATACCCGATTTCTCACCGTCTGCATGCATTCAGGTCGTTCGTGTTTATCATTCGTGGCTCCCTGAACAAAACGAGAAGTGTGTAGGAAAGGAAATGCACTTTGTCTTTCCGTCCTTAACCATATTTTACATGGTCGCTAACTCTGAAACTATTCACACAATGGCACATCTTCCGGGGTTGATTGGCTTTTATTCTAATTGATTCCATAATAGCACTCAGTTTTTATTTTATCATAGTTTTTGTCCATCTATTTGCTCGGACACTGTGACGAATTAAATCTATATTGGATACACAACAGAATGCTGTCACAATTCTGTGTTCCTGTGTTGAGGATATTTTTCTCATTGAAAAATGCAATGGAATTTAACACAAAAAGGAATTGACTGACCGATCAATGGAAAGATAGTAGGGGGAATTAAAAAGATCCAATCTTATATAAGTTTATCCAGAAAAATAGTTCTCGTTGATTAGAATGCCCAGAGAGAGGATGGACAAAATTGTTGGACCAAAAAATATTACATTTGGCTTAAATGACAGCAACTATACCTTACAAATATTTAAATTTTCTAGATTCCAGTTGTGCCCATATTGATTTGTACCCGAATGTCTGTGCACTAAGGAACTTGAAATGGCTACATTTAGAGATTTCTAGGATATTTTGCTTGAAAATGTTAGAATGACCAAATTTGCATTTTTACACATCAGACATTACAGATATAAAGTCAATGGTTTATACTATTATTAACACTTGACAAGCCTTTGGCTTGCAAGGATTCAGATTTCAGATTTCAAGTTTTATTTTCTGTACTACAAATACAAACAACTTTACAATTGCCAAAAAAGGTAAAGATTCTCCTACATACATAAATAGACAGAAAAGGGATCAAGCAAAAGCAGAGCTTGATAAACGCTTGTCCGATTACAATAAATAGTGTACATCTTTACCACTGTCTAAAAATGATTCGTTCATAATTAGGTAAATTTTTTAGTAACTGTAATCGAAGAAAACACTTTGGTTACGACACAGATTAATATTCGAGATTTCAAGGAAAATACTTATCCACTCGAAAAATTTAACATACTATCAAGAAATAGGTGTTATTGACTACGTGTTAAGTAAGATTTTCCTAAGCAATATCGTCATAGTTCAAAAGGAGAAATTGCATCAATTCCGACGTAAAGTGACACATTCGTTCAATATTTTTAAAATCTCTTGGTAAGGAGATCCACAACTGAACACCTGCAATACTTATGCTTTGTTTCTTGAAAGTTGTTCTCGAAAAATTACATTGGAAATTACCATGCTGCCTTGTTTTCCTTTTTCCACCAACAGTTGGAAATAAACGCTGTAATTTACTTGGAAGTACATTTTGCTTAGCCTTGAACATAATTAATAAAGTTTTGAATTTAACTAGGTCATAGAAATCTAATAAGCGCAAAATACTGAAAATACCTTTAGTATGCGCTAATCTATCCGCACCGTATATTAATCGCACAGCACTTTTTTGCATTACAAGAAGTGATTTAGTGTTGCTTTTATAGGAGCTACCCCATACTTTTGAACAATATGACATGTATGGCAAGAACAGTGTGGAATATATTAATAACAGTGCTTTCCTCTCTAAGACGAAGCTTGCTTTATACAATATTGAATTACATTTTGATAATTTAGTTCTTACTTTAGATACCTGATTTTTCCAGTTTAATTTTACATCAATAATTACTCCAAGAAATTTAGTCAACTGTACTCTCGAAAGCGCTTCATTACCAAACAAAATGTTGGGTTCATACCTGCTTTTTAGTTTTCCAAACACCATGAAGTTGGTTTTCGAAACATTTAAAGACAGCTAATTCAATTTGAGGGGTTATTGAGTTTGTGCGAGTAGCCGTTGGTATCTTTTTCTTTCTTGACAGTGGTCCGATTTCTTGTGTTATCTGCTGCACTGGCACTACGGGCCCTATGGCCATGAAACTTGCGGCTTAGGTAGAACTTGATGTGATCGTGTGCATGATACTTTTTATTTTCGCCTTCGATTTCGTTTTCTTGTTTAAAACGCCGTATAAAAAGAGTGTATTTTTGCAAGTGAATGCGTAGCATTTTACGCACAGCACAGAATACACAGTTGCTCAGCCTTGTGCGAGCTCTCACTGCGTAAGCAGATAACACAGCGTATGCGTGATCAGCCAACAAAACCTTAAGTCAACAAACACCAAACACTACTCGGCTTTTAAGACGTATTCAAGCTGTGTAATTTGCAATATATTATTCAAGAAATAACCCATTGAAGGAAGTATTTTTGCGTTTTAATTTTTGTCAAGTGTTTAAAATTTTGCGATCCAAATGAGGTTCTAGTTATTATTATTATTATTATTATTATTATTATTATTATTATTATTATTATTATTATTATTATGAAGCACTGTAATAAGGGGTGTTTAAATAGAATAATATCTGGATACATATCTGGGTTCATGACAGGATTTTGAATTTATTAGGTTCACTCAGCAGCATGTCATAGAGCGTGAAACTACAATTAGACACCTCCTTTCTATTTGTTATTCTGTCTATCGACATTATGTAAAAATATTATGATCCATTTTTCGAGGACCACTAAGGGTATGCAGTTCTTCCCTTGCGATATTGAGACCATATGGTAGAATGTGCAATAATTCGCTGTTTTTGCTAAATTGTGAGGAATAAAGAGAAACTTCCAAATATTTCAGTATTTGTACATTTAGAGTTTGTAGGCCTGCATCTCTGTAAACAATAAAGGTTATCCTGGACACTTTTGAGTATCATTTCACGTGCTTATATATCAGTATCCTGTTATGTCATCAACAAATTTCATGTCCATAACGAAACCTTATTGAGACCATGTAACGAATGGTTCTTTTTCGCTTGTCTTAAAATTAAAAAGAAACCTACGTGTGCCATGTTATCGGTCAGTTTTATACGGAACAGATTTGGCTACCTGTTATTATCTTGTACATGGAAAGATCTTTTAGCAGAGATAACGAATTTGTTGGTGCGGATTTATACCTCCCATATCTAGGTGATTACTCATGATATTTAATTATCCGTTTGCACTTTGAAAGACGTTATTGCTGTGCTGTACAAAAGGAGTTTAATTGCTGTTATTTAAAATGTAAAAAATGGGAATATCTGTGAGGATTTTCTGAGATTTTTTGGTGTCTCTGACTGACATTTAATGTTAGATTCTATCCTATGGATCGATTTCAGGTTTGATATACGTGATAAGCACCGTATGGATTTCTGTTATCTCATTCCTATCTGGATTCTTAATTGAATTTGAAATTTCATGCAGTTTACTCTCCGATTGATCAAGTTCATGTTAAGTTATTGCAACAGCAACCATGACTGGCTTTGGCTTTTGTGTTTTCTATTGCCGAAATTAAAAACTGTGCGCATAATGAGAGTTTGCATTTATTTGCATTAGATTTTTATCCACATATCTCGGAAGCGATGTGTTTGTAGAGTTCATATTATATTCATTGGAAGTAGGAGTTTCTTAATACGGGCAATGTCTCAGAAACTATATAATGGACAGTGCGTTTTATAAGTAACAACAACCAGGTCTGGAAATAAATTTTAAGTTTTTGTCTTCTACACTCATGGTTTAGTTTTTTTTTCTATTTTTTTGCTAAACCAATATCTTAACTGCATAATGGCGCCTTTTTATGTGATAAAAATGTCTAACGTTTTGTTTTGTTTCGTTTCTGTCTTGATAAAAGCAGTTACCCAAAATGAATACTTTACTGAATCACAAATAACAACGAAACTCAATGTACTGTGACCCGTTCTATAGCTACGAATTTGTATGTTTATCCATATATTTTTCAATTTTAGCATTATTAGACTGGCTACCGCATCCTAGATAAGTAGCAGTAGCCATCCATTAATGTCAAACACTTTTCGGAAAATTCAACACCTTGCCATAATACAATGTATTTTTATATTTTGCAACATATGTCAAATGATTTGAAATACCCAATGTAAAAAAAACATATTTTGCAAATTTTTAAGCGCAGCCGACTTTCGCCAGTGGATTATCATCGCTTGTGGAATAACCGTCGTCTGTTATGTGTGCGAGTATGTACTTGTGTGTTTGTTTGCGTGCGTAGTAAAATCAATATGTTATTTCTCCTAATATTCTGGTCCATTTCTTTCAGAAAGTTTGCAGAATATGTCCTTAGTATTCCTCCAAACAGCTTAAATTTTTTAGCATTATGCGAAAATCTGCTAATGTTGTTCTTCCTAAATACCTGGTCCGATTGTTGCCCTTAATTTCCTGAATCAAAGTCGTATTTTGTTTAATTGAACAAAATTGCCAAAATATTGACAAAAAATGTCAAAATTTCAGAAGAATCACAAAATGCTTGTGCTTGTCGCTTCCCCACCAACCCTTATTTATGGAGGTCTGTTCAGTCTAGTGTCAGGGTTGTCGCTTGGGAAGCAAGTGATAGTTAACCCCACTTTTAGTGTCTCCGTTCTTAGGTTTTTCAAGATATTTTATAGTGCTACCTTCTAGAGAAGCATTCGCTTTTTATATATAATCCATAATTAATTCATCTAGTGATGGTTGAGAATTGTAAGGTCGCTGCGCAAAATTATGGTAATGCTGGGTTTAAAATGGTCAATAATACCGATACATGTTGGCACATGTAAACCGGTAACAGCCGAATTATCTTAGAAATCGCCATATAATAGCAGTTTTTCTTTTTTGTTTCTTTCTTTCTTCATTTCTTTCTTCATTTTCTTCTTTCCTTCTTCCTTTCATTTTTCTTTCTTTACTCATTTTTTTTCTATTTTATATATTTCCTTCTTTGTTTATTTCATTCTCTCCCGCAAAGGGCAAAAAATTACGAAAACATGAAAAGTACAGCCTTTCTAAAAAATATGCTTCAAATTTGACCATATTGGTTTGAAGCTGGAGAGGAATATACATTATAAATACCCCCACTCAACTTCAAAGTTTTTTTCACCCTCCAATTTTTTTTTGGAATATCGGCCAAGACCAGATTCATAAACAAAAACTATTCTGCTCGTTGAGAAAGTATTGTTCAATCGTTTTCACATTTAACAGGAATGATACCAGGTAGATCTTCAATTGTCTTTAATAGTAATGTTACCCATGAAGTTTTCTACCAATTATAAATTTGGTTAACATTTGCAGATTTCTCCTCAAACCTTTGTAATGTCTTTTTCTGGCTGAGCACAATTTCCATCGACGTCCTTTTAATCTGTGTATCAGGTTAGATTTAGTGACAGATTTGTTGTTAAGTATCTTTCATACAATTCTCTTGCCCTCAAGTTGAGTTGTTGCGTATTCAGCTGTTTCAATAGGCTTTTTAACGACACCTAATCACATTGTTTATTTAGTTCCCTCACCGTTAGTAAAAATGTTGTATGATGTCTTCAGAATCTCATAATTTTTTCAACGTTTCGATAATTTGCACAAATTTTTTTCTCACATTTTCTTCATAAATTATCACCATTATAATTTTCATGAAAGTGAAAGTTCACATTTCAATTCACTGAGTCATTACTATTAACATGCTAGAGAAGTTTGACTTCCAGCATTACGACTTGAAAAGAATTTCCGCTGTAGAAAATAGTTTACTTATACAAGGAAAAGTCCTCTCTGTTTCTCGAAAAACGCAAATATAGATTTAATTCATATTCGTCTTCAGTAGTTTCGCTTAAAATGGAGTTAATTCAACTTTAATCACAATGTAAGGAATAACGAAAGAATAGGGCGTTCTTTAGAAAAAAATCATTTATTTGGAGTACTCCTCCAAACCCGTAAAAAATCAATGCTCATAGGTGCCCCACACTCGCCTCACAGCGGAAAAAAAAGCAGTTTCGATTGTTTTAAATTCCATTTTTCATTTATTTTATTAGATATTTTTCAAGAACAATGTGAAGTTGTTGAGGATAGTAACACCTTCATATCAGCGAGGTAATTTAGTGAAAGCCTTAGACACATTTGCCGAGTCTATTGGCGATAGACACGCACTGAGTCCGAAATGTTTGGGTGATAATGTGAGATTATGGTGAGAGCAGGAGTCCTATGGTTTGGTGTTTCTTAAAGCTAGAGTCCGAGGTAGCTTCAAATGAAAGATCAGACACGCTATAGAGGTACTCTGGTATATAGTCCATGGGTGTCTGCTAATGTATTTGCTTGTAGACCTGTGAAGTGTGTGTTAAATCGATTTTGGTACTCATTAGTTATTCAGTACCAAAATCTAGTTACAATACTGTTTTATTTGTTTTCAAATAATAGCCATGACAACTAGGAGTACGAATAAACATTGATTTATTCATGGCCATATCTTGATGGCGAACCAGCTACCAGAGAACGCGGCCCCAAGTCACTGTTTCATCAGTATTACAATATATATATATATATATATATATATATATATATATATATATATATATATATATATATATATATATATATATATGAAGGGGGAGAGATTTAGGTATGCACCGATCAGTCAGTGCTGTTTATCTTCGCCGCTATTTTATTTTGAGTTTTCTTCTTGCTTGCCCCTTCTGCGTACAGATTATGTTATCAAATATATGCGAGCTGGAGCAGAACGAATGGTTACAATAGATCAAAATTCTTGAAATAAAAAGGATATCTTCCGTTGTTAAAAACAATTTTCAGTTGTCAATTATCTCAAAATAAGGAATATTTGATTCGAAAGGCTTGGCCAAATTTGCATGTAGCTTGCTTAATGGAGTCGCCGGAGGGGGGGGGGGGGGTTGAGGGTGGGGGAGGAGGTACACTCACTTATAACTGGTTACCATGTGTGTGCATGACTTTAAACGTGATGTGCTAGTTTTGAAATAACATCCCCTTTATTACCGAACGCGCAGTCAATTCCGATATAGCCCCTTTTTATGTCCCGCCTGACAAATGTCAGCGGGGCTTATAGTGTTTGACTAGCTATTTGGCCGGCAACTTTTTGTTTTTGGGATGTTGTTCCTAATATATTGAAATTGTGCAGGACGCCGTCTTTTTGTCCGACGAGGCGTTTATTCGGTTGGAATTGGGGTTTGAACTTAGGCAATTCTACTGTAGTTAGATGTTTTTTTTATGTACTAAGTTTTGTGGTTCGCACTTCAACATACATATTTGTTTGGTGATTTATTTGTTTATAGATTATTATTTCTAATATATTGAAGCTGTGCAGGACGTCGTCTCTTTGTCCGACGAGGCGTTTATTCGGTCGAAATTGGCCTTTGTACTTAGGCAATTTTACTGCAGTTAGGTGCTCGGTACTAAGTGCCTGGTTATTCATTCTTTCTTGAAGAAGAATCACATCCTTCAAACCAAGATTATGTCACTGACTATCTGTCAGGGGAGGGGGGGGGGGGGGCTGGCATTCGTGCTCCGATCGGACACACCTGTAGTTACTGGATGAAAATAATCCGCCCCCCCCCCCCCTCTTAATTTTTTGACTGACACTCTGTGCTGACCGCGTCCTGCCTCAAAATTATGCTACCGACCCTTTCTTAGCGTTTTTGTTTTTTAACACGTATGGTAAAACACATACCAAGTGGTCCCCCGGATGGAGTCGGAATGTAGCATTTCCTTGTCACCGGTTATGGTCTGTTGTAACCAAGATTGTCTCATCTCCCTTGTATACATATTGTTTTTATGATGTATATTTTATGACCAATTTTCCTGCAATTTCATTGGCACCACGATACGTGAAATACTGTTATGGCCAAGAATTAGAAAGGAAGTAGATTTTTATTTTTGATTTTCGATGTTTTATTAAAGCTATACCTTATTTTCGTTATGTCAAAAACTTGCTTTACGATAGCTGAAAAGCGTCGAAAGCTAAGTGTTTGATATATGGAGCATTTAAAACACCGAGTAAGAAAACACAAGGCATGAACGCGTGGCAGTTATTTGTGCCAGCTATCGAGTATCTTTCATTATCTAATAGTGCATATTTGACAACAAAAGTGGATGTGTTGCGATTCGACTTTGAAATGTTTGATTAGTAGCATTACGAATTAGATGAACTCTTTAAGGTGTTGTTTATTTATCGTTATAGTTGAAAGCATGGAGAATTACCACGTCCTAGAACTGATAGGCGAAGGCTCCTTCGGCCGAGTCTACAAGGGAAGAAAAAAATTCACGGGACAGGCATGTGTTAGCGTGTTTTCATTGCGTAATGCTCACGTGATTTTACGCCGTTTCTATATATATAAAGAAATGTCAGTAACAAAGTTTGAAATTTTACTTTGTAGATATTCGAATGGCAGGGTTCGCGGGGATTTTGCCCACTTTTCGCGGGGATTTTGCCCACCTTTTGGGTATTTTTTACGAAATGGCTCACTTTTTCGGAACCCACCAAGTCTTTCTGGACCTAACTGAGTCACACTTTCCTTTTTTGACTCACTTTCCTGAGAACCCAGCGCGAACCCTGGAATGGCATGACTTTTTTAAAAAGAATTTATCTTTTGGGTACTTTTATTGATCCTACGGAATTGATGGCTTGTAAAAATATGAATAAATGAATTCTATAAATACTGTAAATAAAAAGATGGATACTCAGATTATCAACAACTCGTTTTTTTTTCTATGCTTGTGTTAAGTGTCCTCCCTTTCATGCATATTTGACTTTTCACTTAGATAAGTTTATTCATCACACCTGGATATTTGTTTGACCCGAATTTTTTTTCTGATATATCGACATGTTATTGTTGCCTCTCCCTTGATATTTTTGTTCTGTCATTTTGTAGGTTGTCGCGCTGAAGTTTATTCCAAAGGTTGGCCGCAGTGATAAGGAACTGAAGAATCTCCGCCGGGAAATTCTCATTATGAAGGATCTACATCACCCGAACATCATCGAAATGCTCGATAGTTTTGAAACAGACAAGGAGGTATAATAACAAACCGTATGAATGTGAAACTGTATTTTTTTTCAATTAAAAATGGAAAATTATTTCTGTGTATTCCTTGAATATACAAAAAGCGTCCTTTAACAATTTCAGAAGAGTGTGTGTCACTCTGCACAGTATTTTCCACGGTATGTTTAGGCTTCAACCCTTCGGATTGAGGCCTATAGGTTTGGGGTGTCTGTCCGTCCGTCCGTCTGTCCGTCATCGCTTTATACCCCTATGAATTTGGGGGCGGTTGAGGCCTGCTTGTGTTTCACAAATACTTACTTGTTACTGATAATTAAGTGGATTTAATATGAAGATACCACACGATTTGCGTTTATGCCACTCCTTAAAAAAAGTTGTCAACCGCATAGACTGTCAAAATATATAGCACCGAATATACGACGGACCGAAATAAATCAGATAGTGTCAGCGCGTTGGTCTGTTGTTCAGTTAAAAAAAAAAAAACCTTGAGGGACATGCTGATCAGCCATTGGTCGATTCTTTGTGCAGGTGGTTGCGGTAACAGACTACGCCGAAGGAGAACTGTTTCAGATTCTAGAAGACGACGGGGC
The DNA here is from genome assembly GCA_949752745.1 of Protula sp. h YS-2021. Taxonomy (NCBI): domain Eukaryota; kingdom Metazoa; phylum Annelida; class Polychaeta; order Sabellida; family Serpulidae; genus Protula; species Protula sp. h YS-2021. Next base: position 23,297,233 of record OX457030.1, read on the forward strand.
TTTACCGGAAGAGCAGGTGCTCATTCTTATCTGTCGTGACGTCACTGATGCCCTTATTTCTTCTTCTTTCGCGCTGCTTCAGTGTATGAGTTTGACTTTCCATAATGCACCGTACACACCATGATTTACGTAATAGCAAGGAAGAAAGCATCATAATTTATTCCTGATGTCAAACAGTTTCCCGGAAATTGCCGAGGCATTTTTCCTGCAACACAAAAGCACATATTGTCATCCCTGTTCCTTCATTTGATTTGTTGACAGGTTCAGTCGATCGCCTGCCAGCTCGTGTCGGCCCTCTTCTACCTGCACGCGCACCGGATCCTGCACCGCGACATGAAGCCGCAGAACATCCTGCTCGGCAAGGGCGGCGTCGTCAAGCTCTGCGACTTCGGGTTCGCTCGGGCAATGAGCATTAACACGCTGGTACTAACCTCCATCAAGGTAAATATAATATCGAGGAGTAGGAGTGGGGAGGAGATGCAGATGTTAACCCCCATCAATGTCATGTTAACGCTGAGTAGAGGGTGGGGCGGGGGAGGGGGTGAAGGAGGGGGAGGATGATTCTGGATCATGGCCGTCGCAACCAAATTTGGTTTAGCTTGGTGACAGGAATAGCTCTGATTCATTGAAGAAACAAACTGAGTAGTTTATCTGGAATTTGTATTATGATTTTATGTAATTATGGGACACTCTGAAATGTAAATAAAATAATTCGGTTTTTTTTATTGGGCATATAAGTAGTTAAGTTGTGGAGTATGATTTTTGAGGAACTGTAGAAAACACGTTTCGTACGTTTTGTTTCAGGGTACGCCGTTGTATATGAGTCCTGAGTTAGTCGAGGAGAAGCCGTACGATCACACAGCCGATCTGTGGTAAATTTATTAATATCTTACAATTTATTAAGCTGTTCTTGTGGTAACCATCCAGTGACTTTGTAAAAGAGACCTCCTCAACTTCAAACAAATATATTAATAAAATGATAACGATCGTTAATATTTTGACATGGAACTTGGGCTGCTGTTTCTTTCCAAAACGTTTTCTGTATAAATTTATTCCCCACAGGTAGAACCTGTGGGGAATATATGCGATCGACCGTGTGTCGGTCTGTCGGTCGATCTGTCAGTGTGTCATCAAGAGCTTGTTAACACGATAACTTAAAAACTGCTGCAGGGATTTTAATGAAACTTGGTATGTAGCTTCCATGGGAACAAAACAGATCGGTATTGTAAATGGGCCAGGGAAAATGCACCAACTGGACAGAAAATTTCAGCTCTTGATTGACTATTGATGACCGTGTTTAACTGATGTGGAGCCTGTGGGGAACATGTGGATTATGCACACTGCTCTAGTCGCTTATTGTAGTCAAAATATGTATGTTGAAAAAAGTACTGCTTTGCGGAGCAGTTATGGCCGTCTCAAGTGGAAAATTTACTAGAATTGAGAAAAGTTTACGTCTCGTAAAATTATTAGCCATCGATGTGAAGTAAAGTGCGTGCGCGCGAGGATAGCTTATTGTTGGCTTGTCTGTCCAGGGCACTTGGCTGTATTCTGTACGAGTTGTTTACGGGCCAGCCGCCGTTCTACACCAACAGCATCTTCCAGCTCGTGAGCTTAATCATCAAAGACCCGGTGAGGTGGCCGAAAAACATGACCGCCGCTTTCAAGGACTTCCTCCAGGGTCTTCTCACTAAGTCCCCCCGCCATCGGCTGTCCTGGCCGGGCCTTCTCGAGCACCCGTTCGTCAAAGAAGGCGTGGTTGGTCAGTGCTTTTCTGCCTATCATAAATGTATGCGCAAGGCGTGGAGTCTAACTTTCTAGCTCTGGGTCCTCCGCGGGACACCATTCTCTGAATTCGGAGCTGCGTAAACATGATTTGGTGTCGCTTACCGGAACAAAAAACGGAAAATATATCTAATAATTAAATGTTTTCTGGTACGGTCTGTATTGCAGTTAAAAGAGTCGAAGTAAAATCAACAATTAGAAGTTATTCGATGTCGTACAGATAACGTTCTGCGATAATTCATGATTATTTCTTGCCAAAGGGCGTGTTCAAAGTACGAAATCTTTATCATAAAAAGACAAAAAAACAAAAAAAAAAAACAAAAAAAAAAACAAAAAAAAAAAACAAACCGGAAACGAAATGCCGTTGTTTGCTCAGGGCCACAATTACACGGGAAAAGAAGAGGCGGGGAGGGAGGGAGTCTGAGCTGTGCATGCTCAATGGGATGGCCCAAAAATTTTAAAGTACAGGGGTTTGAGGGGGGGGGGGGGGCTCAAATGTCCCGTACTTTATAGATTGCTCCTTACCGGAATTGTGGGCCTTTTGCATGACTTCCGGTTGTTTGCGTGACAGTGGCGGAGGAGGACAAGCATGCGCACAGCCCGTTCACGATGAACCCGACGGCGTCGCTCGTGCTGGAGAAAGAGAAGCAGATAAAAGAACGCGCCCACCCGCCGGGCACATCAAAAATACTGGGCCAAGCGCGGGCCAAAGCCGAACAGGAATCGACTAAAAAGGTATGTGTATTAGTCAATGTCGCTTGTTTGAGGTAGACAAAATAAGTGAGTCTTTGAGTTTGTACTCGTGCTCTGCGCTGTACTAAAGGACCACCCGATAGATTACATTGGTAATTGGTGGTCTTTTTTAAACCGCTGTTATGGTTTGTAAAATTGGTTAATTCGTACCAGGCTTCCAAGTAAAACCGCTGTTATGGTTTGTAAAATGGCTTAAATTCGTACCAGGCCTCCAGGTGAAATAAGAGATTTTTGACATCCCCCCTCCCCTACCTATGGATATGTGTTATGTAAAAATTAGCAAAAGAAGATTAAAGCTGAAGCCTGGGCAAAGGAACAGAAGGAACAAAAGGAACAGGTGCAGAAGCAGTTGGCAGAGGAACCGTCGGAATCGGAAAGGCCCATGACCCAGGAGTGGGAGAAAGAGGTGCGACTCGGGCGAATTATAGGAAAGTGGGACAGGGGAGAAGAACTTGCTTTTTGTGTAACGCGTGAAATTTAAATATGAAAGAGCGTTTTGTTGCACTTTTTTGTCAGCATTAGAATCACTAACACATATCCCACTAGTAATTAGATTTACTAAGGCATTAGTTATAGCAAGGTTTAAGACTTTAACTTAAAACTTGGATTGCTAGCATATACTCTACTAATAATTTTTTTTAGATGGGACTAGATTTTCTGGCACATATTCCGTTGTTATAACACAGCTGACCTCTGATGAGATCTCTCTGTTATTAATAAACATTGAGCGGATAAATTTTTAAAAAGTAGTTCCGCTCTTTTATGAATGTTTCGCGCATTCCCCAGTGGGTCTGCGGAGTAAAAAGTCTTATACACAACAGACCGAACCGCTGAAGAGGTTGGCTGTTGAACAACAACGGCACATATTCTGCTTATATCTGAATTCTCTGGAGCATATTCTACTGATTATTAGATTTTCTAGATTTCCTATCAGATAATGTACCACCAGTTAGATTTTCTTGGAGCATGAGAAAGAAAATTAATTGATCAGCTTTGTGCACATTTTTCTCTGTCCCAGTAAAATCAGTTGTTTTGTGACGTTTGTAACTGGAACACGTAACTGAATGTTTAACTTAAAATGGTACGAGACGTAAAGTTAACACCAAATTGTTTGTTCTAACCATATGTTTGAATTAAAAATGCTTAATAAGATTTAATATTTGTTTAATAGATCGATGTATTACTTTCTTTGCAGCAAAGTCATAAAACTTCCATTACTGTGAAATCGATTAAAATTTCACAAAGTTTGGAGAAATCTCAAATTACCGAAGTAAGATGGCTGTAAAGTATGCATGATAAATTCAATATTTCTTCTGTTCTGCATTACAATTTGCACTACAAAGCGCATGATTTTATAGCCCGGCGTTCGCGTTAGGTTTTCAATTTTTTCATCCAGCTGGACGCTGACCTTTCGCAAACCCTCGTCCAGTTTTAAAATGGTTATTAAAATAAAACAACATGAAAAAAGTGAACTTTTACATCTTGTAAACAGAACCAATCCAGTTGGACCCGTGCGTCTCTCAAATTTCTGTATCCATATTGAACGTCCTGTCTGCTTTGCTATGTATGTAAACCGGTAACGCAAACGCTGTTAACTGCATGCCAGCTTAATGTCGATTTTTCCCCCCGATTTTGATGTACAGTGGAATCGCTTTGTAACGACACCGACATATAGTTTCTCTGTCCTGCTTCAAGTCTGTCTTATTCACCCCAATAACGGGATTATTCTGTAGTTTCCAGTTCGATGTAATGTGGAACGGTTAATTTGGTTAAGTTTCCATATATATCATGTAAATCCTTATTAATTGTTCACTGTATTTTATATTTATTATGTGCTTTCAAATACACCAAGATGCTCGGACGGGAAATGATAGGTTTGAAATCCGCTGCCCAATGAGGTTTTATGCCGGTTTACAAGGGGGTGGAGGGGGGGGGGGAAGGGGGGGAGGGAGTAAATTGGGCGTGTATAAAAGTAAATTATAAATGGGAATACACCTTAATACAAGCGAGACATCCTCAGATGCTCTTTTAATTCAGAGATTAACAAAATATGTCCCTTTTCGAAGTCAGAGCATAAAATATTTCAAAACTCTCGAGGAAAATTACCATCGTTAAATGTTCAGTGAAATGTTGTGTTAGCTTTTCAGTTCCTTATCGAGTATTTGGCCACTTTAAAGTCAGAATATAAAATTATTTGGAATAATTGTGTAATGCTTTTTTGAGAACGGAAACGTCTGGGCTAATTCCCGAAAATGTTTTGAAATTGAAAGTGGCCGATAATAAATGAATAACTCTTGAGAGATTTCCTGCAGCAGCAACTTATGACTTCATCATAAACAAATATATCCTCTTATTAGAATTTACAGGCGGCTATTTCCGGAAATTGCCGAGGCCTACCGAAAATTTTCCGAAGGTCAACTTAAAGTTTGTGTATGTGTTTGTTTTTGCAGCCCATAGCGGAACCGACGCCACGCACGGACCGGATCGAGAAGGACTTCTCGAAGGAATTCCCGTCCGTGGAGGTGGAGGCCCGCAAGGTGCTCAAACAGTTCCCCGAGAAGCGGCGAAACATCGAGAATGTGAAGCTCCAGGAGGAGGTCCGTCTGTCGTGTTCTATCCATGTGAACCCCCCCCCCCCCCCCACATTCCCTCATACCCCTCGTCCCGGCCCTGGAGGTGGAGGCCCGCAAGGGGCTCAAACAGTTCCCCGAGAATCGGCGAAACATCGAGAATGTCAAGCTGCAGGAGGAAGTCCGTCTGTCGTGTTCTATTCATGTGAACCCCCCCCCCCCCCATCCCCCCACCCACCCCCCGTCCCGTCCGTGGAGGTGGAGGCCCGCAAGGTGCTCAAACAGTTCCCCGAGAAGCGGCGCTACATCGAGAACGTTAAACTCCAGGAGGAGGTCTGTCTGTCGTGTTCTATCCCTGTGATCCCCCCCCCCCTTGGGGAAGTGGGGGGGGGGGGGGGAAGTGTGGGGCTTGCAGTTGTGGGCGAGTTTTCGAAAAGTTTCCATTTGGGTTCATAATGATAGTGAAAGAAAGTGTTGGAAAAATTTAGTAGTATGGAGGTGGAGTCTGTACTAAATCAAGTTCACCTACTCCTCAGCGGTCCGTAAATAACGTGTATTATCGGAATCCTAATTGATGTTACATGAATTCTCTTGGAATATAACCTGCGCTATAGCCTCTGATAGCCGATCAGCATTATCTGATTTCGGTTTTTCGTTGTAAAATTCACCTTTCTTTGGTCAGCTATCGGCTTTATATTTTGCTCACGCCCAAATAGTGTTCCTTATAAAGAAGGTGGTCGATAATTGACATATTGGGCGCTACATACCATTCGGGATTGATCGATAATACAGTGACGTCACGTTTCGCAGGACGTCGATTCTGACGACGAGTGGCAGGGCTTGGTGGAGGCCACCGACTGCACCAAGGCCGACCCGGGCCAAGCAGGCTCTTTGCTCGGGGACGAGGCGCTCGTGGCCAGGCTCAAGGCGCGCCTGCAGGCCTCCAGCGTCCAAGTCCTCGACGGCGTGCTAGAGGGCGCTTCCAGGCTGAGACCGCTGCTGCGCCTTATCACGAACCTGGTGACTAACCCTGAAAGGTGAGTGTCGTGTCCACCACGAAGTCAATTTAATAGTTGTTTTCTAAAAGGGTGTACCTGGACTGATAGACAACCTGGTCAAGTATTCCTTATAACACGACCTTCAGATCGTAAACTGTACGAAAGTAAACAATTGGTTGTCTTTTATCATCTCGTCGTTTTGTGCTTCCCTGTATTTTAGTAACGGGGCAGTAAGTAACTATAAAATGAACAATGTCGCTTCTTGTCTCCATTCCAGAACCATAGTTGGCCCTTGCCCAGGCTTGTGAGACGCCGGTGCTGTCAGCAACCACAAGCTTGGAAGCGTGTATATGTCTATCTTCTCTATTAGCCCACCCCCTAACGTACGCAGCGCCCTCTATTTTGAACTCAACAGACATTAAATTACCCCTCACATTCAGTGCGTCAGTTGAAAACTGATAAGCTCCATCAGCGGGGCTTACGAAGATGATGTTGTCTGCTTGGTACTAATGGCCGCCTACATTTCTGAACGGTGTGCCGAATAGGACAAATTCACCTTCACTGTATGTTCTGTTCTTGAATGTGAAACCCATGGGGCCGTCTGTGAATTCCGAAACATCATAGATGTTTGACCAGTGTTTATGCTGAATAAATCATAGTTATATTTTATATCTGCAAATTCAGATTTGCAGTGCACATTGCAAGTAGATACAAACAGCCATATTCCGTGCTTTTTCAGTATCGAAAACGTCACAGTACGTAATACTGAAAATATGTACTTTATACTGAGGAGTGAAAAATATTGTAATGGTACAAAAAATTATGACTTGAAAATAAAATCGACACCCGCCTTCGAACCCCCGAAAACCCTCAACGTTACGCACTGTTCACACTCGCCTTTCAGGCTCGTGCTGCCAGGTGCTACAGGCTGCAGGAGAGTTTTTCAGACCAGTCTATTTGCTCTTGTGGTTATATCATTATGTTCACCATGTGTTTCACTTGTGATTTCAGTGAACAAGAACTATTGATTGCCTTCATGAAGACGCTTAATTTCCCAAGTCACGTGATGACCTTGATAGAAGAGATTCTGCAGAAGGTCAAGGTGAAAGAACAAGCCTGGTGCCAACAGATTCTCATCGACTTGGTGGCCACAGTGAATGCCTACTTGTCGAGTGATACCATCAGTATTGAGAAGCCCAATCAGGAGTGGTGAGTGGAATAAGACGTGTCTTGTTTCTTATTCACAGACCGAAAATCGCTCTGTTCCATTTATCTGTATATCGAACTTCGACGATTAGCCATGGTCGAATAGTTGAAGCATCGATCAATCGGTATTAAAAAAGTAATCATGTGGTGTTTTCCCGTTTCGTGATATAACCCTGTCGTGTTACCATCTCCAAATGTCGATCGGTTTTAGTCTTGGTTAGTAAAAGTAAATGAAACTAAATGTCCACGGTCATCTTTTGATTACATACACCGCTTGTGTTTTTTTTTATTCCTACAGCGTGGCTCTGTACATGGAGACGTGTCTACGGTTCGCCCACGTGTTCCCGAAGCTGCACTCGCAGCGGATGGACGGCGACCTACGGCTGAGGGAGCAGGCTCTCATGTGCCTCATCTACGTGTGCGAAGTCATGGAGAAGGCAGACGGTAGGTGATGACGTCACCCTTCCCGCCCCACACCGCTCTGGTCTGGTTCCGGTCAGTGACATGAAAAACTTGCATAAATGCCTTGCTGATGTCGCACTGTGTATCGAAAGTAAATAATAACCAATTAAATAAATATGCCAAAAATGGTTATCTGTATTTTCGTAAATAATATTGGAAAGTTTAAACGTTTTCTTTTTGCTGTGGTGATGTGATATTAATGAAACAATAGCACCACGCTGTGCAGTTAATAAATATCGCGCGACGTTCTTTAGGCTGGAGCATGCCGAGATAAATGTCACGTGATGTGCTTTCAGGCTTGAGCCTGTTACGTGACGTGCTTTCGTGTCTGAGCTTGCCCGAAATATATGTCACATGACGTGCTTTCAGGCCTGATCCTGCATGAAATAAATGTCAGGTGACGTGCTTTCATGTCTGAGCACGGCCGAAATAAACATCACGTGACCTGTTTTCAGGCTTAAGCATGCCCGAGGCGGTGTTTGAGGGCCTGGCCAAGCAGCAGACACTACTGGAGACGCTGCTGACTGGCTGTATCTTGGACGACAACGTCATGAAGCGGCTAGAAGGCAGGTGTCGTTTCTGACGGAAATGCCCGACTTGAACCGAGTGCCCCTGTCGTATTAACAAACCTTATTATCCCCCGTGAAACGGAGGGATATAGTTTTGAACTTTTCGGTCTGTCCGTCTGTCTGTCCGTCCGTCCGTCTGTCCGTCTGTCACGCTTCAGTCTCACGCGCCTACAGGCCACATTATTAATACATGGATTCGGTTCAAATTTTGTACACGGCTTCTCTGGAACTTCCGCAGTGCAGTGACCAAGAATTTTCCGGATCGGCCAAAAATTGATAAAATGGCGGACTTTTGAAAATTGGCACTGGACTTAGCGTATATACGGCAGTCTCACGCGTCTACAGGCCACATTAATAGACGGATTCGTTTCAAATTTTGTACACGGCTTCTCTGGAACCTTCCGCAGTGCAGTGACCAAGAATTTTCCGGATCGGCCAAAAATTGACAAAATGGCGGACTTTTGAAAATCGGCACTGGACGTAGCGTATATACGGCAGTCTCACGCGTCTACAGGCCACATTAATAGACGGATTCGTTTCAAATTTTGTACACGGCTTCTCTGGAACCTTCCGCAGTGCAGTGATCAAGCATTTTCCGGATGGGACTTGACAAAATGGCGAATTTTTCAAAATCGGCGCTGTACTTAGCGTACCTACGACAGTCTCACGCGAATACTGGTTAATGGATTGATCCGTCTAAATGTTAGACACTACGTCGACTTACATCCTTCCACTTGTAAATTTTTTTTTGCGCAGTCAACACGCAACAGCCTTACACAAACCATATCCCCCACGGGGGATAGACGTACTCTTCGAGACGTAGTCAAGTTTTTCTAACATTGCTGTGATATTCAACAAAATGAGGAAGATCTCAGATATATTAAAAATTTTTTTTTTTCAAATACATCAAAAGAAACTACGGAAAACTTAAGAACGCTCTGCCACTTTCTCACACTGAAGCATACAGTGGAATTGTTTTCCTCACAGCAATACTTATTACGGTGAAGGGTGAACGAGGGTATCAGTTGCCTAAATTTTATCATTTTGTCACCGATAACAGACACGAATGTTACGTTGAAACATTATCCAACCCCTTGCCGCCGCGGGTAAGGAACTATAGAATTAGGCTGTCAGTTTGCCCCCCCCCTTCCCACTTGTCTATGTCCTTGGGATAATCTTTCCCCCTCCCCCCCCCCCCCCTTATACGTCCCCATTTTGTGTCCTATGAAGCCGAAGGGGGTGAAGGGAGGCCCGTTACCGAACTGTAACTACTTAAAATAACATATTTACGGTAATAGATAAACTTTGATAATAGCAATGGTAATGTCCAAACAGCTACATGATAGCATATTTAAGTAAGTTATGATCTCCGATTTTAAACGATTTTGGGTTATTAGTGTCTCAATTTCAATTTTTCAGAATGTGCGGAGGGCAACGGGGAAATGGCTCAACAGCGGATGGAGGACATGATTTGCTTGAACGTGGCCACGTTTGCGGCGCTCACACACCTGCCGGTGCACGGAATAGCCGGCACGCAGGTTCGTAGAGCTTAGGGTCGGGCTCACCGGCGCCTCGGGTTCAGGGTCGGCAGAAATGCGGAGCTGGGGGCGGATGGGGTTTTTGTAAAGGAGGGGGGGGGGGGGAGGAGAGGCTAAACGTGAAATTAAAGAGTTTGCATAATAGAAGTGAAATTTTCGAGGTAACCCAGTTGCACTTTTACCCGTTTTATTTTTGTGTAACCGGAAGTAGGACCATGGCAAAGATGCATCCATAAATGACCGAATAAAGCGGCATTTGTGGAAAGAAAACAGACATGTTGAAACAAAATAATGTCGTTGTGGTTTCCGTATTTAGCAGTACAGTAAAGTGAAAAAAATGGGATTTCACAACTTTTTAAGCAATTCGTTGTAGGGCAAGAAAAAGTTAGCTGCTAGCCTAGCGGAGGTCTTGTGTAATAAGAAGAATGAAAACTTGACGCATGATTATCTGTTGCTGCTCAATCACCCAAGCACCTGTGCTAATGTCGTTAAGGTACGGGTTCTGATGCGGGTAATGTATGCGGGGAAGGTACGTGTGCTGGTGTGCGTCAGGTACTCACGCAAATGTGGGTAATGTATGCGGGGAAGGTACGTGTGCTGGGGTGCGTCAGGTACTCACGCAAATGTGGGTAATGTATGCGGGGAAGGTACGTGTGCTGGGGTGCGTCAGGTACTCACGCAAATGTGGGTAATGTATGCGGGGAAGGTACGTGTGCTGGGGTGCGTCAGGTACTCACGCAAATGTGGGTAATGTATGCGGGGAAGGTACGTGTGCTGGGGTGCGTCAGGTACTCACGCAAATGTGGGTAATGTATGCGGGGAAGGTACGTGTGCTGGGGTGCGTCAGGTACTCACGCAAATGTGGGTAATGTATGCGGGGAAGGTACGTGTGCTGGGATGCGTCAGGGACTCACGCAAATGTGGGTAATGTATGCGGGGAAGGTACGTGTGCAGGGGTGCGTCAGGTACTCACGCAAATGTCGGTAATGTATGCGGGGAAGGTACGTGTGCAGGGGTGTGTCAGGTACTCACGCAAATGTCGGTAATGTATGCGGGGAAGGTACGTGTGCAGGGGTGCGTCAGGTACTCACGCAAATGTCGGTAATGTATGCGGGGAAGGTGCGTGTGCTGGGGTGCGTCAGGTACTCACGCAAATGTCGGTAATGTATGCGGGGAAGGTACGTGTGCTGGGGTGCGTCAGGTACTCACGCAAATGTGGGTAATGTATGCGGGGAAGGTACGTGTGCAGGGGTGCGTCAGGTACTCACGCAAATGTCGGTAATGTATGCGGGGAAGGTACGTGTGCAGGGGTGCGTCAGGTACTCACGCAAATGTCGGTAATGTATGCGGGGAAGGTGCGTGTGCTCGGGTGCGTCAGGTACTCACGCAAATGTCGGTAATGTATGCGGGGAAGGTACGTGTGCAGGGGTGCGTCGAGTTCTCTTGATGCTATGTGTAATGTGACTGTAAGGTAACGGGGGAAGGTGACTGTGGCAAAGCGGGTAAGATCTATGGTGATGTGTGTATGTTGCTCGGCTGTATGAAAAAGCACAACTGCTTAATTAGATTGCTGGTGCATTTGCATATTCTGATTGTGAAAAAGACGGTGGCCCCCCTATCCTTCGCATTCTTAAACCATGTGGATGAGATTTGTTTAACTGAGAGCCTTGACTTACAAGCGTCCTTTTTGGTGACACGCAGGTGTTGTATGCGTGCTGCCAACAGAGCAAACAACTGTGTGCGCAGCTGGCAGCTACCGAGAAGGAAATAGAAGCACTCATAGCTGTCCTTATGGGCAAGGTACGTGCTGTTTGCTTCTCCACCCGAATTAATCCATTCTTTGCATTTCGCATGTAAAGATAGAAAACTGTTGTCTCTTGTTTGGGTAGTTAAATATCACCTTGAATTAAAATCACGTGTTTGCGTGCGAGGCCGTTTGCGTCACTGTGGATGACGTCACGGCTCATGTGATTGGTGCTGTAGGTGGAGCTGGCAGACATGGAGCTGAATGCCGCCCTGGAGTCGACCATACACCTGCTCAGTGTCCTCATACTGCAGACCCAGTCCATCCCGAGGCCGTAAGTTCTTCCTACAGCTCAGTGAGAAATCAGTCCCGGAGGTAGGGGTGGCAGAGGAGGTAGGGTGGCAGAAGAGGCGGGGGTGGGAGGAGGTAGGGGTACGAGAGGTGGGGGTGGGAGAGGAGGTAGGGACGGGGGGGAGGTAGGGGTGGGGGGAGGTAGGGGTAGTCGAGGAGGCAGGGATTGGAGAGGAGGTAGGGGAGGGGGGAGGTAGGGGTACGAGAGGAGGTAGGGGTAGGCGAGGAGGTAGGGATGGGAGAGGAGGTAGGGATGGGAGAGGAGGTAGGGGTAGGAGAGGAGGTAGGGGTGGGGGGAGATAGGAGTGGGGGAGGAGGTAGGGATGGGGGGAGGGAGGGGATGGGGAGGAGGTAGGGGGGGTAGGGTTGAGAGGAGGTAGGGTGGGAGAAGAGGTGGAGGTGGGGAGGAGGACGATGATTATGTGGGTTGTTCAATTAAGCGGATTAGACTTTTGTCTGAGAGAATAAAAATTTTAAAATTATGTCTACGTTGTAACGAAACTTTGTTTAAAGTAATTTTGTCTGCAGACACTATTCAGTGGCATGAATTGTTTTGGGTTTCGATGTCTTGTTTCCGTCACGTTTTCAGGATCAATGACCACGTGACGTTTCTGATCAGCGTCTTCCTCGAGTCACAGCTTGCTAGTCACACGGTTCGTATTCTGCTGACATCACAGGCCTTCTTTATGGCCAGCCAATTGAAATCTTCGTCCGGTTGTCACGTGTCTGCTTGGTGTTGTGAGGCTTCGCACCGTCGTTGTTTTAAAACAGCTGACCTCTGATGGAATCTGTCTGTTATGTATACACACAGAGCAAATGTATATTTTAAAAGTAGTTCCTCTGTTTTATGAGTACTATTTTCGGGGAATTCCCACTGGGTCTCCGGAGTAAAAAAAAAATGTTCATACACAAAACGCCGTAGAGGTTGGCTGTTAACAACGTACGCACCGCAACATATCGGCTTTTAAAGTCTGAGATTTGATTTTTGCTTTGTTCCAAAATCGGAGAAGAAAAAACCCCACATCAGTTTCTTACCGAAAAATATAATGAATAACAATCGCAGTTACAGAAATAATGGGAATATTCCTTTAGGCTTGAGCTTTAGTCTTCACGTAATTATAGTGTGGTGATGGCGGAAGCTGTAATAGCAGTAGTAAGAATAGTAGTAAAAGTACTAGCTGTAGTAATATTGGTAATAGTAAAAGCAGTGAAAAATCTTAATGTCCCGAGAGAAAAAAATATTATAAAAAAATTGTTGCGGGTATGGGCTTGGGGGGGGGGGGGGGTCGATGATGTCAGAACGACTCCTTTCACAAAGTCACCACTACTTTAAATCTAACCCTCCCTTATCTTTCATTGAACAGCTTTCTCAATTGATAAATTACGTTCCAGGCGGCGGCCGCCCTGCTGTTCAGCCAGCTGTTGCATTGTGGGATATCGGCGGAAGTGACACCGGAGCACCTGCTGAGCGCCGCTCTCTCCGAGTTCACGGACCTGTCACAGGTAACGTCTCCAATCTGTGAATATAGAAGTGGTTGTGTGAAAACGTACAAATCTGCTGTTTCTGAATGGTAATTAACTGGGAAAATATAAGAATATTACAAATACAGCTCATAAGTATTAAAATATCGTGATATTTTTTCCACTAATTGTCAAGAAAATGAGGTGAAAGAAATGTAAAAGACTATTAACTGGTTTAATATTCTATCTCTAACTGTGCTGCGATTTCCTGTTTAATAGTTTATTTTCCTAGATTGAGATGGTATTTTTTTGCTGTCAGATTTGCGTGCGGTGCCCGTTCGACTACGGCGTGCTGGACGGTATCATCCTGCTGCTCTGCCTCACCGTCTCGCCGGTAATGTCTGCTCACGTGACGGGTCACGTGAGTGGTCACGTGTGCGGCCACTGATCATTGTTCTATCTCAGTTATCGGATGATCCACAGGCAATGGTTGTTAAGGTTCAGTTATGACCAAAACAGATTGAATATATACTTTTTTTTCGAAATTTGACTATAAGAGCAATTTAAAACTTAAAACTTTTAAAAAATTTTTCAAAGCAACTCGATATTGGCAGTGAGAGAAATGAAAATGAATGCAAGACTTGTCGTTTTTTTTTTTTGTGCGGCAGGGTGAGATTTCCGTGGCGAGACTGTTCCTTGAGAGCGGGATCTGGGACATCCTGTGGCACCGCCTGGCCCAGATGCTGCAGGTGAAGAATCCGGACTCGCACGTACCGCTCTTCAACATTGAAGAGGAGGAGACTTCGCACGTGGACGAGAATTTCACGACACCGGACTGGGGGTTGCTGTCAATGCAGGGCTTACAGGGAGCGTTGCAGCTGGCCGTGTCGGTCTTCACCAAGGTGAGGAACAGTCTCAACATGCCCTCTCTCTATCCCTCCCCTACCTGACGGTGTTCACGCATGGCAATGTTACCGGAGTTGGCCAAATAACTCGAAGAATAGCTTGTCTTCGGTGAGGTTTCCTTGGCTTCATTTAATCCCTTCCTGCCTCCCTTCCTCTATCCCTAGCTTCCTCCTTCGCCCCCTCCGTCAATCCCTAGCGCAGTCGCTTCCTCCCTGCCTCACCCCCCCTCCCTCAGTCCCTTGCTACACTCTTCCTCCCTCCCTTCCTAACTCCCTCCCTGCCCTTCACTCCCGTACCGTTCCCTCTCTCCCATGCATGCATGTACCACGGGAGGTGGGGGGATGGGGGGGGGGGGGGGGAAGAGTCCGTAACACATAGCAATAATACAAATTAACAATAATAGCAATAGCTATCAAAGTATTAAGTAACCAACATCAAAATGATACTCACGTCTCGGTACTGTGTTTTAGGAAACCTACCACGTGGTGCCAAATCTCGCGAGCGCCGAGAACATCACGGTGATGTGCGTCGCTCACCTGCTGAGCAAGGACTTCCTCCAGGTTGTCAGTGAAAGGTACGCACAGCAAAATAGTGCACATACATGGTGTACAGATATAATTCGCACAAATGGTACACACAAATGGTGTATGTATTTCAAAGATCAAGTGATTTATTACTTTCTTTCTTTAAAATATGTATTTTTTACTGGGGTTTTATTGGGCACTGTGATGATTTTTTTAGTGTGGAGTACAAGGACAAGGCCGCGTCTCCGGCCGTGGAGATCATCCTCAGCGCCACTCAGCTCTGCTGCTTCCCCTTCGCTGTGGACACGAACGAGGAGCTGCTCACCAATATACAAATGTGAGTGGAGGGCCATCCCCCCGTGAATCACCCTCCTCCTATCTCTCCCCCATCCCCCGTAGATCACCCCTCCCACTCTCTCTCCACCCCCCTCCCACCTCCTGCTGCTTCCCCTTCGCTGTGGACACGAACGAGGAGCTGCTCACCAATATACAAATGTGAGTGGAGGGCCATCCCCCGTGAATCACCCTCCTCCTATCTCTCCCCCATCCCCCGTAGATCACCCCTCCCACTCTCTCTCCACCCCCTCCCACCTCCTGCTGCTTCCCCCTTCGCTGTGGACACGAACGAGGAGCTGCTCACCAATATACAAATGTGAGTGGAGGGCCATCCCCCGTGAATCACCCTCCTCCTATCTCTCCCCCATCCCCCGTAGATCACCCCTCCCACTCTCTCTCCACCCCCTCCCACCTCCTGCTGCTTCCCCTTCGCTGTGGACACGAACGAGGAGCTGCTCACCAATATACAAATGTGAGTGGAGGGCCATCCCCCGTGAATCACCCTCCTCCTATCTCTCCCCCATCCCCCGTAGATCACCCCTCCCACTCTCTCTCTCCACCCCCCTCCCACCTCCTGCTGCTTCCCGTTCGCTGTGGACACGAACGAGGAGCTGCTCACCAATATACAAATGTGAGTGGAGGGCCATCCCCCCGTGAATCACCCCCTCCGTATATCTCTCTCCACCCCCCTCCCACCTCCTGCTGCTTCCCCGTCGCTGTGGACACGAACGAGGAGCTGCTCACCAATATACAAATGTGAGTGGAGGGCCATCCCCCCGTGAATCACCCCCTCCGTATATCTCTCTCCTCCATCCCCTGTCAATCACACCTTCCTCCTCTCTTCCCCCCCATTCCCCGTGAATCATCCCTCCTAGTCACTGCCCCCCCCCCCCCCGTCCCCCGTGAATCACCCCCTCCTCCTCCGTTCTTCTCCGCCTCCGTGAATCACGCCCTCCTCCTCCCTCCATCCCCTTGAATCACTCCCTCCTCCTGCCTGCCCTCATCCCTCGTGAATCATCCCTCCTCCTTTCGTCCCCCCATCCCCCGTAAAACGCCCTCTCCTCCTCTCTGCCCCCCAACCCTCGTGAATCACCCCCTCCTGCTGTCTTCACCCCCTTCCCCATTGAATCACCCCGTCCTCCTCTACCTCCCCCCACATCCCCCATGAATCATCCTCTCCTCCTCTCTTTTCCCCTCTCCCCATCCCCCGTGAACCACCCACTCCTTCTGTCTTCACCCCCATAAGCAGTGAATCGCTCCGTCCTCCTCTACCCCCCCCCCCCATCCCCCGTAAATCACCCCTCCTCCTCTCTCCACCCTCCCCCCCCCCCCCCCCCCATCCTTCTGCTGCTTCTCTTCGCTGTGGACACGAACAAATGTGAGTGGAGGGCTCTCCTCTGCAAATCACCCATTCCTTCCCCCAACCCCTTCTTCGACCAGCGAAGAGCTACTCACCTGTATAGAAATGTGAGAGCAAGGCCATTCTCTGTGAATCGTGGGCCCAGCGCCCGCCCCCTCTCCCGGCTACAGGACAATCACCTGTCTTGGTGTTCAAGCTGACTTGGTGTATCCAACCCTCCGCCCCCCTCCACCTCCTCTCCCCTGCGGTGTATTGGTCAGTGTAAATGCCATTTCTGTAGTAACTCTTTTCTTCTGCAACCAGTACTGAAAAGGTGTACTTGAAAGTGACCGTACAAATACCGGTAATCGGTATTGTTTTGTCACGTACTTCAGGGCGTAGAATGAAGGCTTGGTGGTCAATCATAAGGTCGCTGCCTTTCCTTTGCAGCTGTTTTGCGAAACACCTGATCCTGGTGAAGATCCTCCGCGCCTGTGTGACGTACGTCAAGCCAGAGCAACTGGACCTGCCCATGGGTCTCCTGTCGCGCCTGGTACTCAGCGATCCAGTATTCGTCGAGCAGTTCTCCGCCTGTGTACTTGAATTAAATGTGAGTATTCGCAAGTCCACCTTGCGTTGTGTCGATGGGAATTATGACAGTAAAAAAAAAAAAAGAGTAAAAATAAGTAAAAGAATGCGTTGTAGAGATGGAACCGGGTTCTAGGGGTGTAATGAGGGCCCGACTCGTGACCAGGACCGCGGAACACAGCCCTACTGCCGTTAAGATGTATCCGTCCGTATCAGAGGCAGGTAAAGGGGTGTAATTCTGTATTCGTATTGTTTGGAATTGTGTACTAAATTATTGAAGGCTCAAATTGTTGTAATTTACTGGAATTAGCATAAAACCTCACTCACGCTTTTGTTGTTTCTCGTAAGACGAGAAAAAATGTTCCTAATTTTTGAAAAAAAAAATCAATAGAATGTTGAAGTTATTTGTTGTTTCTTATTTTTTGGAACAGTTTCAGAGAAAGGTATGATGGTATGTGCATGTTCCTCCACCTGATAATCTGTTCCTTGTACAGTTCCACTTAATAATTGTAAATGTTATACAGTAGCCCCCACGTTAATTCGTACGACGCGGAACCGCGGAATAAAGTACGAATTATTCGGGTAACAGCGAATGTAAAATTATCAGGCTGGGACGAAAAAAATTCTTTTCCTGTTCGAAATAACTGTGGAAATGAATTAACCGGGTACGAATTGATGAGGAACTACTGTATTAATTAATGCATTTTCCTATACTGTGCGTTGTTTATTTATTTTTGT
This sequence comes from Protula sp. h YS-2021, assembly GCA_949752745.1. Classification (NCBI taxonomy): domain Eukaryota; kingdom Metazoa; phylum Annelida; class Polychaeta; order Sabellida; family Serpulidae; genus Protula; species Protula sp. h YS-2021. The sequence goes on from OX457030.1 coordinate 23,315,098, forward strand.
GGGTAATTTTTCAATGTTTATAATTTTTCTAGCAGGTCTTATCCAGGAGTAGACCTTTCACGTGATTGGCATTTGAACTGTCTCATACCCTGCGCCGTGCCCCCCCCCCCCACCCCATCCCTGCCTGACCTTTCCCCCATCCCCTCACCCCTGCCTAAGTGCGCTGTGCCCTTCCGATGGAAAAAAAAAACTTTCAAAACGGTCTTATTTTTTCATGTAGCGAACATTGGGTCATTCTATTGCTGACATTTTAATCTAAAACTCTGAAGTTTCGTCGGTGAGAAAAAAGTTTTATCCTGAAGGACGCTCGGCTGATATTTGGAAGCGTTACTCATTTTCTACATAGTTAACGTTAATTTGACCTATCTTCTTGAGAATATGCACACATGTCAATCATATGAAAATCTCACATGCTTCGCACAGGACACAATAATCAAGTAGTGTTTTCTTTTCTCCATCCGTATATAAAATTTAAAGTTAATGGGGGCTGGGGTGGGGGGCATGGCAATTGGTCGTGTCGCTCTAAAAGAAATATACATCGAACAATATTTGCATAAATTCCACATGTGTTCAGCACAACAGAAAAAGAAAAACACAAAAATATGTAGAATATGAGAATGTCAGAGTGAAGAATGAGAAAAATCTACTTGTCGTGTGCAGCATTTATTTTATAAACATGTCAAGAAGTACATTTTTAAAACTTCCTTCTCGGGAAAAAAAAAACATTTTTCCCAAGGCATAGAGACACTTACGACGCTTTGTAGTGACTAAAGCGAAACGTGACAAAAATCATGTGACTTCTTTGAAATCGATAAGCAGGATTAATATGAAGCTCAAACTGTGTGGTTAAAGACATGGAGGACACGGAACGAAATACTTCAGGGGTGTTTTTTTTTTTGGGGGGGGGAAGGGGGCGCATTTCGAAATTCCATGTTCTGAATGTCAAGTCTGAAGTTTTACTTCAATGAACGTTAAGCGTTGGTATTTTAGAGCTGACCTCTCGAGAGATTTATCTGTTAAGTTACAAACATAAAGCGGATAGATTTTAAAAAGTAGTTTCTATGCTGCACAAAGGGTAATGTTTTCAATGATTCTCCAGTGGGTTGAAGGTACCAAAAGGCATTTATACACAACACACCAAACCGCCGCAGAGGTTGGCTGTTGGACAGCAATAGGTGTACAGCCGTGAAACTTCTCATTTATGACCTTTTAAGCAACCCTAACGAATATCACAAATACAAGCAACACATTTAAAACGCAGCATTTCTAGTCTTTAGATGGTTAGACGAAGCCTTTGTTTTCTTTATTTACACGTAGAAAAATCGAAATCGGTTAATTGCAAGGGCCAGTTTCCAAAGAAAGTTATGCATTCATCCGGTTTATGCGATAATCTGATATATTTTAAACGTGGATCAACGACACGAAATTTTAACATGGTATGCAGTTAACCGGTTTAAGCGATTATTTAGTATGCGGTTAACCGATTTCTTCTGTATAGAGTGTAGTTTAAATGCCACATGATGGACTTTCACATGGTTTACACTTAATTGGTTTTTTTTCTTTTTTGCCGATATTGTCTGTACGTAAATGTTGTCTTCTGGTCTGGCGAATAAGATGTTTGTATAACTTCCATTGAAACAAAGATACAAATTATTGACTCGATATCTGTCTCGAGGGGAATAACCATGTATAAAAAAAGGCTCAAATCTTTAAATAAACGTCCTGGTTGTTCTTTACTGGAATGTCTTAGATGTTCTTCTGATAAATACGCCAAAGACTGAGAAGCTCGGGGGGGGGGGGGGGTTGAAAATCGCGCGCCGGTTTGTCAGTCTCTGGGGGCGGTTGTGCGGTGCCGCTTATCCACGCATGACATCCATAAAGATATGCTTGCACGTCCGGATGCGCCTGATCCGGTTGTACATCGTATCCAGGGTGCCCGCCGACATCCGCCCAAAGAGGTTGACCTTGGCCCCGAAGTACTTGTGATCCAGTCGCCTCTCACACAGACACTGCTCGAGGTAACCAAGCGTGTCCATGAGCCTGGCGACGAGGTTGGAGTCGCCCCAGTGCGCCACGTTAGGGTACCTCTCACACAGCCACATCATGGCGGTTTTGAAATGGTACGAGGTGAAGCCCTGAAGGGAGTCGTCGTGTTGGCGTATGGCCTTCAGAATGCGAATGATCTTCTTTCTGCAGCCGTTACCGAAATCCATCTTCCGCATGAAAGCCATCTCCTCGTCTGAAAATGACTGGCGCCACAGTAGGTGTTGGTTTGGGAGGGCGGTCTCTCCCTTGATTGGTTTCGCCACGAACTGCCTGCCGTCGCTTGTTTGGAAGCAGGGCACCATGTCCACACTGTACAGCAACTGACGCGGGGCTCTGGAAGAGACATCCATCTGTATGGCTGGCCCGTGGGACCTGAGCTTGATGTCATAATCGATATGTAGGGTGTTGAGAGCGGTTTGCAGGGTGCCCTTGAAAGCGTCCGCCGCTTTGGAGGGTACCAGGTACCTGCCTTCAGACGGGTCGATAAAGCGTGTGTATCTATTTCCGGCGCCCCATGAAAAAGCTTCTCTTGCTTTTAAATAAAAGTGCTCGGTGTCCAGATCGATCACCTCGAGATCCGACCCATCCATCACGATGACGACATCGAATTCGATATCGGGTCCGATTTGCACGCCTTCGTAGGCGCTGCCCGTGTAGATGAGGCGCTTGCATTGGCCGTCGCGTGCCAGGCGCTCGCGTATGCGGTCGGTGATGCCTGTGTGGATGGCGCGCACCTGGTCTAGGTTCGGCTGGCGCGCGTACGTCTCGTGGAAGCGCAGAAGCGCGCTGCGGGTGTCCGCGTCCGTCCACCAGGCCTCCATAGCGACCTGCAATCAAGTGACGCTGACATTTAGTGACCAATCGCTGCCGGCAAATTGGCTTATCATGGAACATTTATACATCCGTAGCCTGACCAGTAAATTTATAAACCAGTAAATTTATAAACGAAAAAAGCTGTGGCCAACTTGGTATTAACAACTTGGAGAAAGAAAAAATACATGGAATCTTCGCCGACCAGTTGGTTAAAATTGTGAAATTTTAAACTAGGCAAAATAGGGCAGAAAAACACCTGGTTGAAGGTGTATTAGCATTTATCAGAGCTTAAGATTACTTCGGCGTGACATGGGCGCGTCACCCATGAAACTGACGCGCCCATAAGAAAATGACGCGACCATGGCTAAAAAATAACTAAAACGATAACAAACACGGTATTATTTAAAATAAGAATTCTGAAGCAAATAAAAAAACCAAAAATTTTCCGGTAGGCTATTCCGGAATAGACTACCGATAATTGGAATGTCACAGAAATCGATTTTTTTTCATTATTTCATCATTCTATCCTGCAGACTAAATAAACCACTATTTTCTTTCCTTATAAATAAAAAAATATGAAAAAAATGGAAATACAAATTAATGTTTTTAACTTTTAAATTTTAATAAGTTATTCAATACTGAACTACCAACGTTTTAATAAACAGCCAGTTTAAATTCATTTTTTCAATATTTTTATTTTCCTTCCACTAAAAGAAAAGAATTTACATGGTTCAACTTATTTTCACCCTTTGTTATAAGAAAAGCAAAGCGTTATTAACTCCTTTGACATTTGAATTATCGGTAATCTATTCCGGAATAGCCTACCAAAAACTATCTGGTTTTTTATTTGTTTCAGAATTCTTATTTTAAAAAATACGGTGTTAACAGTAAAATACGAAAAACGGGCACTATTTCACTGAATGTTAAAACTTCTAAATTACACTTGAAAGAAGCTAGTTCTGTGGAGTTTTTAACGCATCAAGAGCTTTGATGCTGCCGCAAAAATTTAGGCGAGCCATGACCGCGTGGGCACGATAAATCTGAAGTTCCTGGATTATCCCTTGTGGGTGAATAGTAAAGGAAAACCTACTTGTTTTAAAATCCCTTTATTATATCGGTTGTCGTTTCGTTATATCCCTTTAGATTTTAAGTGGTAGGTGTTTCTTGTTGAAGTGAGGTTCGATGAAGTGTAATCTACTAGTGAGGTTCGTCTAACTTATATTTGCCTCGTCACTGACCTTTCTCACGTCGGGACACTTTCTTCCCATAAAATAAACCAATTCAAATATTGTGAAAACGAAACTAGACCCTTATCTTATCGCTTGAGTCAAGTATGTCTGTTACCAGTATGGGTTTCGATATCTACAGTCGCACCTTTTAACTGTGACCACAAAACATGTTCCTTCAAGCCTTGGTTATTGTCTGTTTTTTTCTCTGTGTTCAACACCTGTTGACGGGTAGGACTGTATGTATAGTTGCTTCAGGACCTGTAACAGGGTAGGAGAGTATTTATAGTTGCTTCAGGATCTGTAACAGGGTGGGACTGTATGTATATCTGCTTCATGACCTGTTACACTAGTGAAACTGCATGTATATGTGCTTCATGACCTGTTGCACGGGTGAAACCGCATGTATATGTGCTTCAGGACCTGTAACAGGGTAGGACTGTATGTATATCTGCTTCATGACCTGTTACACTAGTGAAACTGCATGTATATGTGCTTCATGACCTGTTGCACGGGTGAAACCGCATGTATATGTGCTTCAGGACCTGTAACAGGGTAGGACTGTATGTATATCTGCTTCATGACCTGTTACACTAGTGAAACTGCATGTATATGTGCTTCATGACCTGTTGCACGGGTGAAACCGCATGTATATGTGCTTCAGGACCTGTAACAGGGTGGGACTGTATGTATATGTGCTTCAGGGCATGTTACAGCTGGGACTATGTGTATATGTGCTTCAGGACATGTTACACAGCTGGGACTGTGTGTATATGTGCTTCAGGACCTGTTATACAGATTGGACTGTGTGTATATGTGCTTCAGGTGCTGTTATACAGATGGGACTGTGTGTATATGTGCTTCAGGGCCTGTTAGACGGGTGAGACTGTGTGTTTATGTGCTTCAGGACCTGTAACAGGGTGGGACTGTATGTATATGCGCTTCAGGACCTGTAACAGGGTCGGACTGTATGTATATGTGCTTCAGGATCTGTAACAGGGTGGGAATGTATGTATATGTGCTTCAGGATCTGTAACAGGGTGGGACTACATGTATATGTGCTTCAGGACCTGTAACAGGGTGGGACTCTATGTATATATGCTTCAGGATCTGTAACAGGGTGGGACTGTATGTATATGTGCTTCAGGACCTGTAACAGGGTGGGACTGTATGTATATGTGCTTCAGGACCTGTAACAGGGTGGGACTGTATGTATATGTGCTGCAGGACCTGTAACAGGGTGGGACTGTATGTTTATGTGCTTCAGGACCTGTAACAGGGTGGGACTGTATGTATATGTGCTTCAGGACCTGTAACAGGGTCGGACTGTATGTATATGTGCTTCAGGATCTGTAACAGGGTGGGAATGTATGTATATGTGCTTCAGGATCTGTAACAGGGTGGGACTACATGTATATGTGCTTCAGGACATGTTACACAGATGGGACTGTGTGTTTATGTGCTGCAGGACCTGTTACACAGATTGGACTGTGTGTATATGTGCTTCAGGAAATGTTACACAGATTGGACTGTTTGTATATGTGCTTCAGGACATGTTACATAGATGGGACTGTGTTTATGTGCTGCAGGACCTGTTACACAGATTGGACTGTGTGTATATGTGCTTCAGGAAATGTTACACAGATTGGACTGTGTATATATGTGCTTCAGGACATGTTAGACGGGTGGGACTGTGTGTATATGTGCTTCAGGACATGCTACACGGATGAGACTGTGTATATATGTGCTTCAGGACATCAAACGTTGTCGAAACTAGTACTTCAAGGCATTATTATATTTAGTGGACCGTGAAAATATGAATTAACTGTGCTTCCGTAGTGTGCTTCATGGACATGTTTAGTGTGTGCAGTCAAGCCTCCATTAGGAAACACCTCCACTCAATGAACACCTCCACTCAATGAACACCTCCACTCAGTGAAAACATCCACTCAGTGAACAACCTCTGATTAGCAAACACTGTTTCTTCGAAATTATGTCGGTTGCCTCGCTTTAGTGAACACCTCTGTCTTATAAACATTTTTAGCCGGTCCGCGAAGTTTTCAGAATAAAGAGGCTTTACTGTGTGAGTAACTTGTCTTTTAATTACCGTTCCAGTGAGACCCCGCTTGGTGAATCGAAATACCAGTGAACTACGAAATATAGATGACGATAACGATTAGGCCTTGTGAAAAGGGGTGAAGATCAAATTTATTTTCTTTAAAGAAAAACCACTCAGTTGGGAGAAGCCACGCGAGAATTGGATAAGCCACTGTTCTTTTATTGTGTAGCTTATTGTGTGGTTATTGTGTGGTTATTGTGTGGTTATTGAATTCAAGACATTCCTGGCAAATACTTGTAGAAAAAATAACACAACAGAGGTGATTCTATGGTTCTTGTTTTTTTTTCTGTTTGTAGGCCGTAGCTTTTCTGTCACGGGCGGTCGATTGTGAGGGAAGCTGTAGCCTGTCCGTGCTGTGTGACGCAATCTCAATCTGTAGCCACTTAGCGAGAACGTCACCAGAAAATGTGCACCTCGTCAGCAGTGTGTTCAAAGGCCCCAAAGGTAAAACTTATGTCACTTATGTCATGAAAACATCAATTTTGATATGCTCGATGAGTTAAAAAAGTGTGATTTTATACAACTTGAATGCATTTTTTCATACAAAATATATAACATTTGCGTCAGGTGTAGTCTATTTTAAGTACGTGAAGACTCTTGGCAAAAAAAATGTCTGCCTCTTCAGTTCTGAGTTTGTTTCTGAAACAGTTTGGCTCATCATGTAAAATATTAAAAAAATAAGAATATTGAAAGACGTGACGTCACGTTGTTGTCTGCAGGTGACTTCATGTTGCTGGGACTGGCGCTGCGTCACAGTAGCCCCGTGGTCAGGGCTCGCACGTGCAGCATGCTGGGCAATCTGATGAAGCACGCCGATACCTTCTACCCAGTCGTGAGGCAGCGGTACGTGGCGGACTGTACCGAGGGCGGGCGAGTGGTGTAGGGGGGGGGGGGAGAGGGAGGGGGCGGAGCTACACTGGGTCAGGCAGGGATCAGCGGGAGTTGACAGCATGCTGGACAACCTGACGAATTCGTAAAAACACTGAATCACTCTATCGTGACCTGGAAAAAGTCCCTTATAACAGGGAATCAGTCCGACATTACAGGAAAATCACCCCTCATTACCGGGGATCGGTCTGTCATAACGGGGAATATTTGCATAAATGCTTCTTAATTCAATTGGATTCACAAGGTACGCATTCATGTATGTCAAATAGTTATTGGAAACAATGTGGGACGTAGGGTCCGATTCCGATGTAGCTCACTCGGTAGAGCTGGGGCACTGTTGTACTTTTACCAGTTCGATTGATGATGACCACTGAGTTCGGTGGTTCGAAACTCACTTGTGAAGGGGACACCCTGTTTCTTGTACACACCATTGTAGTGCATGTTACAGAGTTTACATGAAGAGTTTTCTTTTTGTTCCAGAGAGTCCTTATTGAAGGCCCTTATTGACAGCTTAAAAGATGAAGATCCAACCGTGAGGAAGGTGTGCGCATCCATATAATTTGACTGGGCAGCAAATTTGTATTTTTACTTTAAAAAAATAAGACTTTTGAAATGTTTGCAGTTTCGGAATAAATAACTCTGTTATTTTCAACAAATAGTTTCGAAAATATTCAACATTCAACAAATAAATTCAAGTTGTTGACAAAACAATGTTTATTATTAGTTTCTTTATGTTAACTATGTATGTGATTTGGGAAGAAAAACTTAATTTTGGAGCAAATGGCTACTTGGTTTTGGAACAAATGACTGTTGGGTTTTCTTTAAACAAATGACTGCTGTGCTTTTGTAGAGCGCCAGTTACTGCCTGGGCAATGCGGCGTACCACAGCGCGGGACTGTACAGCCGCCTCTCGCCGTCCGTGACCCTGCTGGTCAAACTGCTCGACGACCCCGTGGCCAAAACCCGGGCCAACGCCGCAAGTAAGTGCACCGCGGGCGGGCCAACGCCGCAAGTAAGTGCACCGCGGGCGGGCCAACGCCGCAAGTAAGTGCACCGCGGGCGGGCCAACGCCGCAAGTAAGTGCACCGCGGGCGGGCCAACGCCGCAAGTAAGTGCACCGCGGGCGGGCCAACGCCGCAAGTAAGTGCACCGCGGGCGGGCCAACGCCGCAAGTAAGTGCACCGCGGGCGGGCCAACGCCGCAAGTAAGTGCACGGCGGGCGGGCCAACGCCGCAAGTAAGTGCACCGCGGGCGGGCCAACGCCGCAAGTAAGTGCACCGCGGGTGGGCCAACGCCGCAAGTAAGTGCACCGCGGGCGGGCCAACGCCGCAAGTAAGTGCACCGCGGGCCACATGGTGTGCAACGATTACAACATGCTGTGTCACTTCTTTTTTCAAGGGGTGGCTTATTTATTTATATTTATTTATTTATTTGTGGTAAGAAAAACGTCAATAACGCCTGTAATGTGATTGAAATTTGAAATTGAAATTTAGATTTTTACTTCAAACCGTTTCTGCCAAGCTCTTTTGGATTGAACTTAGAAATTGTATTTGCTCTAGCGAAAAGTTTTTTAAACTTGAACATTTATTTAACGTTTTATTTAGTCACTTATTTATTTTTTGTATTTTTTTCTTCTTGTTTCGAATAGGTGCTATAGGAAATTTATGTATACATTCCACAGACCTGTGCAACACTCTACTCAAAGAAAAGGCTCTTTCAAGGTTTGTTCAATGTAAAAAAATTTACATTGAAAATTTTAGTTTGAATAAGTATAATTATTCAAAATATTGTGATAAGGGTAACTGTAAGGAATTAAAGTAATAATAATAATAATAATAATAATAATAATAATAATAATAATAATAATAATAATAATAATAATAAATCAATAAAATAAATAAAGTGGCGTACTGTTTTGGTACTGCAGTGTACTCGAGACAGCCTGCCATGACAGTCAGTACATCGTGCAGGAGTGTGCACTCACTGCCCTCCGCTCCATGTGCAAACAAGAGGTACTCAAAAAGGTAAAAGTACTCTGTTTTGTTCTTTTTGACAGGCGTTGTGTTAGTGTATATTTGGCAATCAATGCCAGATTTTTCGGCGTCAGTGTTTGAGAATATAATGCTGATAGCTATTAAATTTAATTTGAAAACACCCAAATTTAAAATTTCAAATGTTATCAGGTTTTCCTAAAATGTGAGAATTTTTAAAGTTAAAAAAATTAAATATATAAAATTTATGTTTTATTAAAACTTCGTAAAGTAAATATTTATTTAAAAATATATAAAATTAAATTTTATTGAAAAAAATAATAAGAAAATTGTTAAACAGTGTTGTCCAGTTGTGCATATAAGTTTTAAACAATTTACTTAAACGCTGTGCGCATATCTGATTGGCAGGAGCTTCAGAGGCTGAATGCTATTGACAAATTGTCCACAATGTCGAACGACGATGGAAAGTTCTCATCCAGATCGGGGGGCCGTTCCCGAAAAAGCTCTCTCGCTCTCAGCCGGAGCACTAAAAGTACTGGACGCTATAGCGTCACGACCGTGATGCAGCATTGCAGCAAGCTCATCAGGCTGCTTAGCAACGACACGTGACGTCACGAGTGTCACGTGCTCCCCTCGTGTTTCGCTGTGATTGGACCGTTCAGCAACCATGTGATCGCCTCATGGATGTGGAAGTATCCTTTGTAAATAATACAGAAAATCTACCGCGAGTAGACTTTTTCAATCTTTTGCGCAAAAACAAATAGCTTTTGTTGTTGTAAACATAGCAAGCATGTAGTTTTTCCACTGGAGATATTCCAAAAACTGTTACCAGAGGCCACTTCGTAATTTTACCTGTGTTAGTTAGGGGAAGGTTAGCTACAAGACTGATCTCAAAGGAGTGCATTGTGGACAGTTTGTGGTGTGTAAAATGGTTTTTTTTTTTTTTTTAATGATGCGTGAACCTAAAAATAGTAAGGATTTGCATTAAAGAAAAAAAATGCTACTAAAATGTTGTTAATAACGCTTAAACATTGTATAATTTTTATCTAAAAAAGAAAATTTAAAAACGTTTAATTCAAAAGTATAATACAACAGAGGGAGAAAGATTATTATGAAAATATGCTTTTTGATCGAAAATGTGAATTGGTTCAGTTATATTTAATTAGTAAACTTCAAAAATATATTGCATTTAGAAATGAGTTATGTCATTAAAAGTGGTTTGTATTATTTCATATTTTAAAAAATGCGTTAATGTAAATTAGTTTAATTTAAGATTGCTACGATTGGATGATTTGTTGTTGATTTGTTGTTGATTTTAAAGAAAGTGTAATTTACTAAAAGGTAAACGATAAAACTATCCATTAAAATTTAAAAAAAAGAAGAAACGCTATGCATTAAATAAAAAAAAAAGGAAACACCATGCATTGTATTGAAAATAGTCTGTTAGCTTTTGTAATTTAAAAAGTAATTTAATTATTGAGTAATGAACATTTAGATTGAATTGTTAGGAGTCGAGTTTGTAAAAATAAGTCTGATATGGACTTATTTAAAAAAAAAAATCTTGTGATCTTCTCTCCTCGACCCCTCTTCTTCTCGGTCTTCCCTTCTGGGTCTCGTTTCCTGTTTCCTTCCTTCCTTCGTCGGGGGTCCGGTTTCCGGCCTTCCTGGGGACGAAGGGTGGAGAGGCGTGTTTTGGTGGTAGACCGTCTTCGGCGGCGCCGGGGCCTGAGTGGAGTGTGGGGGATCTGTGCTCTCCGGGTGGTACCGTGGGTCGTGTGGGTTCGACTCGTTTCGTGGACGAGTCATTCTCGTGTTTCACCCCATCATTGTGACAGTTGAAAATCCGTGTATACTTTATCTGGAATCATTTTTCGTGATTTTAAATTTTTTTTTCGTGCTATCATAATTATCATCTCTATAATTCGTTGACCTCATCTTTAATTCATGTTGGACGTAGTTACCTTGAGTTTTAAGGTCACAGGTCACGTAGATTCTGTATCACGAAAACCGTCCGAGAATTAATTTTTGACTCCCAACACCAAATGGTGGGGGTCACCTGAATTGAAAGGTCATAGGTCGAGTGACCTCTTACCTGGAAAACTGTTAGAGCAGTTTTAACCTCATTTGTTTTGCTTTAACTGAGCAAAGCAAGACAAGGTTTCAAGGTCGTTGGTCTCATCATTTGTGTATCTCGAAAACCGCTAGAGTTAGAGCAATTTCGCCTATTTAGCGTCAAGCAATACAGAACTTGTTACCTGGAGTTTAAAGGTCATAAGTCACTCGAGAAGTGTTAGATATTGAGAGCGATTTCTGTCTCTTTCTCGGATAACCAGAACCTTTGTTGTGTAACGTGAGGGTTAGCAGCTTCACCTAGGTCGTGACCTTGAGTTTCAAGGTCTGTGTTTACGAGAAAAAAAATGGTTTTGACCAATTGTTATAAAACAGCTGACCTCTGAGGAGATCTCTCTGTTATGTATAAACACAGAGAGGTGGATATTTTAAAAAGTAGTTCCGTCTCTTTGCGAGTACTATTTTCGATTAATTCCTAGTGGGTCTTCGGAGTAAACAGATGTTATACACAACAGACTGCACCGTCTCAGAGGTCAGCTATTGGACAACAACGGATTTTGACGGAATTATTTTGGACTACACCGTACAACACATTGATGGTTTAAACGGTACAGGCAAATTCGTGACCTTGAGTTTCAAAGATATAGGTCATTTTTTGGACTTCAGTGTCTATATGGTATAACATAAGAGATAACAAAGGCAGAGTTTCTAGGTCATAGGTCATAGGTTCCCTATCTCTATATAGAGACCGATTTTGACCTCATTTGTGTGACACAGTAAGAGGTAACTTCAGCAGATCAAGTTTTAAGGCCGTAGGTCTTGCCACCCGGTGTGGAAAATGGTTGGAGACCGTAATTGTTTATTTAGTATGATTATGTTTTGGATCAGCGCCTATGCGGTGAAACGAAAGAGATAGTGGTTATCTTTATTTTCAAGGTATCAGGTCTGTTGACCGCAGCTCGAAAAAGTTTCATGTGGAACGATCCGGATCTCATGTTAGGAATAAATCCTATACACCGTAACACAAACCTTTTTTCTGAATAGAAGATTATTTTCAGAACGGCATACTGCCGTTTGCCGCACATGTTATCTTAAATGCAGTGTAACGGTTGTTTATATCGCTGATATAGCAATCCTATATTTGTACAATAATTTAAAATTTAAAAGGTAGCCAAGTGAAATGGATTTATTTGTAATTTGTCACCTCGATTGCAAGGTGACAGAGCTCGTCAAATCTGTATCTCGCAAAAAAAAAATCGTTAGAGATACATCAGTTATACGATGGAACGTGACCTTGTATTTCTAGGTCATATATCCTGAAACGTGTATCCTGGAAGCCGTTCGAACCATTGTGACCTCATTTCCAGGTCCCATGTAGTCGTACAGGATTACCCCTGGTTCGCTAGATGGCGCACAAAAGTGGAGGGCATTGTATTCATAATGCACCGCATTTTCGCTCGCCATCTAGCGAATCGAAAACAAACTAGCCCTTCATTTTACACACCACAATCTTGAAAAATGATTCCAGATAGGCTATATAAAGATTTTCAAACGTTATAATGTTGGGGCGAAGCACGGGCATGAATATGTCACAAAGCGAGTCGAACCCACCCGAGCCATGGAGCCAACGGGAGCAAGAGACCCCGCACCCGAACAGGGACAGGCGCCGCCGCAGGCGGCCGAGACACCGAACACGCCCGCCACCCGCCCCAGGAGGGCCGGGAACCGGCCCCCGCGGAGGCAGGCGGGAACAGGAAGACTGGACCCGGAAGGGAATACCGAGAAGAAGGGGGGGTGAGGGGAAAAGATTTTGAAAGAGGCAAATAAAAGATTTTCCTGTATATTTCATTTTTTATTCAGCAATATACACATTAATACCCCCCCACAAATAGTATGACCTCAGAAAAAGACGTCACCCCTCGAATAAACCCAAAGATGACGTGTAAAGAAACAAACCGCACACAAAACCTCTGCCCAAGTAATGCCAAATGTAGAAAAAAGGGGAAAATATTTTAAATGAGCAAAATTGTGTACTTTGAAAGAACTGATTTATTGAAAACAATTTTAGAATGATATTGACAGTGTACCGCAAATGGCATCATTACAATGTCTTATAATGGCGGCCGTATAGAAAATACCCTCTGGTGTTTTAATGCGTCATGTATTACGTTGTGGTGTAGAATTCGACATATTCTGTATTATAAGGTTTTAAGATTTTGACATGGTATATTTTAAAGAGAAACTTAACATACAGGCTTACAAATACGTGGATGTAGATGTTTTTCTTTTCTCTCTCCACAATTGCTAAATTCGTTTTAAAATGCACCATGTCAAAATGTTAAAACTAGACAGACTTTCGTTACTGCGTGCCAAAATATTCCCGCATGAAAAAAAAAAATCGTTCTAAGCTAACACAAGTCTCCCAAAGTCCGAAAATGGGGTCAAGGAATATGTAAGGCTATAAAAATTATCTATAAGGAACCACTTGCGAATTTGCACAGACCACGCGACCTTTCATCTCAATAAAATCAAGGTCAAAGGTCAGATAACGAAGTTACCTACATGTACTTTCCTCAGGGGGTAGGGTAAACCGAAAATGAGTTAAAAAAATCGCAGTATATATATTCAACCTTTGACCTCAAAAATATAGGTCAAAGGTCCAATCACGAATTTACCAACGTGGATTTGATTTTCGCACAGCAATTGCAGTCCAAAAATGAGAGAAAAATAGTTCCCCATTTTACTTAGATCACCTTTTGACTTCAAGATAAAGTTCAGATTATTAAGTCGCTCTTTCGGTAACTTTATCCCGGGGATGAAATGGGAAAGCGGGGTACAATCTCTAACAATTTTCGAGATAAAACAGGTCACCTGAACTTTGACCCTGCCAGTTCAGATAACCAAATTTCCTTATGTTATCCTGTGCAAATTTGTGGACTGGAAAGCGAACATGAGGACAGATTCGATCTGTTTCCGAGATAAAACAGCTCACGTGACTTGCAAATCAAGTCACGATCAACGTTAGAGGGGTATGAACCTTCAAATGGTCGAAATCGTTCCATTTCTATCGGTTTGCCAGTTCAGGTCATGTGACCTTTGCCCTTAATCTAATCTAGGTCAATGTTCAGATGAAATCACCCTTAAGCAACTCTCTAAGGAGCTGGAGACCATAAATAAGATCAACTTCGCTCTCGAACGACTTTAAAGGCATGGTGTTCTTCCGGTATTTAACCTTGACTTTGAAGGTCGGGATCACGATAAAAAATGCATAGTTACTAAAAAGACTCAGGAATGCTACCCGTTATATATTAAACTATGAATTTCATGCGGGAATCAGATAATCTCGTTCTATGCCTTGATGTACTCCCCACGCAGCACGCAGTTCTACACCACAACAAAACGCGTTACGCATTAATCAACACACAAACGTGCACCTGTTCACGCGGCGACTACGCCAGTAGATCGGATATTGTAATGAAGCCATTTTATAGTACACTGCTTATATCAGTCTCCAATTATTTTCAATAAATCATATTACTTGCAAAATATACAATTCTACCTATTTAAAAAATAGTTTTCCCCATTTTTCTACCTCTGACACTGCTTGGGCAGAGCTTTTTGTGCGCGGTTTGTATATTTTTTGGAACTGCAATATGGATAAAATTCATAGCAATATGCGAGATGTCAGCTAAGAAATGAGGAATTAAACCACTACAACATCCCAAAATTCCTGTTCGGTCGAAATTCTGTTTCAGTGTTTTTCTTGGGGTGTGTACATTAATTGTTTATTTTATCAAGAAAGGCAAAGCCGTTGGAATTCACTCCGTGAAAAATTGTCAGTTTTAGCACTTTCATATGGATGCTCAACACGGATATATTGCAGTTTCATAAAATATACAGGTTTCTTTACATGTCATCTTTGGGTCTTGGGCAAAGGAAGGAAGAAAAATTGTTTTGTTTCTCATCCCAATTAAAACATGTTTTTACCCTATTTTTCTCGAAAAGTTTATACAGGGTTTTATAAAATATTTTTGTTCGAAGCGTTCTAAGTATTACTTGTTTGAAAATGCGAGCGCCAGAGCTCTGAAATCTCTAAATGATTATACTGATCCGGCCGGGGGATGAGAAACAAAACAATTTTTCCCCTCGCCTTGCTTGTGAAGGGGTCACGTCTTTTTCTGAGGCTTTTTTTTTTTTGGTAGACTATTCGGAAATAGACCGCTGATAAACAATGTCGCAGAACGTTACGTTTTTTTAAAACAGAAACTGGAAATGTGTAACAATGATAGTTCCAGGTATCCCAGCGGCATTAAGGGGTTCCACTTGCAAAAATAAAGGTTTTTAGGGGTTATTTTGATTGAGGGCTTCGGTGCCGTTTTGGTGCAAACATATACTTCAAAACTGATTCTATGAATAAAAATATGGCATAAATATCATGTTTACTCATCTCCTTTTAAATAACGCAAAAATGAATAAAATGATTAGACACTACTTTTTTTTCGCCAAATTTGATGGTTTTCTCCTTTTTTCTTCTCGTTTTTTATTCTTTTTTTATTATTGCTTTTTGGCTTTTTTCTCGCACGTTTTCGTCGGTTGCTGCATAGTTCTCTTGAAACAGCTGGAACTACGGAAATGAAAGTTTGGTCTATGACGTCATCTTCAGTCTTATTACGTCATGTAGTTTCTAAGCAACGTATCTCGAAAACGTACAATTCTGTGGCCTGCTTTTCAGTCTGTGACGTTATTGTGAAGTCACTATCGATTTTTTTTCTTTGGTCGATGAAAAAGGCTTTCAAGTGTTCTAGGGGTTCAGCTGGGAAGCCTGAAGTTGTCACTTTTGCGAAATAATAAAGAAGATATATCTGATTTTAAATTTTGTCAATTTAGTATTGAATAATAATCTAAAAATAAATTACAGTAAAAAATTAATAATCTATTTTTTCTCTCGTTTTTCCTGAGCAGTTTGAGGCCAAGAAAATGTTTCATCTGGTGTACATCGTTAAATAATCACATGATGCGGAAATTCCTACGCCAGCGACATTGTTATCGTTAGACTACTCCCGAAGAGCCTACCAAAAATAACTCTTCTTTTTTCTTTCTTTTGTGTGTTTTTACTTTTTTTCTTCTTTAAAAATTCGTATTTTAAATAAATCTTAAGTCAGCATCAGTTCATGCCGACTTTGAAAAATGTTGGCCTAAAGGTCAACATTTTCCAAGAGGTCGGCATTGCGTAATGGTAACTCAAATACTTGCCTGCATATTTGTGTTTTGCGAGTAAAGGCACATTTTAAGCAAGAAAATTTACAAAATCAACCTTCGTAATTAAAATGATTCGAGGAAGAAACAAAGATTATGAAATCTTCAAGAAATGGCCTCCAGGATGGCATTTTTTCATTCCATTCCGAGGGGAACCCCAATTTTTTCAAACATCCACCCTTCAAAAGGATATTTTCGTTAAGTGTCTATCAAAACCAGGCACATTTCAACACATTTTCTTCTACCATTTCAGCTTTAAAATTCGGCCAGAAAATTTAATAAATTAAACGAACAGAAAATCTTAAAAAGCATGATCTCAAACCAATGCCCCCCACCCCGCTAAGATTTTCCATTGTCTGAGGAAAACTTCACTGCCAGGTATCATCTTGTATCATTTCAGTTGGGAATTTTGAAATCTTGCCTTCAACCGAACTCCATTTCTTGAACACCATACCATACAGCAGGTACTGGATTCATCAATTTCTATCATATATAAGCAGACCAGATGTTCTTTGCACCTAAGTGGGCAACTCCAGAAGCCTATTACACATTTTTTCTTCAAATATTCGAGGCTTACTTTGGAAAAGCCATCACTTATTTCTTTTTCTTGGAGAAGTTTCTGGAGCCAAAAGTCTTCGATTTTGAAGTAAGAAATGACTTTCTAAGTGACTTTAGAAGACTGACTGGATGGGCTCAGTAATATTTCCTATTTGGTGCACGTATGTATCTTATTTCTGGAGTTGCCCATTTGAGGAAACATTTACAAGAAATTTACCGTAATTCTCGGAATTTTATACGCGGATTATAGAGTTTTAATGACCACAACCCCGCCCCCCCCAAGAAAAAAAAGTTACGGTTCGAAGCGGGAAAAAATCTGACGGCCAATTACAAATATTACCCGTTCAAATACTAACCATTTTATAACTGAAAATGGCATTTGTTTTAAAGATAACTTGACGTTTTAAAACCAATAAAATAAACCACAATTTCAAACAATTTGTAGTGCTAGAAATGAAAATCCCGGTTATAGCACGAGGCGAGAGAGGGAAGGGGTGTCACTACTTATCTGAGAATTATGGTAGTTCCTACTCTTCTCTCAAACCGCTAACAAAACTGACGAGCAATACAATAACCATGCTAGCATAGCATATGTTACAGGCGATTTCAGCAATCCGCTTATGCACGAAATGGCTAGGCGATTTACCTTATGGAGAATATTACCTAAGCATTCCTTTTGTGTTAAGCAAACTTATGATGTTTGTTTTTTGGGAGTTCGATTGTCAATCTTTATTGAACAATATCATATGTATACTATATTTCGAATTTTCTTTTAAAAATTAGTGATGCATACACGGTATTAATGGTGAAATTTATTCACATCTATTCGTGGTTAACTACGACATTTATCGACAGCATTGGCATCCAGATCCACTGGATATCATTCAAAATCAGAAATTATTGCGAGGATTAGCCGATATAAGGCGCGGTGACGAATGAGGTGAAATGAAACTGCTTAAAAATAATGGCAGTTCATGCCATGCATTGTGATCCGGAACAGACGGGCTTCGCGTACACGCAGTTCCGGAGTTTGAATTTTCCGGAGTATGGGTACAGGGACTAAAATTCCTGTTAAAATCTACAAAATATGAAAAAGGCAGACACTTAAGGGTTGCACTGATATCATATAGATGCGTTTGACATCTTAACGTTGAAAAATACTTTCAAACTTTGACAAATCTTAAAAATATGAAACGAAAACAAAAACGACTTTTAGCTGAATACTTTTACACCGTTACAATTGTGTAGTAATGGGTCTGCTACAGGGCCTACTTTTTTTGTTTTTTTTTTTTTTAGAAAATACGTCCATGTAGGTATTTTATGAAAATTAATTTGCACAATGATTTTAAGGATAGGTTTGATAGGTCTATGTGTTCTCATAATGTAAGCGATTTTATAAATGTTCACAGAAAATGGACTGTATGTATTGCAATGGATTCTTGACTATTTTACGAGTCACTTGTCCGGGGGGGGGGTGTTGTCCCAGCATCACTTGTCTAGTCGGCGGTTGCCCTGGATGTAATGCGCGACCCTCATCGTTGACACCACTGATTTCGCAAACTACAACTCCGCTAGCCATTTCATAACAATAAGAAGGATTAACCTGAACTGCCTAAAACACATGCGTGAATCTACGCTGACTTTTTTTTCACAAATACTCGAAGCGGCTCCCGACAAAAAAAACTACTCTATATGTAACAATAAATAAATTAGGGCGTGAAGAATACAAACTAAAACAACTAAGGATTGCAATACACAGGGACAACACAGTGTCTACACAAAATAAATACAACCTACAGATTATAACTTAATACACAAAACAGGATGAACTAGATAGCGTATTCTGATTGGACACTCTATTCTATTATCACCTTGGATTTTTGCGACAAAATGAAATCAAGACTTTTTGGGTCAATAATTAAATTTACAACTTGACCAGCCAAATTAGTTATTTGCTCATTTAATTAATCAAACGAGAAAGCAGGTAGAGCCGTGGTGGGCTACGCAGCTACAGGGACTTAGTCTGAGTGCCTACCGCACTGCAAAAAATATCAAGTCGTATACGTTAAACAGGGATAAACGTTCAAACTGCTGAACGTTCCAACAGTTCAAACCGCTACATACAAGGTTTTCTTCTGCTGAACACGCTAATCTCAACCCCTACCCCCTTACCCTCTCCTGTTTCTTACCGAGGACGCCACGGATTTCGAACAGAACGTCTGAATATTATGCTTCTACAGTAATCAGTAATAATGGTGCCTGTGGAATACATGAACAAGTCTGACTTCCTCACGACTCCCCGCTCCCGTAAAAATATGCAATTCCAAATGAGAATTATTTTCTGAACCGTTTAATTGCATGATTTTGGTTTTTTGTTTTTAACTGGACCCTGTGTATACGTGAACCACCAATGTTCTACGTTGCCATTACGGGCCATACATTAATTGTCGTTTCATTTGCCTTTGGATATCACTTGCTTACAATATTTTCATCCTTGTTGAGAAACGAATAACCGCTAACTTTGTATAAAATGCACAACAGCTCAAACTAGTTAAGGCAGCACTCGACAAGATAAACCTACAAGTTAAAGGGGCAACTTTCAAAAGCCTATTTTAATCATAGCTGAGGGGGGCGAGGGGGGAGGGTAGTGTTCCAACGGTCTATTCAATATATGTCCAAGAAAAGCACACATACGGCACAAATATCTAAATCTTTCAAGTGTTCCACCCAAAGCAGCCCCCAACACGCCAGGATTGTTTTAAGATCCCCTCAAAGTGCTTTTCAGTTTTAGTTCTGAGATCTTTCTGTCGTGATTTTGAAATCCACAATGGGATCGTGAATTTGGAAGATAAAGTCCGTGTCGTTCAAACTCTTTGAAATTTGTTACTATTTTTTTCCATTGCGGCCAGACGAAAAGATGCCCCTGTAAACAAACTCCGTTTTTGTTTCTCCCTCTCGACGAACACTGGATTTTAACAGAACTTTCTTTACAGCTGAACACTGTAATTTACAGACACCACGTTGGCAAGATACATTTGATTAATAGCAGAAGAAACCAAGCAAACTTGAGACAGCTTGTGTCAGATGTTCATGTCTAAGCGAAACCAATGAACGTCAAAAATTTCGAAAAATCAGCATCTCGTACAGCAAAGCCTTAGTACTTGATAAGATGTATTCAAGACATAAACATTTCTTCGCTAAACACAAAATCGAACTCTTTCCAACGCATTCAAAACTGCCAAAGACGATGGTTTACTGGTTTCTTCTATCGCCTCTAAGCTGAGGCCAGAAAAAAAATAGTCTTGTCTCTCATCCCTTTTTAAAAAAAAAAATTGGTACGATTTGTTTCGTTTTTTTTTTGATTGGTTTAGTGGTTCTATGAAACGTCAATATGACATCAATTTATAAGCTGCTCTCCTCTGAAAAGCAATTTTCAGTACTTTTTATAATACCAATAGGGTAAATATTTTTTTTCATTAAAATTCTGCAGACCAGGTGATGCGAAACAAGGTTATTTTTTTTTCTCTCGTCTTACGTTATTTGACAATTCTGACGATAACACCGAAACGCAGTTCTATAATGATTACAACTGACAAAGCTGTTCACTCTCTTCCTTGGGGCGATACTGTCATAGTCTGCAGGACTAACACGACTGTTAGCAGCACCCATTCCAGGGACGGGGGGGGGAGGGGATTCATGACAGCAAATGGTCCCACCCCTAAAAAAACATTTATATCATTTAGAACACAGCACCAACAAAGCACTAACAATCCCATTTTCCCCAGCGTTACACTTCTAAATCGTTGCGGAAAACGTTATTTATGTACATTATTTCCGTGGCATTTCAATTTGTAACGACCACTTTTTTTTCAAAACGGGATAGGAGGGGAGTTTTCAAACTAATTTTTCGCTGCCACTTTCTGCAAAAAAATTGTCACGGTTCACCCTGGAATGGACACCGCTGTCAGTTACTATAAACATCCGAAACACCCACATAAGCGAAATCGTGCTAACATGTCTACTTGATATGAGCTCAAAAAAACAGAATGCAAATTCAACTATATGCATTTTACACTGTAAGTTTTTTTCTTTTTTTCCGCTGCAGGAACAGTTTTCTATGAACTTTATGTTGTGTATTATGCAAAGGAAGATTCAATCCGCCAAGACTGACCACGGAAAATGCCCCACCAACAAAAGCAGTCGGACAGCTCAGGATCATCCGGATAACCTTTTGTTTTTTTGTTTTTTTTTTTTTTTGTTATTCAGTGCCAGCATTTCTCCGGTCCAGAAAACACTAATAGCAAAAATTGCAAAGCATTTTGGGGAAGATAATAAATGCAACAAATGATTTAAAAAAAAGTTTAACTTATTATTAAATGTAGATGAATTACTTTGCTACAAAGAAAGCAAATTGTAATATGACGCTTTTCAAAAGTTATTGGGGTTGTTTTGAAAACCCAAGGAGGGGAGGAGACGAGGACTGGGAATCGCTGTAACTGAACTGTTGCAAAAAGCACCGACTTAGGCATAACATGTTCGAAGAAATACCCGCCTCCCAATTACTTAAAATACCTTAATTACCCAAACCACAGCGTTGACTGCAAAAAAAAAAACTACACCCTCCACCCCCACCCCCCCCCCCCCCCCAAGTTGCAAATCCCTAATCCGCGCATAGTTCAACTGCGAACGACAGGGACAAACAAAGTCAAAACTACAGACGAGGAAGAAGAGGGGAAGGGGGGAGGGGGGGGAGGGGGAGGGAGGGAGAGGGTGTTGGGCGCAAGTACGAGGCGTGACTGGCAGCAACTGGAAGCAGAGGCATTTTTGGCATTGTTGGTTTGATTTCATTTTGGGGATAGGTCTGCAGATAAACACAAGTGCTAATAATTTAACAACAATATTTAACAAGAGTCAAAACCTCTTTACAATAAACGCAAAAGGGAGAAGGTAAAATGATATTTACATCAAACAGTGGCCTTCACTAATGGGTGGTGAATTTCGTAAGAACAGAATTTGGGTGGACATGGGGACCTTTACAGTTCGGCCATTTACAAGACATTTCGACGCCCAAACCAACTCGGCCACATTACAAACACGGCCTCACAACATTTGTTATCATATACGCTACGCTTCACATCCGATGTTTTTGTACGCATTTTATTTCAATTTCAAATCGACCACGTTTTGTTTTCACAAGGAGCTAGAAGGTGTCATTGAAACTTGAACCACAGACAGGGGCGCGCGGAAGTTCTTTTTTTTTTTTCAGAGGTCGAGATGTCTGGAAACCGACCGTTTACTGTTTACAGGTGCTCATGACTCGGATTTAGACTCCATCCATCTTAGGAAACAGGAAGTTCCAACAGAATTCTAGCCTTTCACTTCAGCACTACCCTTCTTTGCCACAGTTACTTTTTGAAACATTTCATTTTAACAAATATTTTAACATTTATATCAAATGCAACACTGAACAGCTTCGCCATTTCGCTTACAATTAAAGTGTTATAGCCTTTACAAATCAACAGAATTTTCTGATTAATTGCTGTGAATTAGAGTGGTCAGTAACCAGAATATCCCCCGTGGGCAGCGACAAAAAAAAACAAAAAAACCTGTAAAGCTACATTCCACATTTGCAAAAAAACAAAAAAAAAACAAAACAAAAAAAAACTAAAGCAATACATCACATTTGGACACAGAGAAAATATTTTTCAGCCAATTTATTGGCAATTTCAAAAATAATTTCGCCACACTGCAAGAAATCAAAACCGCAGCTGTTACAGTTACGAAGGACTTGGGCGCAGAAAAAAGTACTATAAACGAGATACTGGGAAGAACGGAGGGACACATGTCAAAATTACCCCTCCCCCTCGCCCACGGGGGATAATAATGCACAATTCAAAATATTTACACAGAGCTAACAGATAAATTGCCTAGAGTATTCTGACCTTAAAACATATTTACATTAGCCTATTATCTTGAATTGCCTATTTCACATCTTCTATACACATTTCATAAACCTATTGAACGATCATCTGACGGTCATCCTTCATCACTAGATTCATTGTCCTCGTTTTCGGTTGGGTCGGGGATGGGGAATCTCAAAATGGCCGCTATACCGGACAGCTGACCTAATTCTACAACGCACAAAAAAAAATCATTGGTTGAAAGCGAGACACCTCAACAAGTAGTTGTTTATTCCCAGAGCTAAAGTAGACCAAACTTACAGCAAAACATGAACCTTACACACAATTACGCCCATTAATTATACACATATATAATTATATTACCAGCCTTTTTTTTTTGTCCCGATCTGTTTATTTATTTTCAATTTTACGCTTCCAAGAAATAAGCACCGACATATAAAACAAAGGCTGAGTAGTTTCAGATAGGGAACTAACAATTTGAACGTGGGCACTGTTGACTGTACATCAAGAGAACTGCATCAAACGCCCAGTGTCCGGTTACTTACGCTCGCCAGAAACATGAAGGCTGCTAAATATCTTCACGTCACCACCATTCTCACGGACGCTGTCGACGAGTCTGACGTAGCGTTTTCTTTTGTCGATATTCCAAGATCTGTAACAGATATCAATGAATACTTCTAATACACGTGGGAGTAAAAAAATAAATAAATAAAATCGGAGAAACCAGTGCACACGACCATCACCTCAAACAGAAAATGAAACGTATCCACTTTCTTGTTTTGTAGAGAAGAATGCCTAATTCAGAGTTCGTACAAACTTGAGACAGCTAATTTCCAGGACTATTTTTCATGACCTTTCCTGGGCTTTACACGCATCGATTACACTGATTATATACAATCAAATAAAAAAGACGTTTTACTGAATTATTCTATTATTGACCTATACAAGTCTGCAAAAAAAAATTTTCGGGGGATTTTCGTGGTATCCCATGACTTTCCAGGACTTTTTTTCGGCCGTTTCAATTTCCAGGATTTCCAGGACTTTGCACGAATCCTGCTAATTTCATATTACTTGTGCGAGGACCTTTTTTTTTTTTTTTGCCTGATCAATGTGTTACGACAAGCAACTTACCTAAACAACTCGTCGGAAATGAGCAGGGTTTCCACGGCTTGGGAGTCGTTGGCTATTTCAACATGCTGTATCCTGTAACCAAGGTCACGTCTGATATCAAGCTTCATTTACCTCACTGGCCTGCTCCAAACAAGGGCCAACAGCTATGCCGCCGGAGGTTACACAATTACCCTTTATTTTTAAGTGTTACGCAATGCTGGGCAGTCTTTTTCAGCCTGCATGGCGCACGAGTTGTCACACAGTAAAGAGAATGTCTTTTTCTTTAGCATTAAGTGCCGTGAATACTAGAACGCCTGTGGACAACGTATAGGAAAGACAGAACATTGTTCACAAATCACGCATTGCTCAAACTAATGCTCGTGTGAATTACTTCCAGGACACAAAACCTAAGTGCTCAATAAGTAGGCTACAAACCAAATCAGTACACACATGCTCCAAATACACACGCGTATTTTTAGACTAATTTAGGTACATTCTAATGCACCCCGCCCCCCCCCCCCCCGACAATACACACCCGTAGAAAGCCCTATTGGGGTCACTCTGCAGCATATGGTAGAAGTCATCGAGCGCCTTCACCTCGGCCGTAGCTTTGGTATCCTGCAGCTTCACGCTCAGTGCCGGGTCCTGCAGCACCTCTGTCAAATCACACACAAACCCGCCAAATGTAATGTATTTCTATGTACTCATTCGTAAAAGTAAACAAGCACAAGGCAGAGAATTAGGTCAAGGTCAAAATCAGAATAACGTGGACCTCCCCACTATGACAGGCCATCTATATCAAATATCGTAGGAAACAAGTTATCAGGGCGGGACTAACAGCCACCCATGGACAGACAGACAGACTGACAACATCCAAACTTCGTCAATACTTTGAGCGATTTAAAAATGATGTCACTTCTCACACTTCCAATATGTATGTTACCACTATTTATAGTTTCAGAAGGCTGTGCTTTGACCCAATAGAGGATACGTCATTTTACACAGCTTTTACAAAACGCCACATCTACAAAGCATATTTTCACTGTAAAATTTCAGAACACCGAAATGAGTTTTCGAGAACACGTTCGTACAAAAACATTGTATTTTATTTGGGACGGACTGGCTGACAGCTTTTTATACTTCCCGCTCTTAAATTTGTTCAGGGCGGTAAGACACTATTGACTACTCGTATGACATCTTTTTTTTTTTTTTTTGGCTCGGTAAATTTCGGCCTTCTACCATCATTTCGAACGTGCGAATTACAATTGCTTTCGATTGGTTGATAACCAAAAAAAAAAAAAACAAACAAACAAAAAACCCACAAAACCACGATCAAACAGTTTTACTAAAATTACCGAAATTATTTATAATCTGCGCACCACCTCCAGCGTTTGAAAGAATTGTAATCGTAAAACTTTCCTCCACGATTTCACTTCACACAAATACGAGCTTTTGCTGACCTTTTAACGAGTGCTTGAATCCGGACGAGCTGTGGACCGTGACGAATTTGGACTTGTTATCCAGTAGGATCTTATTCTCTGTTTTTATGGCCACTTGAAACATATGCTCTACAAACTGATCCTGAAAGAGAAAGCAAACATTGGAACTAATATCTGACAAATCCTTGATCACATTTACATTAAAAATTTTAAAATTACACCTTTTTTAGGAAGAACATTAGCCCCAAATGATCTCATGATTAGAGGTCAGTTTCTTTTTAATTTATGTTCTATTGCCTGCACGGAGGTAAGGGGTAGGAAATTAATGTCGCCTTCCGTATTGTTTTTTAAGGGGTTTGAAATAACACGCATAGAGCTGGCGGATTCCACATTTACCTTTACAAAACCTGGACTGGCCACCAAACAGCATTTTACAACTGAAACAAGAAATCATTTCAAGTTTAGCATGATGCTTTTAACGGTATTCTTTTTTATACAGAATTTACAGGTTGCACTTGTAGTAGCAGTAGTGATAACACGTTACGCACATGTTACGTAAATCACTATCGGAAACTTATTTCAATCAGGCCATTTCAATTTAATTCTTTTTCATTAATTTTTGACACACTTTTCTGCAATTTCCAGATAATCTCAAATCATAAGGATTTTTTTCTCTCGTGAATTAGAGGTTTTAATGTGTAGCATTTTTGAAGCGAAGTCTCTTGAGGAATAACTAAACTTCAAAGCTCGTCTTCCTGTAGCTTACCGTCAAAGTTAATGTGCCGAATAATGGCCTGAATGATTTGATCATAAAATCGCACCATTCCCTGTAAAAGCAAACAAGAGGCATCATTAGCCAAGCAGCCACCAGCTTTTCCGAGTAGCAGTCGACTGTTAATTTCTAATACAGTGAACCCAGTCATCTCAACCTCATGTCTCGTCGGCTTTTCCCTTTGGCAAGTGTTTACGAAGAGAAGAATTTTTTTTGTTTTTTTTTTTTGTTTTGTTTTTGCAAAGATTATCCGATATATATTTCCTTGTGGCAGATGTGCAAAGCCCAGACATGAGCAAACAATAAACAATGTTCAATATCCTTCTCCATCACTAAAAAATATGAGAAGAGCCCAATCGTAACTTATGGCCGTTAAGTGTCAACCTTCCCATAGTTCTTATTTAGTTTTGTTTGTATCTACCACGGAAGCAACAAGCCCACACATACGGTGAGAAGCCGCCCACCTTATCATGCTGGGCGCACATGCCCTTACGCTTGCGCGGGATGCTCGTCTCGATCTTGGCCCTCACCAGCGTCATGCTGTTCGTAACGAGACACACGTGGGCTATGCCTTCCTGCATGATCACCGCCGCCAGGTCCGCCGTGGCGCTCGGATCGCAAGCCTGCTCTGTGTAGCACATGGAGACATATAAACTTTAAAACAACGAATAACGCAGCACGTAAAAAATGTGCTGGTAGCTTAACGTTAGCAGAGGTTTGGTATACGATTCCGCATGGTTTATCTTTACACGCCCAAAGTATTTAAACGTCATTGGCTATGTCAACAATCTTGTGCTACAGCTGACAGGGAAAGTTACGATATTTTTTAACATTATTAAACTTATGATTAATATTTGCACTGGCACAGATTTGAAAGGCGGCCACATCTGCGCACTAGCCGAAATATGACAAAGTGTTTACAAATATGAAAATCAGCTCAAGTGCAGATTCTCGTTAGCAGGACTAATATCACTTAATTCTCACCGATGCGCTCGAGTGCCACGCTATCCCATTCATGCTTGCCCAAAGTGAATTGTCTGTTTAGCTCCAGGTCAAGCGTGTGATAAGCACCCATCTGCAACAGCGAACATAAAAGTTGCTACAAATGTGATTCAAGTACTTGTGCTACTTACAATTTAACAAACTACAACTGAGATTTTGCAACCCTTTTAATACGTTTTGATCGTTTTCGTTTTTTATCGGATGATAAATGGAACTTCTCTCACGCTGTACGAAAAAACTAAAATTCCTCCTCGGACGCACCTTTACGTATTGGTTTTCCTGTATATTCCTCCCCTTGACTCGAAGCACACATGCCTGGGTATCGAAGTCGATCGCCTCCACATTGATAGTCAGTGTCGTGCGTACTTTGTTACTGGATGTGCTTCCTGTGGCCGATTCCGTTTGGACTTTGCTGAAAAGGGCACGAGTAGAAAAGAATGAATGGTTACAGTTGGTAAAATGAAAACGAACATCTTCTGTTAACAATGTTCATTTGTCAAGGATCGCAAAATAAAAAAAATAAAAAAATGAGTAAAACGGATTGCCAAATTAGCATCTTGCTTGTTTAGTAAAGTCGAAAGTTAACACTTTGCTGTCAGCCATTATGATCTACCTTACCACTTTTATCTCCTCTCACTCACACATGCAAAAAGACTAGCAGTACACTCAAGATGCTGCAACGCACATGTAAAAGCGGTCTCTTTGGTAATAATGACGATATTATTAGAGCTTCTACGGCATGATTCCAGGCAACTTTCGTAGTTCAGGTAACCCAACTTCAGCCAATTTTATATGAAAAGGACGAGTGATCTGCATAAAATTTAGCACACCATGAATACATCGGACGTACTCACCGGATGGTCGTCGAGCGCAATGTGTCACCGCCCTGAACCAGGTTGTAGGCGTGCCACATATCCTCGCTTTCTTCAGGCACCAGTGCAACAGACCTAAAATGCATAAAATAAAAAAAGGTAAGCTTGTTTTGTAATATATTCGTAATTTCTGAATTAGTGAGGATGTATTACAACCAGTTCTCCCAATGAATGTATTGTAAGTATTTGGCTCACGCGCAGAAACCCCAAGACGACGGTGCATTACGGAAAGAACGCCTGGGTTTAAACTGTTGTCCGGCAAAAACTTCTAGTTGACGGTTTGCGCACCATTATGAACTAAATGTCGCAACATTAAGGTTACAGGTAGTAGAATTTTTCCGCCAGTTAAATGGGATACACTGGTATACTCGTACAGCATGTACATCTGCCTTGGAAAAGGGAAGGGGTGTGTCTGACGGAAGGCCCACGTGACAAATATCAGGTTTCCTTACCCGCTTCCATTTTTGTCGATATCCTTCCTTACAAGCTTCATGGTATGGTTAGTATAATGTACAAAATACTACAGCTATAGAATACTTAAGTCGAACAGGAACAACTCATAAAGTATGTTCACTTGTCTGCACACTGCCACGCTGATGATGAAATCTTAAGAACCACATGTTTAGGTCAAACACCGATCGTGCCGCCATTGTGAAGGTGCCTTCGGATGTATTATCAATCAAGAGCGTATTTATATATACTTAGTTTATTTTTTATCACAGACAAAGCACACTCCTAGAAATATCCAAGAAACCTCGAAGTTTCGTAACCGGAAGTCATCATGGTCAGAATTTTTTTATCCCGCGATTGACTATTTATCAAACAGTTTCGTTTTGGATAAAAAATATTCTGCGGAGTCCTAACATATTATGTATAATAATAATAATAATAATAATAATAATAACTAGAGCGGCCAGTGCACACAAAACATAAGAGTACAGGTTTATATCACACACTTTCAATCGACCCCAATTATTTTTTTTTGTTTTGTAAATAATAACAAATGTCTCCCCAACTAAACCCATCATTCACCAAGTTTCAACCCAATCCGATGTTCACCGGCTGAGAATTGTACATATATAAGATTTCAACGTAATGACATCATACGCCTTTGTTAATTTCTACACCCTTCAAAAGTTCAAAGAACCGTCCGACTGACACAAGGAACACCCATGCAAAATTTGAAGTCCATACGACTTTCCGTTATCAAGATATTTTGTACACCAGATCTTATCCAAATCATGTGCATATTTTACGTGGTGACTTCATACTCCACACCCACTCCTTGTACTCGCGACAAAATTTGACAGAATCTTTCGGATCTACCAAGAAATAATCCCACCAAGTGTGAGCTTTCTCCCATGTTTAGCGGCCGATAAATTTCGCATATACGTCATACGCCTTCCCTATTAATGCAACGTGCGACAAAAGTGGACAAAACTGTTCGACCTAACCAAGTAATGAAAAGGCCAAGTTTGAAGTTGATCCGACACTTCGTTCTCTAGATATATTGCACACAAGATTGCACACAAGATCGTTATACGCCGCACTCACTCAATATACACGCAACAAAACTTGACAGCCGCTTTCGGACCTAACAATTTCTCCACGTCTGCTTTTCTCCGATGCTTAGCAGCTGAGAAATTTCGCACACAAGATTTTTACGAATGAAGTCATACGCCTTCCATTATAATGTAACGTGCGACAAAAGTTGAAAGAAAAGCGCGACCTGACCCAGGAATGAACAAGCCAAGTTTGAAGTCGATCCGGTTTTTCGTTCTCGAGATATCTTGCACAGATTTGTTCACGACAGAGTGACACACACACACGCACGTACACACATACAGATGTACAAACAGTATATGTCTCCCCTTGGTCTGGGATACATAATAATAATAATAATATCAATAATAATATTAATAGTAGCAATAATAATAATATCGCGAAAGCCAATTCTTTCTTTCGGGTCTTCCCGACAGAGGTTTGTTTCAACTGCAAATTCACTGGATGTAAGTTATACAGAAATGGTTCAAAGAAAAATATCTAAATTCAAATTTTCTTTCAATCCATACTTTATTATTTTATAACCAATCACCTGATTTCTGAAAACATTCATATTACTCCGCCTCTTTGATAATCTACTTGCGAACATGCATCTGGGAAAACAGTGACTAGAATTCTACACTGTAGTTAGTCGAATAATCGAAACATAATCGAAACAAGTAAACCGACATCTGTTTTATTATGTAGCAGCAATTCTGTAGAGACTGATACCGATGCGCATTTTTCAACGAATAATGCAACAAATCATCATCTTAGCAACATTTTACTAAGCATTTCAGCTAAACCTTTGATACTCATAATTCTTTCTAAACAATTATCAGAAGATATATAGCCATCTCATTGTTTTGTATATCACAATGTCCAGTTTACAAAAACGTTTATAGATGTATTCCAAAACTGTTAATTTCGATGACCTGGCATTGGCCAAAATTTTGCTTCGTTGTTTTTCATGAATTACAGCTAAACGCGTCTAAAAATGTTTAATTGTCTTTAAAACATTTATATATATTTATTGCATGTCCAAAGTGTTTATGATATAACAATGCGAGCACCGAATGCACGATTTTCAGTACCTTTTTCTTTGTTACCTTTTTTCTGGCAACCTGGACCAGGAATGAGGAACGTTACTTTTTCCGGAAATGCAAATCTAATAAACTTTAAAAATTTATATATATAACGAAATTATTCTATATATAAATATATATATATATATATATATATATATATATAGAGAGAGAGAGAGAGAGAGAGAGAGAGAGAGAGAGAGAAAGGGAGAGAGAAAGGGAGAGAAAGAGAGAGAGAGAAAGAGAGACAGGCAGGAGAGAGAGAGAGAGAGAGAGAGAGAGAGAGAGAGAGAGAGAGAGAGAGAGAGAGAGAGAGAGAGAGAGAGAGAGCAAGAGTGCAGTCAATACAATATAGTTAGGTCGGGCCCACAAAAAGGAATCACCAATCTTAAACAGACTGAAATGGCTCTGCAGCAATATGATATACAAAAAAAAAATTGGGAGCTCTTGGAAGCAGCTGTTCGAAGATTAAAATATGGATGTTCATCGAGATATGCAGTGCTTGCCAGTGCCTAGAGGTAGCCATCGCAACGAGCAGTATTCATTGCAACAGTCAATATGCTTGTAAAGCTCACCAACTAGTCGATACAGACAAGATACGTTTCATGAGAGGTCCAAATGCAACAAAAATTTCGTACATGAAGTAATGTAAAAGCGCACACAAAACAAACCTCCGAATGGCACGATAGAGGTGTTTTTTTCGTTCAAGTGCGTTGCCTAATCAAATCACGAAGCCTTATTATCAACGGCGACGAAATTCCTATGCATAAATATTAATGCAATGAGAAAATCATTAGGTTCATGGAAGAATTGCAAAAACACCGTAAAAATATTCCAGAAAAGGTGAGTAAACGGTTTGCAATGAATCCTAGAAACATGACGTTAAAGGCACGGTATGATACCGGGCTTATATGCATTTAGCTAAACATAGTCTATTGTTTGAATATTTTGTTATATTTCCCTTCTTCGCCAGAATGAAAGAATAAATTATACATATTTAAATGAATAACTGATTTACCTAAATAATTTCTGATCTTCGATTTTCAGTAGATCTCCAAAAGTGTTTCGAAGGATGCATCGTTTGGGGTAACAAGTGGAGTAGCGTAAAAGATGATATGATGAAATGATCTTTAGTTAGGTCAACAACAGGAAGAAGAAACTGTCGAAAGTGTTAACACAGGTAAATCTCGATGACTAAGGGCAGATGGATACGTGACCAGAACGAAACTTGGTACATTGATGCTCTGCAGCTCAGTTATGGCAATAAGTGTACCCGCTTCAGAATAGAAACCATAAATGTGTGGGAGAAATTAGATACTCGTAGAGGATGTGTAGTTGACGTTTCACAGGGGAGGGGTGTCATGCCCGAGCTAGAGTGGCGGGCCCTGCAGAGTGGTAAAACGAACTATATATGCAACTTCGTGATTCCACCCATAACTGAATAGATGTGCTGACAAATTTAAAATATCGCTCAAACTGTTTAATTGACTGCCAATACTTTATCATAGGTATTTTCTCATGCAGCTCTACTATTCATATCGTTTTCAACGGGAATTTAGTGATAAAATTAGTTTAACTATAAGGCCGGGCCTCAGGGATACATTGTGTGATCAAGTACTTGTCACTTAATCTTCAGAGATGTTTCAACTATAATGTCATAGACTGATATGTTGCCTGATATTGCTTCCGAATTAAAACAACACTCTACAATGGTCAACTCTCCTTTATTTGCTGTAGCTAAAATGATTTGTCTTAGATTTTAATTGCCGAGCAAAGTGTACAGATCTCATCTTAAAATGATCTATAAAATATTCTTCTACATTACTTTTCAAACTACTTCAACCAATACATGTTTCATAGGTATAGTAAGACATTTCAGTCGTTGTTGCAACAATCACATTAAGTCCACTAAATCCTCACAAACTGGTGATAAGGCTTTTCAAAAGTTAAGTGCCAATGCGTTGCTGCAGAATAAACAAAGAATTCTGACATGTATGAAGCTTAATACAACTTAACATAAACTGATACTGTGAAGGATAAAAACTTGTATTAGCGTATGTTATAAAGATAAGTTCATTTCAGATCTCATCCGAGCAAGCTGATTACTTAATATTTATTATATCGAAAAGTTACAATACATTAAAAAATTAATTTTCAGAAATCTTGAACACATATAGTTGCTGGCTTACATAATCAAGCATATAACTTACAAAATCAGATTTTAAATATTTTAACAGGCGTTTTTAATAAACTACTAAAATTATTATGCACAAATTTAAATATAATTTTGTTTGAAATAAAGAACCAAATGGAGCACGTATGTTGTGCTGACAGGTATTAAGGGTAATACTTGGTAGTAAAATATGTAAGTCTTTTATCTCGGTCTTTACAATTATTATTTTAATTAGAGCTTATACTTTTATTAAAAAACATTTAAAGTGTCACTTTATGCTGCAAACAGCATGAAGTACATAATTTATAGCATAGTGCTAATGTCCAGCCAAGGTTGTGTCCATGTAAGTTTTATAGTACAAATTCTTCGGCGTAAACCAAGATCGAGTGTTATCAAATATCAGGATGTCTGAAAGTCAAAATTATTAATGTTGTTCATCCCAAAAAACTCTTTATTTTTGTTAGCACAAGCATGTTTTTCAGTCAATTCGAATATATATATATATATATATATATATATATATATATATATATATATATATATATATATATATATATATATATATATATATATATATAACGTCTTTAAAGATTGTAAAGCAACATAAAACTCATATGTGTTACTGTGTGCATAATTACTTGATGTTCCTTTTACCAAGGGCAAGACTAAGAATACCAATTATCACTCACAAGTCCCGGGTCGATAACATACAATGTAGCCATCTTCAATAAACTGCTGAGACTGTACACGTGCAACTGGAATTAAAACCTCTGCATCCTGCTCATCCTTTTCTCCAATTTCTAGGCTATGATGAAATTTTAGCACGAAGTCAACATCATAGCAATCAGTTGAAAACTCCCACCTGGAGTAAAGATAACGAGTTGAAATGCAAACGAAACGGTTTAGTTAGACACAAATGTGCGCCACATGAATAGTTTTACGCAAGATTTGCTATACTTGTATGTGTTAGGTAATAATAAAACTAGAATAGAGCAGTTATCATGGAAACACAATTCAAAGATGTGTACCTGAGGATGCGATTAGGGTCATCAACAACAATCCGAACACTGAATGAGTCTGACGCAGGTATAAGCTGTGACTTCATGGTACTCCTTACTTCGTCTTTGTTTATAAACAGCTCGTCTGGGACAACACCTCCTTGGCAAATCTAGTTTTTAAATAAGGTAAGTAAATAACCGATAGAAAAAGTATTTTTTGAACGACTTTACTCGTTTTGATAGTGCATTAACACAGATTTGTTGATATTACAAAATAAAACAATCAGGAAAGTTACTTACACTGATGGAACAATTTGGATCGCCCTCACAATCAGTTCGACTACCTCCAAAACATACTGGCAGTTCCTCCGACGAGATATACTTTAATAAGATGGTGCTGTAGTTTTCTATAAATTTATATATTATTGCCATGTATTACATTTCTATTAACCATGAAGAGTTTTGGTGCGTTTTGAGTTTTGCTCTGAATTGCTGTTTATTTCTCGTTTACTTCACACTTTGAGGGAAAATGTTTAATTAGACTCATCCTTAAATTATTCTAAACTTTGCACATCCAGTTTTTAATTTATTATACCATATTATATTAAACTTGTATAGTTGTGTTGCAGCTTGACGTCCTGAGTTATTTTATAATTTCTTGCAATTTCTGCTAAATAAAAAAGACGTTTTACTTAAATTTGCTTTGATAAAAGTATCAAAATAAAACACCTTCCTTCTTTACAGTCACTGTTTAAAATATTGTTGTGCAGACTTACTGCTACAGATAAAGATCTTCTTTCTCATATCCTCACTCACAAGGGGCTTGCACACATACCAGAATAGATTAAAATATGCCGGTGCTGTAAAGTGATGTTGATCTATCTTAGTTGTCTAATGCAATACCGCACTACTTATTCTTTTACAAAACTATATTATATATATAGCTGTGTTAATATTTAATAAATTTACGTTGCACTTTTGTTCGGTTAAGTATTGTTTACAAATACAGAGATTATCTAAATGTGTAAATCTTTAAATATATGGAATTTGTTCCACAAACATATGTTAAAATATCTGCAGATATGTGATCATAAAAAAGTATTTATTTAAAAACTGTTTATTGAAAGTAAACACTTTACCATTTATAACAAACATCTGTTTCAGCATTTCCGGATAGTTGTCTTCTAAAATTTGCACCAAGTATAGATACATCTGGAGGCCTTTAAATTGTAGAATTATTTATAAGATTGCTATTAATTTTTGCATCAGTTTTAAGAAGCATTTTAGATAAAATCTTGAAAGATTTGGTTTTTGTTTGGTGTTTAGCGTCCCGTTTAGCAACTATGATAGCCATATTGGGAGGAACTCCTGAAGGAACAAGTCAGAAAAAGAAGGAAGAATTAAGAAATAGTAAAAGAAGAGGTAGAAAGAAAGAAATTCCGATTATTTGCCTCCTACAGAATGCACGGAACAGAAAGCAGTGGGTCTATTCTTAAGAATCCCTCCAACCGACAGGGAGATTCTTTAAACAAACTGTCTTGACATAATAATAATGAAAATGAACTCTAATGTCCTGAACAAAATGATTGTGATTTATATACATTTACCATTCATTAAACAAGCCTAGAAAATGTTTTGTTTTAAAAACAAACTCGCCTGGCTTCCACAGTGATCTAGTTGTAGCATCCTTCATGTCGAATATGACAACTAGTCCATCAACGCGCTTTCCCAGCTGTAAAAAATAATTACGCGAGATGTCCATGGCAACATCTTTACAAGACATGTGCAACAATTGCGATTAGTCAATCATCAGGGTACTATCTATCTTACGGTAAGCTTACAATTTTATTTATATCTGAAATGCTCTCTAATGCATTTTTCTGATGCTACTTTCATTATGTAATGCCTAATATTTTGCAAAGTTACTAGAATGGATTCCAGTAATTAATATAATTTATTACACAACGAATAAATATAACCATACACTGATTACAGAAGGGAGACAAACTACGTGTAAATGTCTATTAGTTTAATAAAAAAAATAAATAATTTTTGCAGTATTACCTTTCTACTCTGCTCTTCCCAGATTTGGACCACCGTTTCACAACCAAGTAATTTTGTTTTTATCATGTCTGATTTCTTGCAAGATGCCATCAATCCTTTCATGTCTAGTTTTCCAAATAGCTCAAAACGTATTGGGGAACCTTCTTTGTCAAAACCACAATATCCTCCACTCATGTAATCTCGACTTATCTGAAAAATAACAAATTGATATAATAAAACAAACAATACAAAGACTAATGTCGTCTTGTTAAATGTGATTGAAATTTATTTATACTTTTTTTAAATGGCCACATAGCAGGTTTATATTTTATTATGTTCGTTCTCTCTGATTATGTGTTTATATGTAAACAATGTAATACACACGATTCGTACACCAATGCGTGTAACAAGTTACTAAATTGAACGTTTATGTAGCATTCGTTTCGCAATAATGCCCAGTAAATAAAAACTCAAATAAATAAAATCGAATTGGTTTGTTTTTGTCTTACCTTGGGTGGAGTGTACTCATGAAGAATTCTGTGTACGCCCATTCTTTTTCTGTATAGTACACTCTGAAAATTAGCCAACATATATCAATTTTAATTATCAGTACTTGGAATTTTTAAACAAAGAAATAATTGCTTTGCAAGACGTCTGGGCCAATCCTGTGCTACTTTTGCCCTGAATACTTGCCATTTCGTGGTTTCAGCTGTCCTTGAGCTATCCTAGGTATAAAATATGCAATATAGAAAGTAAATAAAAGAATATGAACTCAAGTAAAATTAATATTAAAAGCATGCCGTTTATGTTATATTAAAATGATGCAAGATAAAATAATCTTCACCTACGCCATTTTCAATGTTAGAATCTATTTTAAAACACAGATCCTAGTGACTGTGTGTATTGAATTAATACACAAGATTGTCTCAAATGCTGATGTCAAGATTTATGACATATAGGTATAACCTGTAACTCAAATTTCAAGACAGAAACGGTGGCATCAGTGAAAATTTTAATAGAAAAATGGTTTATCGCCAATATTTCCTCCAATTTTGGGCGAATCGCCAAAACAGTAATATTCACGTGTCTTGGTCACTTTTTTCGAATCGCAAAACAAAGAAGGTAATAGCCAGGTGCATAAATATCACTACCTTCCATCAAACGCTTAGGAAGTTTCCGTTTAAACTGTACAGGATACGTTTTCATGAAAATTGTTTCAGGCTAATATTTCCACCAATTTTATTCGAATCACAAAAAAAGTAATAGCCAAGTGGGTAACAAAGCCTCCCGTCTCTAATCAGAATTTCAGGAGATTAAGGCCAAATACCTAGAGCCAACTGCGTTTTCAATAATTTTTTGACGAGTCAACAAAAAAGTTACAGCCAGAGAGATACGAATTTCGCTTCCATATTTCAAAATTTTAAGAAGGTAACATTATATTCCTAGTGTTAGTAACGATGTTAGTGAGAATTGTTTTTTCGCCAATATTTCCGCTATTTTTTTTTTGAATTACGCAAAACTGCATGAAACAGTTAAGTAACAATGACCACTCTTTTTAATCAAAATTTCAAGATAGTAATTCCCTTTCTGTGGTTTGAGTTAAGATTTTACAAAAATTTTCGCCAATATTTCGGCCAATTTCGGGCCCATCACAAAAAATTAATAGAAAGGTACCCAATAAATCCTGATACCTGTACCTTTTGCGAATATCCAAAAAAATAATAGCCAGGTGGACACTTACGCGCGCGTTTCCATTGAAACCACATGATATGTTTTAATTGAGCTGTGATCAATATATTCGTCAATTTTTGGCGAATAATCAGAAAAGTAATAGCCAGGTAAGTAGTACTATGTTCCACTATTACATAAAATAACAAGGCAATAAGTTTACTTTCCTGGGATTGGTTACCATTTTTCAGATAAAAATGCTTTTTCGCCAATATTTCGGCCAATTTTTGGCCAGTCACATGAGGGAGAGAGAGAGAGAGAGAGAGAGCGAGAGAGAGAGAGAGAGAGAGAGAGAGAGAGAGAGAGAGAGAGAGAGAGAGAGGGAGAGAGAGAGAAGAGACAGAGAAACAATAGCAAAGTTGGTTTGAATATTTGCATCCTTAGTTCAAAATTTTAAGAAGGTAAGATTATATACCTGGCGTTAGTTAAAATTTTAGTAAGAAATTGATTTTTTTCGCCAATGTTTCCCTCAATTTTTTTCCGAATTACGAAAAACAGTGGTAGCCAAGCAAATACAAATGATGGCTAACTTTATCTAAAACTGGACGACAGCAATAGCCAATTAGGCAGTAGTGTCTGCTACTATTACTTAAAATTACAATGCAATGATCTATTTTCGCCGAGTTTTTGGCCAATCACAAAAAAAGTAATAGCCAGTAAGGTGATATCGCCTGCTGTTTTTCCTTGAAATTTCAAGACAGTACGACTATTTTCCTGGAGTTAAGATTTTACTGATTTTTTTAGTTTTTCGCCAAAATTTTCGCCAATTTTTGGCCAATCACAACAAATTGTAACAGTCAGCTAGATAGGTAGTGCCTGCTACTGCTACTTACAATTACAATACTATGGTCTCATTTTCATAGAGTTCGTTAAGAGTTTGCTGAATATTTTTTGTTGGCTTTTCGGCTAATTTTTTGCCGATTATTTTGTCAATCACCAAAAAAGTAATAGCCATTAAGGTGATATTGTCTGCTACCTTTCTTTAAAATTTCGAGACTATTTTCCTGAGTTCCTTAAGATTTTACTGAAATTATTTCATTTTCACCAAAAAAGCCATTTAAAAAAATCCCCAAAAATTGTAACAACAAGAAGGTATGAAATCTGCTACCTTTCCTTAAAATTTAAAGACAATCAGACTATTTTTATGGAGTTCGCCAAGACTTTACAGAAAATATTTTTGTTTTTTCGCCCAACTTTCCGCAAATTTTTGCCAATCATTAAAAAGTGATAATCAGATAGGTAGTAACGCCTGATAACTTCACCTAAAACTTCAAGATAGTAAAACTACCTTCCTAGAGCTACTTAAGATTTAACCAAAAAAATAACAATTAGGTTTCCGCCAATA
This sequence comes from Protula sp. h YS-2021, assembly GCA_949752745.1. Classification (NCBI taxonomy): domain Eukaryota; kingdom Metazoa; phylum Annelida; class Polychaeta; order Sabellida; family Serpulidae; genus Protula; species Protula sp. h YS-2021. The sequence continues at coordinate 23,354,095 of OX457030.1, forward strand.
TTTCAGCCAATTTTTGGCGAATTCGACAAAACAAGTAAAATATAGGTGGGCATCTATGCATCCTTCCGCCAAAATTGTAGAATGTTTCCATAACAACCCTAGGAGATACGTTTTACAGAATATTGGTTTTTGAACATCACAGCCAATTTTTGAACAATTGCAAAAAATAGAAATAGCCATTTAGGTAGTAATGAGTACTACTGTTGCGTAATATTTGCTAAGATTGTACTGATTTTTTTTGTTTTTCGCCAATTTTGGCTATCCACCAAAAGTATACCAGCCAGGAAGGTAGGAATGCCTGCTACCTTTTCTTAACTTTTCAAGATTTTAAGACTATTTTCTCGGAGATCATCAACATTTAACTGAAAATTATTTGGTTTTTCGCAAAAATTTCCACAATTTTTTGGCAAACTACGAAAAAACTCACAGCAAGGTAGGTTATAATAATGCCTGCTACTTTTATTTAAACTTTCAAGTCACCAAGACTATTTTCCAGCAGCTATTTAAAGTTTTACCAAAAATTTCTTAGTTTTTCGCCAAAATTTTCGCCAATTTTTGGCTAATCAGAAAAATAAATAATATCAGATGGGTAGTTACGCTTGCTACTCTCACTGAAAATTTCAAGACAGTAAGACTATTCTCCTGGAGACAGTTAAGATTTTACGAAAAAAAATTGGTTTTTGCCAAATTTTCGCTAATTTTTGGCGATTCACCAAAAAAATTACTAGGTAAGTAGTAACGCTGCTACATTCACCTAAAATTTCAAGAGAGTAAGATTATTTTCCAGAAGTTAGTTACGAGTTTACTGAGAATTTGTTCGTTTTTCGCCAATTTTTGGCCAACCACCAAAAAAGTAATAGCTAGATAGGTAGTTACGCTTGCTTCTCTCAACTAAAATATCAAGACAGTAAGATCACTTTCCTAAAAGTAGTGAAGATTTTGCGAAAAAAAGGTTTTTCGCAAATATTTTCGCCAATTTTTGGCAAATCACCAAAAAAGTAATGACCAGGTATTGACGCATAATACCTAAACTAAAATTTCAAGACAGTAATATTATTTTACAGCAGTTAGTTGCGGGTTTACTGAAAAAAAATGTTTGGTTTTTCAGGAAAACTTGTCGCCAATTTTGGCCAATTACCAAAAAAGTAAAAGGCAGGTAGTAACGCTTGCTACTCTCACTTCTAATTTTAAGAAGGTAAAATTATTTTCCCGGAGTTCATTAAGATTTTACAGATATTTTTTGAGAAGGGAAGAAGGAGTTTTGTTAAAATTCTCGCCCGTTTTTGAGTTAATCTCCAAAATGTAACAGCCAGTTAGGTAGTAACGCTTGCTATCTTTACTTACAATTTCAAGAAAGTAATACTATTTTCCTGAAGTTTATTAAGATTTTACTGATTTTTTTTTTTGGGGGGATGGGGTTCGCCAAAATTTTCTCCAATTTTTGGCCAATAACCAAAAAAAGTAAAAGCCAGGTAGATAGTAACGCTTGCCATCTTAAAGCTTAAAATTTTAAGGCAGTAATACTATTTTCCTTGAATTATTTCAGATTTTACTGATTTTTTTTTGCTTGTTTTTTTTTTTTTTTTTTTTGCCAATCTGCAAAAAAAGTAACAGCGAGGTATATAGCAATGGCTGCTACCTCTACTTCAACTTTCAAGTAACAAAAACTATTTTCCAGCAGTTATTTAAAGTTTTACCGAAAACCTTTTGGTTTTTCGCCAAAATTTTCGCCAATTTTGGCCAATCAGAAAAATAAATAATACCAGATAGGTGGTAACGCTTGCTACTCTCACTTCAAATTTTAAGACAGTAAGATTACTTTCCTAGAAGTAGTTAAGATTTTACGATAAAAATTGAAGGGGTCCATGCATAAACTTGATAACTGCAGTTATCAGCAGTGGAGAAAAACGCCTTTAAAGTTCGAAATTTTAGTAACAAACATAGGTTTTTCCCATCGCAGTTTTCTTACAAATGCCCACTTCTTATCGGTTTTGAGGTGTAAGACTTACATATTTTATAGAACAGAGGCCAAGAAATACCGTGGTGGTAATAGTGCATTTTCCTGATAAGTGGAGTTATCACGTTTATGCATGGACCCCTTCAATTGTTTTTTCGCCAATATTTTCGACAATGTTTGGCGAATCGCCAACAAAAAGTATCAGGCAAGTGCACACTTACGCATCCTATCTTCAACCAAAATTTTAAAACGTGTCCACTAAAACCCTAGGAGGAGGAACGTTTTAAAGAAATCTGTTTTTTTTTTTTTTTGCCAATATTTCGCGAATGGCCAAAAAAGTAATAGCCAGGTAGGTACTTTTGTCCGTTACCCCCAACAAAAATTGCAAGACATTCAGGCTAAAACCTAGGAAGAGATACGATTTTTTCAACTTGAAAGCGTACAAACGCACATACTTTCAACGGCTGCTATAAACCTGCTTCTTTAGAAGGTGCGGCTGAAAAGTGTGCTCATGTTTGGTGAAAAAAAAAATAAATCGGCATTTTCTTGTTCTTGCATTAGCAATTTCATGACGAGACAGGGGCGCAGTTTGGTGTAAATAAATCAGGGTGGAGAATATACATGTATATAAATAATTCTTTGCATCATCATTTTAATTGTGATATAATTAAACGCAAAGCTATATATGCTGAAGGAATTTATAGCTTATTCGAGAATATGACATGTTCTACCTAAGAACTTACTCATCTGTTCCACAGTTATTCGGGATTTGTGATGAGCTTGAAAGTTGGCTTTTGGTATGTGTACCTTTGAAACGAATTTGTTTATTTTGTTTTTGATCTGTTCAATAAATTAATTTTTTTAAGAAATTAAAAAGTTCTTTACTAAAATATTTTCAGTATAACAGTCTTACCTCTCTGTACATGTTTTCAGCTTTTGCAACATCAAAGCATCGCGCTGAAATGAAAACAAAACAGATTAGTAATAAATACGTCTCCACATATTTCGGGAAAATTTTGTGAATTCTCTGAATGTGTATTCGAAATCTGAAAAAAAATTCATTCCCGCCTGTTCATGGTTATAAAGGGCGCTTAATCCTTTCTTCACTTTGTATAATTTATATGTTTAGCAAACACTTGGTTAAATAAATGACCAGATAATTCTGATAAACACAAGTGAATATTTCAATTTAGCTCGCGCAAACACATTTAAAAATACTCTCTGATTAGTTACCTTTTTTAAAACAATATCTTTAGCTGGACGGTTAGCTGGTGTAGTTAGTAACAGATCGCTTCTGTCACATTCTTTGTATTATCGCATTCGAGTAAAGTAATAAAAAGAAAATAACAGCTGAATAAACAGAGCAATTTACCCTTTAGCCATTTGAGGCAGTTTTCGCTATAATGAAACTCTTCTTGCAGATCCTTTGTTCTCTCTTTAAACTGAAATATATATTATATTATATTTTATACAATAGCCTCCAGTTATAAGCTACAAGAGGAAACCACATAGATTACAGTTTCAGCAACCGTTTCATCCTGAAGCAATATAAATAAGAAATCAGTTAAATTATAACGTGTGGAAATTTTGTGATTGGGCAACAATTTCTACAAAGCCACAAGATACCCAGCAAACAACCGACGTCTTTTTTGGTTGAAAAAAGGTTGGATTTTGGTCGCGACGACTTCACAACCATATTCTGACCTAGTACCCCAAAACCCGACTTTATTCCGACGTCGAGGCGACGTCGGTTTTCTGACGTCATTCCGACGTTGAAAAACGACCAAAAAGCGATGAACATTATTATCGCTCACCGGAAATGGAAGTCATTTTGAAAAAGAGGAAGAAAAAACGTAATTTTTACATGAAAATTTTAGAATTTTGATGGTGCGTCGGTATTTTTCTTCCCAGATTGTAAAAATGTACATGGAAAATGCTTTCGTATGTATTTCACAACAGCAGTTGAATGATTAATTATCTATTAATTATATAACTCTAGTCAGTTTCAGGTCGGAATCCGACGTCGGTTCCAATTTCATATACAACCTAAAACCGACTTAATTCTGACGTCGGATTTAGGTCGGAACCCGACGTCATTCTGACGTTGAAAACCCGACGTCGGTTCCAAATCATATACAACCAAAACCGGCACGTCAGTCCGACGTCGGAAACGTCGGGTTACGACGTCGACCCGACGTCATTCTGACGTCTTAATGTTTGCTGGGTATGTGCTTACAGAGACGATACACCAAATACACTGTGTTTTTAACGAAAATTAATTACCAAATGAAATGACGTATATTTTGCGCAATTGTTTCATGGAAAGGGATTTGCTGTAAGTTCTTTCCAAACACTGGACAAACGCACAGAAAGTTAAGTGTGATTCAAACCAAGGATGGACACTCACGACACTCCTTCGCGTACCTGCCTCAAGGCGTTCTGCTGTTTTTCAGTCAATACCATTGCCCCGCTTTCTGTCAACTTTTCTTCCTTCTGCAATTGAAAAGAGGAATAAATTCTATTTTAATTATGCTTCTTTGACATAAAATATAAATATGTCAGTCTCCAAAATGCAATTGTCGAACTGATTATCAATTTCTGAAAATTACTTCTGTTGGTATGAACAATAAAAACCGGTAAATAAAAAATGTATTGATTAAGTTTTAGACGTTTCTAGCGTTTACGCCTCAGGGATCCTCTACACCATGGTCCTTTCCCCTCCTGTTTATGCCACAACATCCAAGGCATCACATGGGTTATGACCCTTTTGCTTCGAGTTTACGCCAAATCATCCAAAAGATCATACAGATTACCGTCATTTTCCCCCATGTTTACGCCACAACATCAAAGGGATCCTATAGATTATGGTCGTTTTTCCCCGTGTTTACGCCACAACATCCGAGGGCTCATCTGGATTGCGGTCCTTTATTCTCGTGTTTACACCACAACATCCAAGGGATCATTTAGATTATGGTTGTTTTTTTTCCCGTGTTTACGCCACAACATCCAAGGAATGTTATAACTTAAGGGCCTCTGTGAGCACAGGTATCGCAACAGTGCTTAACTGCTTGATTCACTGTGGATTCACCTCACGATGTTACCGCTGGCACTGAACAGCATCGGCCGGACACTTCATTGGCCGTATTTTCTGCCGATGAATTTTTAAAAAATACATCGAGTGCTTCTGTTGTGACAAAATCTTTGTCAAATGTCGTACCCTTATTGGGACGAAAAAAATACTTTTTTTTTTCTCGAGGGACTAAAACAACAGATTTAACATTCTAAGCATGCAGAAAAGAAGTTACTAATCAGAAACACAAAAAGTTACTGAAATCAAGGAAAACATAGGACGAGGTTTACATAAAACACCAGGTGTTTAAAACGTAGCGATCTGCCGATGGATTATAAGAAATCGGTTTATACAGAGCTACGCGCGCGCGCGCGCGCGTGTGTGTGTGTGTGAAATATATACATCAGGAAAGTCTAAATTGGCGGAAAATTTTTGTTTCCACATTTATGTAGTTTTGAGGCGCAGGCTAGGAATTTGGGGGTCGGGGTAGGCGCTGAAAGCCACCGCATGCTCTGCGATTTTAGACGTTCAGAGGAGCAATCCGAGTCATTTTTCGCACATATTTACCATCTTCACTGGCCACACAATCGTACATGAAAATCCTAGCGTTGGCTGTGGGAGCATAGAAAATTTCAACTCTCTGCGTCCTCTGGCATTAGGCTCACTCGAAAGCACATATTTTTTTGTCTAGAAATCATAAATAAAGCGTAAAAAGGTCCTCTTACATTGCTGGAAAGAAACTGTACAGAGGAACTCAAACCACCCTTCCCTTGATACATATTAAACTTTATAGAAAAAAACCCATTTAATTTCGACCAGTCTATAGTGAAGCGTATCACCTGGACTATATCCATGAAGTTATCACAAGACACAAAGAGCAGGTCTTGCTCTGGGTCTGCGGTGGCCTCTTTTCTTGTAACTGTCTGTGCCCGGCTCATGTTCGATTCTAAATTAAGAAAACCCATAAATTGTAAGATACAATGAGAAAAACGCAGTTTTCAAAGCAAGTGTCTGATTGTATAATTGCTTCTCAAAATTTAAGGAATCGTTGGCTGAATCTCAGATAGGCAGCCTTGCTATTAAAAAAATTGCAATCACCTTGTTTTCGTTGCTTTCCACAACCACTGATTTTTTCTAGTTTTTTTTTTTTTCTAGTTTAAATTAAAAAAAAAAACACAGAAATATAAAGTTGAAAAAGAAACTGTGAAAAATAGAAGTACTATTAAGCAAATATAGAAAACTTACCAGATTTGTTGTCCTTTTGCCAAATATCACTTTCGCTTTTCCTTCCAAATTTGTTTCTTGAAAACATTTTCAAAGAACTTATCCTCCTCAGTATTTAATATGGCCTGTTTTCAGTTTTATGAATGGTACAAATTGATTTTCAAGATACCGTTTTGTATTCTGTACTAATTAGCATGAAAACTAAAAACCAAGAACTCTCTTAATCTCTCTCATCAATTCCTGCTCGTAGCGACACTGCTCAACCAAAGATTTGAATGAGCTCAGGTCATCTGATTACATTAAATGGCACACCCACAGTCTTTGAAATTTTGCATATTTAACAATGATTCTTCCCAGCAAAGTTTTTAACTACCAGCTTTCTATCTAGTCTATTCAGCGTTCGTTTTTCACTACGTCATATTACTCTGTTCACTCTCTTTCATAGCTTGCTTTATTTTATTTTATTTATATGTCCATTTTGTTTAAAAAAATATATCCCACTACTCGCCCAGTGCGCTCGAGCCACTGTCGAGCTCATGCCAATTACACATGTAATTTATTGACAAGCACTGTCTTTGACATTCCAGCACATCACACGCTATTTATCCGATATCATCACGGTGCGGAAATGTCCTTTTTGATAACGAGGCTACAGGAGACGGGGGGGGGGGGGGGTGGGGGTGGGGGAGGGTTGGAAAGGCGGAAGGGGTGCTGCTCTTGCTACCGTTATCTATAGGTAAGAAGTTCATTTGATAAGAAAGTGAAATTAGTATACCCTGTAAATATTGCTGAGATTGTGAGTTCTGCGCACAGGAAACTGTAGTTTTCCTGTGAACTGTATAAAGGGAAGGCAGTGTGGGGTTATGGGATGCTGGCACTCTCACTAATCAATGCTAGCAACCTTATCATCTGATTAATTAGACCAATGCCAGTCAAGACTTTGACCTTGACAGAAAACTCACTCCCCACCCCAACCCCACCTGCCGTGATATTGTGATGGCACAGTGCGTATATTTTGAGCCTGCGGTGGGCTTTAGCAACGAAACAATAGGGGCACGAGATTACAACCTCACTGGTGAGGAACGGATAACATGCACACACACACACACACACACACACACACACAAAAAAAAAATAAGACACGAGGCTATCATTTTTGCGCTTCTTTGATTATGATGCATCAGTTAAACTTGTTGTTTGAAATTCATTACATTGCGATATTATAAAATCCATAGTCATCCAGGGTGTTGGTGCTGTTATCTACTCTATGCCTATCTCATGGTAACTATATACGCATATCACGACACCTCTATGCCTATTTCGGGGCGAATCTATGCCGATTTCATGGCAATTCTATCTGACAGCAAATCTCTGCCTTCGTCTCTGTCCACTTTAAGGTAACTCTTTGCCTGTCACACAGTAACGCATTGCCTATGTCACTGCAGCTTTTATGACACAATGACACAACTGATTCCATGTTTACTTCTAGAGACGACCTTAATTACCACGACAACGAGCACACGAGAGCCTTAATGTTATCGCTCCGTGATTACACCTGAGAACCTGCAGTGTCTTGTTGCGTTAAATTACAGGTAGCATAACTGCAAATGTCATTGTGCTGCATGCCAATTACTCAGAGCAATCCAGGCACTCACATAATGCCAGGCCACCGAAATTCCCAGAAGCGGTCAGCAGTGTGACACAGGTACTCCTGCGACATCGATGAAGACGTGGGGGGTAGGGGTGGGATGGGTGTAACTCCTAATAGCTGGCCCTGTGGCACACCTTAAAAACACATACGGAGTTGTGGAATGGGATGGGAATTAACTCCATTGTACTCTCTTTTTCTGGGAAGTGGTTGCCTCGTCCACACCCCACCATCCTCCATTCCTCGCAACACACCGGGAGAAAAATTTATGGTCTATCTATGCTTATGATAAATACATCTGGTTATTTCACACTATCCTCAAATATAAAAAAAAGTAATATGCTTCACATGCAATACGCAGAAACAGACATTATGAACCGTCACCAGAAAGCTCAATACCGCAATGCATTAATCACAGCTTTATCATGACAGTAATCTCACCAATGAACTCGAATTTACTGATCTGCGAGTGATGGGATACTAACCCTTAACTGACTGGAATATAAGCATGGTCATCATCATCATCTCTGAGAAATACGAAATTAGAAATTCCTTTGCTGATATTACTTAATTTATGGGCATTTGTATTTCTAATGTCATTAAATGAAATTACTGATATCAGCTATTACTTTGTTGATAGCACAATCGATTTTTGATATCATAAACTTGAGTGCTACGATATTTGTAAAAGCATTTTTGTTACTGATACCGCTGAAAATTTTTCATGTCAGAAATTCAGGAAAGTTATTTAATTAGTGATGCTATATATATATTATAATGTCTGTTTAAGTTTGTTCAATGCTAATTTGCTAAATATTATAAATAAGTTTAACGATTAGATAAGTGTAATGATTAGAAATAACATAAATATGTGAATAATGTGCGTTCAGACAAAACAGACATACCTCTGCCTAAAAGTTAATCATTAAGCTGAATGGTTCCTTAAAAAACTGGCAATGACAAGATGATTCATCCACCGGTAACTGTTTATACACCCGGAGCTACTATCACTAAGACTCAATCTCCGAACCGAATTCCAAATTTACTGAATTTCTGGCACCTCTCGAGAACAGCAGGCGGAGTTAATAGGACGTTAAAGAACCGCTCAGATATCCCATGCTTGACCCCGAATGCAATCACATAGCATAATTTAAACACAATTCTGCCCTTTTTATTGTCAGCAAGAGTAACTTCCCCAGTAGAGGAATAGCCAATGTTGCATCGAAAAGAAGGTGTGCAACAGTTTTATGAATAACTTCTGGGTGATTCCCTAACTTTGAATTTCAATCATTAAATATACTATTGGTGCAGCCTAGATTATTAATCTCCTAATCCCTAATTATCTAGTTAAAAAATATCTATAAAGAGTAAACTGCCCAATCACTGACATAACAGCTATAGGCAATGATACTGTCATCGATTTCTGGGGGAAATGTGTTGCTTGAAAATGTTGTGAACAGATCAAAGTAAAATAACTTTTTACTGTTCATCTTTAATTTCCAAAAAGCTGGCTTCAAACCATTATGGAACTTCATGTACACATTTTTCCAATTTGAAAATAGGCGTTATCCAATCGAGACGTAAATTGGAAGCTGCAGCTTAAAAATTGTGATGTATATTGGAAACTAAATCTGACAGGTAGCCGAGAAACGGACGCAGAAAAACAAATGACCAAGTACTGATCTTTTTGGCATACTATAGCTGAATAATTTCGGTTCAGATTTGTACTGCTGATTACCCCAATTAATCAAACATAATTATATGTCACCACTTAGCTCCTTACAATACGAAACAGTGCAACTCTTGATAATGCGACGCACGTTACGCTCCATTTCGTCATAATGAAGAAAGCGTTGGAATGCAGCTAGTTATAATAAGGAATATGTTAGAATACAGTTACCCATAATTAGGGGGCATTGATTCAGATTTGTCCCAGGGCGTGTATTGAAGGTGGTGTCTGAACTACATGTACAGATATGATTACGACTGGGTTCGAGCCAGATCAAAATTCAAAATGGCAACAGTCATTCGCTTTTATTCCACGAAACAATTTTAACAAGACATAAATCCGACTTTACAATTTTCTGTTTTGTATTGTATAGCAAGGGTCCGCGGTCACTCATCCAAGCTTTCAAGCTGCTTTAACTCCATTGTAGAGACACAAACGTTTTAATCCATCTCTAACGAGGGTCGACGCCGCATTCTACTAGTCATGAGCTTACCATAATGTTAGTCTCAACCATTAACTCGAAATCGCTGCTTCGCCAGTCAGCCACCAGCCCCTGGAAACGGTGTACAATAACTGTGCTCCAACACTACGTAACGTTGTTGTAGGGGTAAACATAACTAACGAAGACCAGACGCGAGGACCCACACCACCACAAATGTCACAGACCTGCCATGGCACTATTAGAAAACTGCGACGACAGAAGACATAACTTTTGAATGCAGAAGGATCAATGTAGAAAGAAATTGACGCTGTATCTTCGTGTGCTTGTTTGATCTCTAACGTTCTGTTATTCCTAATCTATTTTCTTTCTGCACAGTTAGAATGTTCAAGAGACGTGTGTTTTGCGTTCAAATCAATACAATTTCTAAATTTATTCAATTGGTGTTATACAGTAGACAGCAAAAAGGGAGATACAACTTTAAAAATTACAACAGTTGATTGTGAAGGGTGCTAAAAATAACAGTCATATGTTAATAGTTTTCTGCCATCGAAACTCAAAGCAATTTTGGTACATGGCAGTTACCTTTCAGATTATACAAGTGCAATGACGTTGCTCATTGTTCACTCGTGTTGTTCACTTTAGTGTGTCTTGTTCTTTGGTATTCGCTTGACCCATTTTCTTTTTAAACAAAATATTTTGCGTAAAAGTGAGAATAAACTGCAAGCGACGCACAACAACCCTTCGTTAAACATGACATTATCCATTCACAGGATGCTAATCCGATTGGGTGGAAAGCAAGTCTTTTTATCAGTATGATAGTATAATCCTGAACCTTTGCGCGGATAACCTGAATAGTGCACCACTTCTCCCCCGGCTAAAAATCCAGCCCACCAGCCGTAAGTTCCACCTGACATGATCACATGATCACAAGCCGAAAGAATTGCCATATCCACATCCGGTTTATGGTTCTTACTGATGATTATGTTTGTATCCAGTGGCTTAAGAAACTTCTCATTCCACTTGGGGTCATCACCACATATGACAAAAAATAAGGTCTTTTGTATTTTAGTTCTGAAGTAATCCATAGCAGTTTTGAAATACGTAGCGTTAGGGCAAACACGACCGGCTTGCTGTGCGCCATGCTTTAAGAAGTCTGAAAATTTTGACATTGGATTGGACATTGATGGATTTATTCTCACATGGTATCGAAGATACCATATGAGGTTGAAATGCTTAGAATTCTTCACCTATTTTTTGTCTTTTTTTTGTTTGTTTGTTTGTTTTGTTGTTTATTTTAATTTTTTTTTAGTTTTCCACCAAAATCTTGTTTGCACTTCTCCGACGAAACCGCTGGGCATAGAAAGTTGAAACTTGGCACACGTACGTAGACCAACGTGAACTGGATCTGCGTCGATTTTCAGAGACCTTAAGCATTGCCTTCTAGGTCTAATTTCGGCTAAATTCTTGTTCGCGCTTCTCCTCCGAAAGCGCTAGCCGCAGAAAGTTGAAACTTGGCACACATACGCAGACAAACGTGAACTGGATCTGCGCTGAATTTTAGTTACCTTGAGCATTGTTTTCGAGGTCAAATTCAAGGTCACAGTTAAAAATAGCAATATCTCGCAAATGATTAGAGAAAGAGCGATTCTGAGCGAATTTTTTACTCTTCGAGTTTAAAACACTAGCAAATAAGGTTACTTTCGGCGAGCGCGACCCGGTCAAATGACGATCGACATTGAAACCGGAAGTTGGCTAATATCTCGAAATCGGTTAGAGATAAAGCGATTCTGAGCGAACTGTTGACCCTTCGGGTTTAAAACACTTCTACAAAGGGTATCTCGGCGAGCGCGACCCTGTCAGATGACGATCGACGTCGAAACTGCAAATTGGCCAATACCTCGAAAACGGCTAGAGATAGAGCGATTCTGAGCGAATTTTCAACCCTTTGGATTTGAAAGACTTCTAAAAAAAGGTAACAAAGCGAGAGCAATCCGATCGGGTGACGATCGACGTTGAAATCGGAAGTTGATCAATATCTCGAAAGCGATTACAGATAGAACGATTCTGAGCGAATTTTCGACCCAAAGGGCATGACACACTGTTCAAGAAAGTATCTCGGCGAGCACAACCCGGTCGGTTGAAAATCGACGTCAAAATCAGAAGTTGGCTAATATCTCGAAAACGGTACGAGATAGAGCGATTCTGAGCGAATTATCGACCGAAATGACTTTATACACTATTATGAAAAGGTAACTCGCGAGCGCGACCCGGTCGGATGACGATCGACGTGGAAACCGGAAGATGGCCAATTTCTCGAAAACAGTTAGAGATAGAGCGATTCTGAGCGAATTGTCGACCCTTTGGGTTTAAACCACTTGTATGAAAGGGTATGTCGACGAGCGCGACCCGGTCGGGTGACGATTGAAGTCGAAACCAGAAGTTGGCCAATATCTCGAAAACGGTTAGAGATGGAGCGATTCTGAGCGAACAGTCGACCCTTCGGGTTTAAAACACTTCTAAAAAGGGTTTCTCAGCGAGCGAATCCGTCCGGATGAGGATCGACGTGGAAACTGCAAGTTGGCCAATATCTCGAAAACGGTTAGAGATGGAGCGATTCTGAGCGAACAGTCGACCCTTCGGGTTTAAAACACTTCTATAAAAGGGTTTTTCAGCGGGCGAATCCCGTTCGGATGACGATCGACGTGGAAACTGCAAGTTGGCCAATATCTAGAAAACGGTTAGAGATAGAGAGATTCTGAGCGAATTTTCGGTAACCCGGCGAGGAATCCGATCGGGTGACGATCGATGTCGAAAATGGAAGTTGGCCAATATCGCGATTCTGAGCGAATTTTCAACCCCCACTTGGGTTCGAAATCTTCTGTGAAAGTGTATCTCGGCGAGAGCAACCCGGTCGAGTAACGATCGGCGTCGGAACCGGAAGTTGGCCAATATCTCCAAAACGGTAAGAGACAGAGCTATTCTGAGCAAATTCTTTACTCTTCGGATTTAACACACTTGTATAAAGGGGCATCACGGCGAGCGCGACCCGGTTAGATGAAGATCGACTTCGAAACCGGAAGTTGGCCAATATCTCGAAAACGGTTAGAAATAGAGCGATTCTGAGCGAATTTTTGATCCTGCGGGTTTAAAATACTTGTAAAATAGGGTATCTTGGCCAGCGCGACCCGCCGGGTGATGATCGTCGTCGAAATCGAAAGCTGGCCAATATCTCGAAAACGGTTAGATATAGAGCGATTCGGAGCCAATTTTCGACCCAAACGGCATAATACACTATCATGAAAAGGTATCTCGGTGGGCGCGACCCGGTCGGATGACGATTCTGAGCGAATAAAACACTTCTAAAAAGGGTATCCCGTTGAGTGCGACCCGTTCGGTTAGCGATTCTGAGCGAATTTTCGACCCTTCGGGTTTAAAACACTTCTATAAAAAGACAATCTGGCGAGCGCAATCCGATCGGGTGACGATCGAGGTTGAAACCGGAAGTTGGCCAATACTTAGAAAACCGTTAGAGATAGAACGATTCTGAGCGAATTTTTCTCACCCTTCGGGTTTAAAACACTTCTGTGAAAGGGTATCTCGGCGAGCGCCACCCAGGCGGATGACTATCAACGTCGAAACTGGAAGTTGGCCAATATCTCGAAAACGGTTAGGGATAGAGCAATTCTGGGCGAATTTTCGACCTTTGGGCTTAAAACACTTCGAGTTGTGTTTTTGTTTAAAAAATTTGTCTGAATGTGAAAAGTGCTTTCAAATTCTTTGTTTTATTCATAACCTTAAATAATACAGTTAGTGTAAGCGCCATGATTCTGCATTTTGTCTTAAGTTTTCCAATGTACCCCAATATACCGTGTGAGACAATTTCGCTCGCGCAATTAGCTTCTAGTTCAAGTATATAATGTTAACGAGTCTGCCGGTTACCAAAGCCAATATTTAGCAAATCAAGGTAGTGATGATGATTTGATGAAGTGTGTTGAGAATGTGGAGGCAAGCCAGGAGTTTTTGTTTGAAACCATGAAAAAGTCCGACGACATGGTAGATGATGACGATATTGACTACCTGGGTAAGGTTCCAGATAATTTGGACATTGAATTAAGTGCAATACATCTCCGTATAACTGCAAAAGACGTAAAAAATTCCATCGCTAGATCTATCGATACCGCAAGCATGTTAAGACAAGATGGGCCTTACATAATTTTGGACAATGAATTCCGACATCGCTACAAGGTAATTTATTTGAAAGCTTTTACCTATTTCTGTTTAAGTTAATGTCACTCGTCGTAGAATTCTGGCGTTTTGGTCGAGATTCGAAATAGAGAGAAAAAATCGACTAAGTGATCATTCTGACGTCTATCAAACTTCTTCTTGAGATCACGACGTCTGACGATGAATATTAAACATAAAAAATGAGATGCGTTTTTCGTTTTCGTCGCGACTAAATCACGACGGCTGTCGAACGTCTGTGTCGCAACGTTGGATGGACGCGCGAATTTAGTTTTAAATGAAATCTAAGGGTGTCGATTTTCCTACAACTTACAACTCCATCAAAACTTCTATTCAACGTCATGAACTTATTACTATACAGCCTCCTTTCAACATTTTATGCTCACTAGGGACATCAATTTAAACAACAATGAAAACAAAGTCACACTTTGCGAGGCATCCTGTGTACCGGGTCATTCTTTTTGAGAATGTCCTGCCTCATAAAAGAGATGCGACTTTGTTTGCCTCGTTCTTCAAAATAAGTCATCGGAGAAAACAAAACAAGTGGACATTAAATTAAGGGATTAGGCAACCCTTTTTTGGCCCATCCCCGCATTGCCGCTATATACCGAGGTTCTGTGAGAGGTTATATGCCTATAAAATGCAAATCAGTAATGCTTTGCCCTTTGGCCAAAAAGTGTCCAGCTAGTATGGTACAAGATAGGTGGCAAATATCGCTTATAGGGCTTCTAGCAAAGGAACTTGAGCGAATAGAAATAAAAATCAAAAAGACGTCTAAAAATCTAAACGTTTTGTTGTTGATGTAATTGAAATAATTTCTCATATGAAAAATTCGGCAAAGTAATTAATGAATATCAATGAGTCAAATGTTATGCTGCGAACAACATAAAGGTTTCCAGGGGCCGAAATATGGATCAAACAGTTGAAAATGTCTTCTTCTATGCGTCGGAGACATAATACGTTCAACTTTACCAATGGGAAACCCGATATGCAGTTTGGTTGCTTCACGCCTTCCCATTTATAAATGGTTATGAACCAGTAGCCAGCATGAAAGCTGTTGGTTTCTTTTAAATTTTTTTTTGATTTTATTTTCAAACAAGTATTAAAGCCAATGTAATTTCTTGTTTTATGTCACAGACTCCTGATCAATAATTTACTCTTTCTCTCTACACGTCTCTAATCGGTGTTTTGCATTTCAGCCAAATGGTACTACATTTCAGCAAAAAAAATAACATTCAGCCAAAAGCATATTACATTTCAGTCAATTTAAAACAATTCCATTGCATAACTGAGTCAATAAACTACAGTACAGTGGCAATTTCGCGACGATTAAAGATCGGTCTTCGCCTGGCACTTGTGACCCACTGCAGAGCTGTAGTGGCTGTGAGAAGTTTCATTGCGCATAAACTTTGCCAATAAGTTTATGCGCAATGAAACTTCTCACAGCCACTACGAAATGCTCCAGAGAAGCCTTTTCTGCGCTTGTCTGGAGCATTTCGACATCGAGGCTTCTGATTTTGATGCAGGTTGTGGTCTGCAGCTTACGGACAACATCGCAAAGAGGAAAATGTTGGGCATGGAATGGTAGAACATTGCATTACACTCTGAAGGGTCAACGAACGTTTTTATTTTGCCTATCATTTCCAGGTTTAATAATCTCCCTTCACATATATTGGGCATTTTACGTATTTTATGTGTTTGCTTCACCAAAAGTATCTGTAACATACATGTTAGGACCGATCTGCCGATCCGTACCTTCTGCAGATGAGCCTGTCCTGTTCACAGATCGCCAAACGGGAGGCCCATTTGCAGATCGGCCTCCCGTTTGGCGATCTACAGATGAGACAGTCCCGTTTGCGGATTTTAGTTGCTTCCCATCTGCAGACCGGACAGGCCCATCTGTGGATATATTGTTAAATGAAAAGAACCGTATTTTTATCACCAACTTTTATTCCATGAACTACTTTGGCTATTCTAACTTGCAAAATACAAACTAAAGTTGCTAAAAACTTTCAACAAAGTGACACGAATGCAGTCATAGCTCACATAATATTTCCTGCAATATTTTATTCAATGGAAAACCTGTAAAATAACCAACTTCGAAAACACTAGAGCTACGAAAGCTACTGAGGAAATAACTTGATCAGTATTTCCAGACGATCGTACGACTACGGCCGAGGGGAATGGTGGTGCAAAATACATACTACGACTACGAAAGTCGCCTTACTTCCAGAAGGACAGACAAACTTTTGCTATCACACAGGATTGTCCCTACAATATCGACTGGTCTAAAAACTGTTCGCTTTGAGTTGACTACACATCCCCAACCTGCCGACCAGCTGTGTGAGCTTACAACTACATGGTTAATTGCGGTAATGCTATTACCACAAATTGCTACAAACGGTTGTCAATTAATTTGTCACCTGCATGACAATATGTAGTCAATAAAATTCTGAATCAATTTTAGATACCAGTCTGACACATGTGCTTTATGCCTGGAGAAGTTTTTACACCACATGCTCAGCCTGCTACGTTTTCACCTTGTATTATATTAAAAAAAAATGACCTTAAAGACTACAGGAGAGTTAACTTTACTGGCATATGTTTTAGGGGCCTCTTTTTTTCAGTAATCAAGGGAAAGGAATTCCCTGAAACACGGCCATGTGAAACCACGTTCCCTTTCCAAACACAGGCTGTTAAGAGCGCGTTACTGTTTTGCTGCATCCATAGTTAGGATCAGCTGCGGGCATTGTAACAGGGCACTGTGATGCAGCACTCTGACACGGTATTGTGATACGGCATTGTGATACAGTTCTGTGCACGACACTGTCACATGACATCGTGATACAGTACTGTGACACTGCATTGTGATACCCCACTGATATGGCATTGTAAAACACTACTATGATACGGTATCATGACTTTGTATTGTGACCCAGTGACTTGGAATTGTGAAACAGTGACTTTGCATTGTGATGCCGTCACTTAGCACTGTGATGCAGTGACTTGGCATTGTGATATCGTCACTTAGCACTGTGATGCAGTGACGTCGCATTGTGATGCCGTCACTTAGCACTGTGATTCAGTGACTTTGCATTGTGATGTTGTCACTTAGCACTGTGATTCAGTGACTTGGCATTGTGATGTCGTCACTTAGCACTGTGATACAGTGACTTTGCATTGTGATGCCGTCACTTAGCACTGTGATGCAGTGACTTGGCATTGTGATGTCGTCACTTAGCACTGTGATACAGTGACGTCGCATTGTGATGTCGCCACTGAGCAATGTGATTCAATGACTTGGCATTGTGATGTCGTCACTTAGCACTGTGATACAGTGTCGTCGCATTGTGATGTCGTCACTGAGCACTGTGATACAGTGACGTCGCATTGTGATGTCGCCACTGGGCAATGTGATTCAATGACTTGGCATTGTGATGTCGTCACTTAGCACTGTGATACAGTGTCGTCGCATTGTGATGTCGTCACTGAGCACTGCGATGCAGTGACTTGGCATTGTGATATCGTCACTTAGCACTGTGATGCAGTGACTTGGCATTGTGATGCCGTCACTTAGCACTGTGATTCAGTGACTTTGCATTGTGATGTTGTCACTTAGCACTGTGATTCAGTGACTTGGCATTGTGATGTCGTCACTTAGCACTGTGATGCAGTGACTTGGCATTGTGATGCCGTCAATTAGAACTGTGATGCAGTGACTTGGCATTATGATGCAGTGTCGATAAAAGGCATGCATATATGCATGAGGCATTTTATAACAAACCAATGGATCGTTACAACTATTCCTTTTCGATAATAACTGTAAAAAAACGTCAGGCGACGACTTAATACAGATATTCCCGAATCCTTTATTAACCCCTCCCCCAAACCCCGCCACCTCCCATCCGACACCCCCAAAACGTGACAGAGTTGACGCATGCTCTGAAAATACCTTAATGAAATAAGACCTATGTTTTCGTGTATATACGCACAATGAAGCTTAATTTGCCGTTGTAATTAAGTTTCATATAAAAAAAATAATAAAATAAAAGACTGCTGCAAATGTAAAATCTTAGAAAACGTGTGAGGGAAAGCCCTCTCAATATCACAAAAGATGGAGTTTTCTTTTATATAGAAATGTTCTTCGCCTGTTCAGAACAAGGCAATCTCTTGCGTGAGACATGAACCTGTTCTTGTTTTGCTTCGTTTGGAACGTTAACAAAACATAACACTGTTTAGAAAATACCAATGGGGAGTGGGGAGGTGTTTTTTTTTTTTTAACGCAGACAACTCGCAGAAATAAGAGAACATGCGATGGTAACATATTTTATTTTAATCATTATGCGTGTACGTCAAAATCACACATATCAAATACAGAGCGTCATAACAAATATCAAGACAACAAATAAGTGAATTTGAAAACAACGAATTAAAACAAGACCATAAATCAAACAAACAAACAAATAAACAAAAAAAAAAATTACAAGAACATGGTTATTGAAATAATAATTGGCATTGCTTGTGGGTGTTGTGGCAAAACTTTAGAATATTTGCGTGGGTAGGTAGTAATATGGTAGTGACTTCCAATTAGTTGAAGAAATAATGACTTTAAAATTGCAACCGGGACGTTATATAACGTATTTGGCGTAAGTGTTTGAATAGTAAGAACATATATTTCAAATGTGACCTCTCCTTACGAAGTTTCCTTGGTTGTAACTTGCCTCGACAAAAGCCGCAAAAGATTCGAAATTCCAGTTTTCAAAACCCTTATGGGATCTATGTCGAGATCCTTGGCCTACATTTTATGAAGAATCATACGAAATAACTTATAATTTTAATATTTTGTTTGTTCTTGCTAATCTTCTGATTTGGGGGACAATACAAAATGACAAGCAGCAAATTTAAAAAAAATGTATGTCATAATCAAATCGAATAAGAAAAACTGATAACATAAACAGTATAATAGAAGACACCAACTATGGGCCACAAGGAGGAGATGCAACCAACACGAGGACACAACCAGAGGAATACACCCGGCAAGAGGACACGAGTTGTCCCCATAACCATTAGTCAACCAGCAGACATACCTGGAAGATAATGACGACTAAAGAGAATTGTTGCTGGACTGAGGAAAAATGCTGTAATCTGAATGGTCAATTTCCCAAGTCAATAATTTTTTCAAAGTTGACCGGAAAGCAAAAATCGATAGGTATTGCGGTTATTTGTAACCAAAAGGCTAAAGTCAACATTTTCTCAATGATTAAATACTTCAGATGGCGAAGATATGGGCAGAGCCCGTATTCTTAAACATCCATAACCTGCTAACCACAAAGCTTGTGGCCCCACAAGAAGCACTTTACGAATACCGACCCAAGCGATATAACAGACTCCGAAATAATACGAAAGGATATAGATAAACGTAATCACGATCATCCAAGAGAAAGAAAAGCAGACATAAATTAGGAGACATAATTAGGAGACACAATTAGGAGACATAATTTCTCTGGCGACGTTAATTTAAGAGCCGGGCCGAATGTAAGTTTTTGCTATCACAGCCGTTGGTATAATAATCGTGCTCCTTTTTCGGCGACATAAAAGTGCTAATTAGTAGAACCTGTTGATAATTTGCTTATTGTATAGACTAGCATAACACATAAACAAATTTAGCCATACGCTGTTTTTTATGTAGAAATTTAATACCATGTTGATGGCATAATTATTAAAACACATTTCGGCTTGGTAATATTAACAAAACAAGGAAAATTGTAAGAAATCAAGCGCAAGTATACAAGGTTATTTTCGGCAACAAATTTTTGACCGCTCTAAGTATAACTTGCGATCTGTTGACTGAATACTATTATTTGATGTTTTCTGTCACACAGTAATCTAGGTAAGATAGTATCCATGAAGAAAAAAATCAAGTTGAGAATTATCAATTATTTAACCAATGATTCAACAAACACATAACAAATCCAGTAACAGTATCATTCATGTTGTTGGTTTATCTACGACATTATAACATTGCAAATAAGATTATATTATGTATTTAAGATTCAGATCCCCCATTGGAGACATTGAATGCGAAAATCCATCAATGAGACATTTCGCTGAGACATTTGAAAAACATTTCGTTCTGTTCCAAAGTGTACAGTTGTTTTAAGATATGATTAATCGTTTCGAAACGGTTTATTCCAATAAAATCAGCATCTTAAAAGAGGAAGATATTTTTTAAATTTCAATGGGGCTTAAAAATATACAACAAGGCAAACCACACAAAGTTTTTTCATCATTTTGCGCAAGTGTGTTTATCAAAAAAGGAGAAAAAAAAACAGGCAGTATGACACAAGCTAAAACTGTGGTTTCGTTTTATTTATTATTTGCCTAAGTGCGAGGAAATGACGAGATAAAATTTCTACTCTCTATTTTTTGTACTTTTTAAATTCGAGCGACGAAATCGGGAGCGAGAAATTTCACACAAAATTGTCTCAATTGTAATAAGATTTGGTATCTCCCCTGTCTCTAGCTTAAATGTGAGATTCCCCTATAGTCAACTGGCCTTCAATTATGCATCTGCAGAATTTATTATGGACTTAGGAGTACAGTCAAGACCTTTGGTGTGACTATACATAAACACAAATGTAAAACATTAAATACAAAGTATATATTTTTTCAACTGGAAAAGAAGTAATGCACGTAAAAGCACGTACTTCTCGTGTAACCTATTCTATGCATCTATATCTACCAAATATCCCCTTCTAATGCCAATGATGTTTTTTCTTTTTCAAACACATAAAAAATTAATATAAAAAATAAGGGTCTTAAAGACACATAGGTGCTATTTTTACAACACAGCCTAGGGGAAATATCCTAGAGATTTCTCAAAATTCATACCACCGGGTGCACCGGGAGTCAGTGTCGGGGTATCCCGATAATCCAACTTCAGGTTTTGCATCACTGATGCGATTTCTGCATCTTTCTTCTTGCTCATGAGCAGTTTTTCTCCCATTTTTCTATCCACATTACTATCGTTCAGATTATTTTGAACAGTAGATTTGTGTGCGTTTTTCTGTTTTCCACCAAACTGCCAGTTTTTAGCCTCCGCTTGGTCGGGTGATCCTACGGTCAATTCATTACTGCTCAGCGAAAACTGAGATTTCGAACGATGTGGGGGTGATTCCATCAGCACGCCATCAGGAAGCGATCCAGTCGCATATTTTGTGAACAATCCGGATTTCGGCCTCTCTGCTGATGAGCTATTATTCTTTTGAAATAATCCAGACTTTGTTTTCTCCTGACCAGGTAATCCACCTTTTGAACGCTCATTTGTGTTCGATGGGGACTTCAAAAATAATCCAGATTTTGACCGATCGGTTTTAGAATTCTTACTTTCGACTGGACTTCGAGTTGGAATGGAGAAGTTCTCAGGTAAGACGCGAACACCCGTTTTCATGTGAGGTGGAACTCGTGCTATGGGCTTCTGTCGTGGCGGAGGAGAATTATCCTTTATTTGCGAACTTTCACTTGTTCTAGCGATTGATTCATTTTGACGACTTGATGAAGAATTGAATGGTGTATTTTGTTGCGTTGGAGATTCATCAGTTTTACCCATATTTGGAGGTTTGTCCAAATATCCGGGAGACTTCGGAGGGCGCATGAACTGCCCTCTATTAGGCGCGCTGTCACCGGCGTCGTATCGGGTTTGAAACAGCTGCAGATCCTTAAACAGTTGTCGGCTTTGCGACGGCGACACAGTGTGGGGTCTGTCTGCAGCGTCATAGCGACCAGCAGCGATTGCGCCGCTAGAGGGCCCATCATTAGGGCCTGGCAATAGGCTGTAACCTTGCCCCAGTTTGTCAGCCTCCGTGGCGGTCGGTGAACCGCTCTCGGCCTTGGACTGGTGGTCTGTGTAGTAGAAGTTCGAGTTAGTGGGACTGAGGGGGTCGTGTACTGAGTGGCGAGCGCTTTGGTTACGCTGCCGAGGAGAGCGTTGTTGTTCCGATTCCAAGTGGTCTGCTCCTTTTTGGCGTAGTTTTACTCCATTGTTGTCACTATTACTACCTTGACTTGAGTGTTCGCGCCTTATACTTCCCGTATATTCGTAGTGGCTCTCCTCATTCCTGGGCGAATCCGGATTGAAGTCTTCAAACCCAGGTCTGATTTGCAGCTGAGGACCCGACAAGTCTTCTTGAGACAGGTGGAACACACGGCTCTGTCTCGCGAGCTGGTTGCTCTGAGCACTGTGCGTCTGTGGTGGTGTGAAGACATTCCTGACATGCGGCTGGCTGTGTTTATTACTGGCGGCAGGCGGCGTGTTTGTTCTTGGCGTGACGCTACGGTGTTCATTAAAGCGCCGCACAGCTGGCGGCGTTTTTGTAAAGTGTGAGGCGGCCAGGTCTGCACCAGATGTCACACGCACCGTCGACTTGCCAAAAGGACTGTACCCAAACACACCGGTCTCATTCGCCTGCTCGTTGCTATAGCAACTATGCACAAAGTTAAGGGCTCGCACGATACCCAGGGCTTCCTCGTCGGAGGCGCACATAAAGGCGTGAATATCCAGCGCTTTTACTCCCTTTGTGCGCCGCAATACGCATGTAAAAATAGCGCCATGCTGTTGCTGTTGAAGGAATTTATATTTCTTATCTAAAGGTGAGAACAAGTTAATTTTGTTTCGACTGTGATCGTTATCTAGCGGCTCGAACGCGCAACGAGCCCGCTTATCTTTTTTATCCTGACTTTGAACAAGCACGAAGCGTACAGCGTCCCAAAGCAGGATGAAGGGGACTGCGTAAAATTCCTCTACCAGCGGGGCGCTCGGCTTGGGCCTGTAGGCCATACGCATCCCCTGGCCCGTCATCGTAAGCTGGCGCTGCTGCAGCGCCGACGAGTTGCCCGGTTTGCGCGCTTTGATGTATAGTTCGCGCAGTGGCTTTTGAAGCACACCCAGTCCAGTAGCCATGTGCTGCAGCTGCGCACAACCGAGGTAAGCCACGCGGTAACTATCCCCTAGATCCATAAACGACGCCATGGTCTATGTTGTGGGACAGCTCAAACAGATCTGCAACGAAAAAAAAACAAGCGTTTTAAGTAACTAAAATACCAAGAATAACGTCTTTGGTAATATTTTCCATCTGTCCCGCCACACATATAATTCAATTGGGGAAATACTTGAGTTACATCTGAGATGGGCTAGATGGAAGATTTAGCCAAGTATAACTTTCAAATTACTCTAGCAAGATGTTACTTGCATGGAAGTGGCTATGATTTCAAAGAAGTCCATGTTTGAATTGCTATATACCTTTCTGGATTTTAATATTTTTAACATATGTGTACAGTAGACCAAGCTTAATTTTAAATTCGGATAATACGAGGCGTCCGTTTAGACCAGGAGAACTAAAAACGGAACAGTTTAAATTGGGAAAATTGAAATATTTTCTCCTGGCTGTATTTGCTTATATCATGTGAGTTTCGTGAGACTATGGGGAAAGAATTCAGGACACTTTCCAACTGAACATTTTCCAGCCAGACACCTTCCAACCGACAATTGCCAACACGGCACTTTCCAATCGACAACTGCCAGCCGGACCTTTCCAACCAACCACTTGTCAAACGGACACTTTCCAACCGAATCTTTTTTAATTTAAGGATTGTTTTAAAGGAAGTGGGAGAAATTCTACAACAGTCTAGACTTTGTTACATTAAAAATATGAATTTTAAAACATGAATAACTTGTGAATCTTTCAAACCCCTGATAAACAATACGGTACCTTACAGGTATGTCTGCTCACATTGCCGCATTATCATAAACATCTATAAATATATATAAATGACGGAGAATACCCTACAGTTGTCTATGTCATTGGCTTGCTACTCTCTTAATATCTTATCTGTTATTGCTTTATGTTAATCATCTCTCTTCTTAATCCACGGCCTCATAAATGACGAAAGAAACCGCATTATGGTGCACGAATGAATATCTTTATGGTAATCTCGGTGAAAAAGCCGCACATCAATTTCAAGTAATTATAAAGGTATAATGTAATTGATAAATTTATTTAGAACTACAGGTGTGTCCGATCGGAGCACGAATGCCCCGCCTGGCGGATAGTCAGTGACATAATCATAGTTTGAGGGATGGGATTCTTCTTGAAGAAAGAATGAATAAGCACGGACTTAGTACCGAGCACCCAACTGCAGTAAAATTGCCTTAGGTCAAAGGCCAATTTCGACAGAACAAACGCCCTGTCGGACAAACGACGTCCTGCACAACTTCATTATATAAGAAACAAAAATCTATAAACAAATAAAGCACCAAACAAATGTGCAGAATGATGTGCGATCCACAAAACTTAGTACATTACGCATCTAACTACAGTAAAATTGCCTAAGTTCAAACCCCAATTCCGACCGAATAAACGCCTCGTCGGACAAAATTTATTTAAAAAATCTGGCAAGTCTTAAATGTTCTATTAAAAAAGATGTGGTTGGAAAGTGTCCGGAGGAATAATAGCTTGAATAGTTCCGGTTGGAAAGTGTCCGGGTGGAAAATGTCCACTTGGAAAGTGTCTGGATACCGTGGGGGAATCTATGTGGAATAAATCGGGCTTGGACGGAGTTCGTGAATTGTTGTATCAGATTATACCGTTATTATTTTAAAGCTCTAGGGCTCCGGATAATCCCAGACAAAAATCAAGTGGCCTACGGGTTTGAATAATCTGGTAAAAACACCTCGGGAATGCTGACGTAGAATAAAACCTTTCCGCTATGATTCACCGGACGTGATACTTCCTCAGAACAAGACCAAAGACAGTGCTAAAACACGAGAATCTTTACACATCGCTACAAAAAAAAAAAAAAGAGATCAACCTTGGCACACACTGAAGAAACAAAGGTATATAACTCAAAAATTGGCATTTGACTCTTACTTTTTTAGATCTTGCACGGTCTCTCTCTCTCTCTCTCTCTCTCTCTCTCTCTCTCTCTCTCTCTTTCTTTCTTTCTCTCTCGTTCTCTCTCTCTCTCTCTCTCTCTCTCTCTCTCTGTCTCTCTCTCTCTGTCTCTCTCTCTCTCTCTCTCTCTCTCTCTCTCTGTCTCAATTCCTTTCTAACTTTCTCTTCCCGTCTGTCTGTGCTGTCTCCCTTCTCTCTCTCTCTCTCTCTCTCTCTCTCTCTCTCTCTCTCTCTCTCTCTCTCTCTCTCTCTCTCTCTCTCTCTCTCTTTGGCTGTCTGTCTGTCTCTCGCCCTTTCTTTCTCGCACTCCCTGTCTCTCTGTTTGTTCTATCTGTATATTTCCCTTTCTTTCTCTTCCGGTCTGTCTATGTCTGTCTCTCTCTTTCTTTCTTGCCGTTTGTCTCTCTCCTTTTCTTTCTCTCTCCCTTCCTGTCTGTCTATCTGTCTATCTCTACATTTCTTTCTCTCCATTCATGTTTATTTGCCCGTCTCTCTCTTACTGTCTGCCTGTCTCTCTCCCTTTCTTTCTCACTCTTCCTGTCTGTCTGCCTCCCCCTTCTCTCTCTCTCTCTCTCTCTCTCTCTCCCTCTCTCTTTCTTTCTCTCTCTCTCTCTCTCCCCCTCTCTTTCTCTCTCTCTCTCTCATTGCACTTTGAATTTTTCTTTCTCGTTTTACTTTCTCGCTTACATGCGAGCATTTTTGTGCGTGTCGACATGTTATCGTACTTCTGACAGAAGCCACTCAATCTTAAAATCACTTTTCAATGTCTAAACAAAATCAATGGCAAAATCAAGATTTTCGTGCATTCCTGTGAAAATAGCCAATAAAAAACAAGCTTTTTAATAAAAGAAAACTTAACTAGGCCATAAATAAAAATAAAGATTTTCTCCATACAAGAAAACATCGCTGATTCGTGATGTATGTTTTTGTTTCAAGAAGAAAACTGTCTTTCGAATATTAATGCAGGCCCTATTATGTCGTGATTGAAGACATTCAAACGAGGAAATGCAGCAGCTTCGGCTTGTTAAGTTCGTTGTATTAATTTAATGTGATCACAACGGTATTATTGTTCAAGGGTCAATTTGCGACCCGCGCGGTTTCGAAACGACGAAGGGAAACCGTTTTTGTTATTAAATGGCTTGATCGCAGATTGCGCTAATTTGAAGGATCGAGTGTAGTTGTAGTTTCCTAACGCCGGGCAAATAGGGCATGATTTGCGCATGTTAACGGTAGTATCCACACTGGATTTAAGAAAAACGTATATGAATTGGCTCTACTAGTAAAATATGCGACCTGCTTAACTGTCATTGCAGTTAAATGACAGTGTAAAAACGGGTACGGGTTGATATCCATTGTGATATTCGTGATCTTACTGCCTTTGGCCAGTCAGTAGATTAGTCAATTAAAACGCGGTTTTCTATTGTTTAAACGATTTCTGTACGAATCGCAACACGTAATTTGCCGACAAACCTTTGTTAACATGATTCGAGTTATCCAATAAAACGCAGGGTTTCATTATCATTTAGCTGTTTGAGTTTTTAACGTTTTTTGTCAAGACAAAAATTCAAATATAAATCATGCTTGTAAAGTTAAAATCCGGTATACAATTTTAAAGTAGGCGTATTTGGTTTAGAAAGCGCTTTTTCCTGTCACACATGTCAAAATTATATATAGTAAAACTGCGGAAATTCTACGCCGCTGTCAAATATTGATTCCCGTTCTTCTATTCTCCGATTCCTAACAAAACTAGATTGCATTGAGCGGCATATGTGTGGTATTGATTCAGTACTCTTCTCACTCAGTGAAGTTTCTACCTTCTTAATCCCGTTTTTTTGTTTATATGAGTACTCATTTTATGCTCCGATGGGCAAGGTACTGATCTTTTGTTAGGTTTTTTTTTATTTTTATCTCGTAAGGAGTAATAAAGTCGAATTATTTAAAAAAAAACTGCCTTGTTTGATCTATTTTTTATACAAAACAAATGATCGCCAAGTGGTCCGATTGATTTTCTGTTAAAATGGACTGATTTTTTGTCATATAAGGTGAGTTTTTAAAAAGGACAATAAAATACTGACAACCACCAAAATCTTTATTGACAAATTTCAGTACGATGATCGACCTTTCATGATTTATCGGCAACACGGTAATACATGCCATGATATTTGATTCAAGCTTCCTATTCAACGTTTTAAAATATCTAACCGCTGGCTTTGATTGCCCTCGAAGGACAGTTATTTGGTTGACGGTTATTATCAGCGTTTCAAGATGTAATAAAACAATTGATACATTTCTGTAAATATTCCCATAGTTTGTTCTCTTTTTGCATTAAACACTGACCGTCATTCGACCATCGTGTTATGTCCAGTCTATTGCTTAGAAAATAAAACTTCTTGAGAGCAAAGTTTATACTGACCTTATTACGTAAAAAAATTATGTTGAATACAGTTTACCAGCGCAAGATAATCCATGTCAACACCATATTACAGCGCTTACTAAATCCAACATTTTAGGTCATAAATTAATTTCCCTTTGGTGTATTTTATGTCGAATATGTTATCCAAGTGTAGTGTTTATATGTCACGTTTATAACAAAATACTTGTTAATTTAAACACGTCCAACTGAACTGTTTATAATATTTACAAGTGGCTTTTACCAAATATTTTCCACTTGTGTTATGTTTTCACGCCAGAGTAGATTTGTCCAAGGAGATTTATTCACAGCGTTCCTTTTTCTTAAGTCCCTTCTTTCCTCAGACGTGCACCTAACAATACTAATTTTTGAATACTTGACTTATGATTTGTCACGGCGTAATCTTTGATCATTTGGTTAAGAAAAAAATCCTCTCTGTATATAATCTTCTTTCAGCCGCCAAACCCTGCACCTTTTATTGGTCTGAAGCAAATATGTCATTACCAGCGCTCCCATATTTGAACTTCCGGTGTGTATAAATATAACAAATGCGGGGCCAGGCCTTGTTGAATTACGTATATCATGAAACACCGACATGCAAGAAAAGGAGGGGGTTGTGTGTGGTGTGGTTTTCTCTGATAAAGGAGGGGAAAAGAGGGGGTGCAGCACTACATGCTGCATAAATTCATTATTTGAAGGCAACGGATATCTCTTCGTGGAAATGTTATTCTGTGAGAGTTAACAAGGTCGGGATGCGACGGACGGTAGGGATCTGGTCTCGGGATTTTAACGGTGCAAAAATTGCAGATAAACCATTAGGACACATGCATTGAATTTAAACATTCCATGCTTCTCAGTTTGAGCATATTTTTTAAACAATTAATATATTTATGAATAGACACATGCAGAAATATTCTCCAGCACAAATACAAAACTCTCCCCTATTTATTGTCATACATAGAAAAAAAGCAGAAAAAAATGCCCTATAGTCGGCACTTCAAAATACAAAACTAGACCCGTGCAAAAAGCGGCCTACATTGATTATCCTGCTTCAGAAAACATCGCGTGAGGTGCGAGTACAGAAATATGCGTCATAACATTGAAGTGAGATTGGTCATCCCTGCATCTTCTGAATCAAGAACATACCAAGCAGCCTATTGAAAAAAAATGAGATGGGGTTGTTTTTGGGGTGCAAAGCAAAAAGGGGGCTTTTGTATCTCCGTCTTACCACATTATCCGTTTTGTGATACACGAATAGACCAGATATGAATCACCCACAGCCCTTTGGGGTTTAAATGGGGCAAGGGCGCCGTATTTTACGCATAAAACATCGACCAGGAAATCGATGTGAAATTTTCTTTTGATAAAAAAAAACTTCTTGAAAAACATCACAATTCACCAAATGACAAAGGTCACTTTTTAATTGTGGATTTTTTTCTTTAATTTGTTTGATTTTGTTTTTTTATTTTAAGGGATTTAAACCTGCCAATAATGTCCATTTAAGCTGCTGGTGTACGCTCAAAATGCGATTAAACGCCGTGGTATTTGAAATATTTCGGCCAGTTTAAAAGAAGAGCCGTACCAGTTTGTCATCAAACTTTTATAAACCGGATGCCAATTGGCCTACAAACTGTAGGAAACATTTTTCCTTTTTTCAGCTTAGAAAACACTTTACAAACGGAAAAGAACACACCCAATTGTTCTTTAAAGTAGGCTGTCGACATAAAACCGTTATTCCATCTTTCTGATTTTAAGTAAAACATAATGTAATAGAATAGCAGGTCACCATTGAAAAAGCCCTGTTTAACATATTAACATATACATTTCAATTTAATCTAAATGGAAATGGTTTTAAAAACCAATTCCGAAATGTGACAAATGAAAAATGTAGTTTTTTTCTGCAGTATTTAGTCCCGGTAAACATGAATTGTGCAACTAACAGTTTCGTTTGTTATCGTTACTACGCACCGAATGAGATATTACGACTGGCTTTTCAAACCGGTCACATGAAACACGTACCATCACAACTTGTTAAAAATGTTTGGCAAATTCACCATTTAATCTTTTTTGGAGTGCACCCACCCACCCATCGAAACATTCCCTTTTAAAGAACCTCAACAATTTACAATGACTCAGTAAATGCCAGAAGGTTTTCTTTTCTTTCATTTATTATTTATTTATTTATTTTTCTTTTTTCTTTTTTTTTTTTTTGGGGGGGGGATAATTTGATGCTGGCGAATTTCTCTAACAGAGAGTGACAGAGAGAGACACACAGAATCGATCGCTTGTCCGTCTTATTTCCGGTCGTATTTTCTTTGATAAGCCAAGCTTCGATCACTTGCGTTTCGTCTGATTTTTAAGGCTTTCGGGACCAAATATATATATATATATATATATATATATATATATATATATATATATATATATATATATATATATATATATATATATATATATCATATTACACAGGTCTATGTGTCTACCAGAAATAAGAAGCAGCACCCATTTCTCCCATTTTAAACAGAAATGATCATTATAAAATGGATTGAAATAAATTTTTAATTATTCCAAGCCGACAAACCTGAATATTTTCCAAAGATTTTATTCTCAAGTGATTCTCCAAATCCAGCTCTAGAATCAGAACATTGTTTTCTATTATAAAGTTTATCCAGTTACTATATTTAGTTCTCGTCTTTCCGCATCAAATTTCCAAGACGTACTGCTGAGTCATGCGGCGTGAATAATATTTAGCCTTCCAAAAGCACACAATTCTCTTTAGTGCTGATTTGTGCCGAGTTCATATCGAAATTAAATCAAGCTAACTGCAAAACATGTATTTCGTAAATGCGCAGTGTAATGCTTTTTCTTCCCTTTTTTGTTTATTCACTGGAATAAAAAGGCACATTGATAAACACAACCCCCCTTTCTGCTTTTAAGAGTGTATTGGCTGCCCCCCCCCTCCCCCCACTAAATGTGCAGGGATAGAACTAATAACAAAAATACCAGTGTCCCACTGCGCTTCTTTTCAAACCGAAGGCACAATCTAGATAATTAACTAAAACACAAAAGCTAACCAAATTTGACAAGGGAACTGTTAATCGCAAGTGCTAATGACTAGCATTTTTTTATCCGACGATGCACTTAAGCTAATTTCATTTCAAACTTTTCAAAGTTGTCACGCTGATTTTGCACTTCAACATAATGCGATTATCCCGAAGCTGATGTGTTTCATAAAGTAGCACGAGTGTTAATCTCATATCATGCCACCGGCAGCACTAGTTCACGAAAAAAAATAAGCAAACACACGCAGAAGATAATATTTTCGTGAAAAAGAATGTATAGTAATTTAATCAATATAAGTTTCGTAAAACAACAAAAAAAAAACAAAAAAAAAAAAAACAATCTACGCTAAACATAGAATTTATTTTCATCATTAGAAATTTTAAAAAATCGACTAGACAAAGAAAAACAATTAAGAGAACTGATCCTCAGAAGATGAAAAACCGCCCGTTACAAGAGGATATCCTAGTACAGCCCCCCCCCCCCAACCCCCACTGAAAGTGTTTCCTCTGATATGGCTCTTCTTTTCAATTTACAAGATGTTGATAATTATACTTTTCATATTTTTATTTAAATCAAACATATAATATTTCAATATTATACAGACGAGGGCAATGGCCTAGCACATCTCAGCCAGGTTTGAAGCAATCTTATTACGGGTTCTCTTTTAAAAATGTTTTTAGAATATTTTTGAACGAGAACCCGAAACCAACTAGACCGGAATTCATAAAACACTAGTAGCACTACTAGCCAATACGATACAAATTTAAGAATACGGCCCCTGGACATCATCGGGATAACAGTCTAACTGTATAACCCTTGGAACGAATGGAATGGTAAATATAACTCAGACTACTCGCCAGGGGGTGGTCGATGCAAGAGAACCTTACCCTCGGGGTTTGAGCTGTACAGGGGGTAAGGTATGC
Organism: Protula sp. h YS-2021; assembly: GCA_949752745.1. Taxonomy (NCBI): domain Eukaryota; kingdom Metazoa; phylum Annelida; class Polychaeta; order Sabellida; family Serpulidae; genus Protula; species Protula sp. h YS-2021. The sequence continues at coordinate 23,385,752 of OX457030.1, forward strand.
TGGTACAACGGCCAGCTGACCGGGTGGTTTATTTGGCAGGGGATTACTTGGTTTAGCGGGATATCCCAAGTTAGTCTTAGAGCTTTGTAATCCAAATTTGTTTGTCATGGCACATGAGAAAGGGCACTCCCACAAACATGCCCGGAGCCAATTCAATACAGTAAATATTAACAAAGGGCCGCCAGCACTTTGGCATTAGTACATACATATGTTGACAGCCAGTCTTGACTGTGTGATTGACCAAAAAAAAAAAAGAAGAAGAAGAAAGGCGTTCAATCCAGGGTAAAAAAATTATGCAACATGTTTTCTGTTTTGACGAAGCGCCAAATTACCCTGGATTGTCCTTCGTACTTTTCTACTCCTCCTGGTATTGACAGTGTTGTCAAAACAACTGACCCAAAAGGATATTAATTAACAAAATCAGTTCTAATTTTGACCTGCGTTCTCAAGATATGTCTTTGGCCTTCCTTCAGGAAATCACTGATGTTTTTTCATGGCCGATGTCACAGTTGCTCTCTGTATATCTACCTCCTCCCAACTCACTCATGTATGAGAAAAGCAGGACCAGTTTGCTGAGCACCCCATAATATTATTCGCTTTTGTATAACTTAAAGCTCTAGATTAACTGTTGTTGAGGAATTTTTTATAGGGCACATTGCACAATTTTGATAATTAAACCAGGCCACATAAAAGCTTGACATCTGTCGTGTTTTAGTCTGAGCCATGGTCTGAACTAATTTACTGTTAAGTCTGATAATTTAACCCCTCACTTTTTAAATAAGAAAATGTAGGGCTTGGTGTTGATTTATTTTTGACACCGTGACTCCATTTCTTTGTAGAGTTTTGAACACCTCAAAAACCCGCGTCTTGACACGTCGTTGGGACCAGTTTGAAGTGTCTAAAGAAATTTCAAGTAGGGACTACGGCTCATTCTTTTTTGCAAGGTCAAACAGGGGTCACAAGATTGTCTTGTCGTAAATCAACACTGTTGTGCAATATTTGAATTGGTGTCAAGCATCTAAGACCTAATTTACTTCCCATGGGCCTGTTTTGGTCGAACGTGATGAAATTAATGGTCTGTCAAAACCCCCCATCAAAATACTACCCATTCTGCAGCCGAGCGTCATTCCACATTTATATGCCATTTAAAATACATACAAGAAATCAGAGATATCTCTCACTACTTTATGTATATGTATAAAATTTAACTAGTTCTTTCTATAACGTTTTCAAAGCACTAAGCAGATATGAAGTTGTAACAGAAAATAAACTTTTACCTTGCTAAAAAGTTGATTCAGCTGATCAAAAATCGATTTAAAGATTTTCATTTTCTGACATCCGAAAATTCAGTTTTTTATTCCTGATATAGGTGGTTCTCACAACAGCGAATATTTTTTTGTTTTTATTTATTTATTTGTTTGTTTGTTTGATGAAAAAAGCACTACTCCTCCAGATAGACTAAACCCTCTGTTCCACAATAAAAAAAAAAGTCTACTGTGAAGTGCGAATTACGCGGACTCTCCACGCAACACAGGGCTTCACATCTCCTACACAATTGCACAGATATCGCCTTACAATTTGCCCCACCCAGCCGGTGTGCTTACTCACAAAGAGGAAGAAAAACTAATTTATGCGCAGATATTGTTCTATTGTTTCTATGTTTTTCTCTGAACTTCCTTCCTTTTTTTATAGGACAGCACAGAATGAGAGACGTTTATGTGCAAATGACACATTTCAAACACAAGCCAAATGGATGGTAGATATTACATCGAATCTATCACGTCATCACATATGTTTGAATTATCGGACGCGTTTAAGTATATATAAATTTGCAGGACGTCATGTGCCTTTCCATCTCAAAGCTCTGACTCCATTTTTTTTTGGATGTTAAGTGGTGACATTGAACACACAGTGTCACAACGCTCACTTATCTACTGTCGTTATCATACATAATTTAATAGCTCCATCACTGAAAAGAGGATTGTTTTAACTTTAGGGCTACTCCAGAAGAAAAGAGAGCGCCGATAACTTCACTACAATTCTTTCAAATACAACAGATATGGGGATTTTTCTTGGCCAAAGACCAAAATTATATATATATATATATATATATATATATATATATATATATATATATATATATATATATATATATATATATATATATATATATATATATATATATGATCTCTTAAACACACACACATAGTATATATATATATATGTGTGTGTGTGTGTGTGTGTGTTTGTGTGTCTGGGTGTGTGTGTGTGTGTGTCTGTTTAGGCGATCAAGGCACAAAACATATTCAAAACACACGTGTTGTTTTAATGACGAACAATAGATCATGTAAAAGTAAAGGTCTTTTTTATAACGTCAGCGACAGCGTCAGCGTCTAGTAAGGAAGTCATAACTTCTATGACAATAATTATTGTTTAAAGCTAAACACGTATATATCGCTCACTGTTTCACAGCGATATTTTATATTCACTCAGAATATCACCATGATACAGAATGGAATTTATGGGGGAGATGTAAGGCAGGGAAAGACCATAAGCACTTTGAGGGTCGTTTGCGCCAGGCACGCGATCCGCACTATCCGACAACGATAAGACAACTTTCAACACATCGATACAACACCTGAAATGCTGACCTTACCAGTGAAGTGAAGTCACAGTGTGAAATCTACAACCATATGTTACACCTTTGCTGGGCATGATACTGACATGTGCAGGGAGTTTTGAGTAATTTCCAATACGTGATCAAGAATGGCAACCTTACTTTGTGTTTAATGTTCAACTTAGACCAAATACACAGCCAACATATGATCAAATTTGGGAAAAGGCTAAGACTGGAACTGTACAAAAAATGATGCCTCACATTTTCACGCTTGATAAACTGTTCTGAATAAAAAATATGAACTGACCGGTTTCTTTTTTTTTTTTTTTTTATTGTAAGCAATGCAACCAAAAAGAAAATAATGAAATTACATTACCTTGAAACTTTCCACAAATGTTGACATTTATTTACAGGCAAACTCCACTGGGTGTAGTGAAAAAAAATCCTCCTGAAAATGTCCATTAGTGGATTTCATTGTCAAACGATCATGATTTCCGTGCAGTTTTACCGATTTATTGCGGGCATCTATTCAATGTACTGGAGCCGGAAAAGAGCATTTTACAGGTACACAAGGCATGGGCGGCATTGCTGGCATAATCTGAAGAAAAAATGTCAACAATGCTTAACAGGTAGGCGCTACAACGGTGTGCCAATTTACACCTGTGTCTCCTTGTCCCCTCTAAATGTCACATGAGCAGAATGATGTCACGCGAAAAGCACACAAATCAGCGCAGCCTTGAGTAAAGTGTGATCTTCGCAGACAGGGGCTTGTGGGTAGGGGGTGGGGTAGGGTGGGCTGGGGGCGGTGCTGAGGTGGTAATGGTACCCTGACTTTGGGAAATCTATTCTGGGAATCCTAACTGAACACCCTTTGCAAAAAAAAACAAAAACAAATCAACTACTTTTGCTGTAAAATAAGGTATATTAGATAACCATATCAACTTAGAATCCCGGGGATCTACAGTTTCTAAAGTTGGGAGTTACCTTATCACAATTTATTGTGACTCGAAATCCAAAACTAAACATGCCTGGCTGGCTTTTACGCAATAAAAATCAAACTTTACTACCTTTAATGAAAATTAAAATGCTATCTAGCATAATGCAAAACCTCACGTTTAACCACGACCGACCGACCGACTAAACACGCTTTTCGCCTCTGCTCACTTTACGATCGATACCGGCCACTATTCACCCTCTCCCACCCCTGCTCTCGCTCTATCCGCCGGCCTGCACAATCCAAGGCGGAGCGGTGGTCTATTTGTTATATGACTCAACATCAAAAAAAAACAGAAACTTCTCTTTTTCTGAGCAACGTTAACATGCACGGCGGCAGAAATATTCCTTTCATATTCTTGTAAGAATTTATAATCTTGTAATAATTTAGCTAAATCAATTGATTTCACTTGTGATATACAGTTAACTGCAATTAACTTTTGTGCATACCGGAGTTAAGTTGGAGGTTATGCTTTTTTGTAAACAGATGAAGTAAAAAAATGTTTGGTAACATGGGGTGGTGGGTTGAGAAATTGAACTCTTAGGTATGAATGACCACTTGAAAGAAAAAAAAACCCGAGTAATTCTGACACACGTTTGAGTGCGTTATGGCTAATTCTTAGCCATATCAGAGGGCGTTATGGGTGGTTCTGGTTCATACCAGAAGACGTTATGAGTGGTTCTTGCACAAAACAGAGAGGATCATGAGTAATCTATTACTCTGTGCTGCTCCGGTCTCACTGGATTAAAAATCAAACTAGACCGAAATTCGCATAGCCAATTAGACCCCACTTGGAATGATAACTTAAAACGGAAGGTAGATGATAGTGCTGTTTGTTAACAATTGTCACGTCTGAATGTAGAATATCCTTCCAAATACTACCAACTGTACCGGTAAGGTCAAGGTCAAAAATTTTTATCAGGTGCACCACTTCAGATGACCCTCCATACATGTGCCTAGTTTGATTGGTCTAGCTTCAGCGATCTCGGAGAAGATGTCTGGAAATCGATTGCTCTATCTCTTAACGTTTTCGAGATAAAGGCCAAATTCCAGTTTGGGGCTCGAAAGAGACCTGGAGGTCAAGGACACCGAAAGTTATACCTTACGTATCGTCGCATAGGGGGTGGAGGTGGAAAATGAGGTCGGAATTGCTCTTACCATTTTCGAGATAAATCATTGTTTTTTCTTAAATAACATTTTTTCGCGATTTGACCTTGACGTTCAAGGTCAAGGTCAAATTTTTTCCCTGTGCTTCAGATCACATCGTCCTGTATATATGTACCAAGTTTGGCTTTTCTAGCTTCAACGACCTTGCTGTAGATGTCTGAAAACCGACTGACCTTTTTCGCGATTTGACCTTGACCAGTAAGGTCAAGGTCAAAAATTTTTATCAGGTGCACTACTTCAGATGACCAACCATACATGTACCAAGTTTGGTTGACCTAGCTTCAGCGGTCTTGGAGGAGATGTCTGGAAACCGATTCGGCGGAAGAAGAAAAAAATTGCTCTTACTAATAATCGTGTCGCTGGTCTTGGATTTAATTGGTGCTTCTTTATTTACCGCAGACCGTACTGTTTCAATGCCGTTGTGCACATATATTCTGAATATTTTCGCATAAAGAGATCCAGTAATATAACAATATGTTTTAATAGTGTCTAACATTTTTCAGAACTGCCGCTATTTACGATGGTTAATCTCGATGCAAAGGCGACTGTTGGGAGAAATCAGCATGGGATGAGCCAGCATTTGAAACAGCAAAAGAGCGCCCACAGAAGTGTCATTATTTAGAAAAAGAAGTCTTCTCCTAGTATTACATGAACTATTAACCAAGTGTTGAAGAGAAGTTTCTGCCCCCTTAAGACAAGCGGGACTCGAGCATCTTCAAACTGTACAAAACAAAATTCAAATCTTTCGGTGATAAACAAGGCTGCCATAACTACAGACATCTTGTTGCTTAGCATAAGGGGCAAATTATACGCAAGAATCATATTACGGACAAACCACAAGCCTTCAGACAGGGTGTACCCTGAAACACAATGTGTGTTTAGAACAGACAAGTCCACGACCTATATGTTTTGTTGAGGCAGCTGTGAGGAAAATGCAGTGGCAGCGGAAACTTCTTATATTGCCTTTTCTGATTCGACAAAAGTTTTCAACACGGTCAGTTGGTTGGGACCGCACATTGTCTTTGAGAAGATAGCTTATGCACCGCGTCCATTAAATCCCTCCATGAGTGTATGCATAACGTCGACGCCGCAAACTAATCTAACTTCGAAATAAGAAAAGGCATGAAACAAGGATGAATGCTAGCCGCCACTCTGTTCCGAATATTTTTCTCACTCCTGCTTAATTACGCCTTCAAACAACGCTTTATCCATGCGGCATCTACAATCGAAGTCGAACGTAGGAAAATTTCCCTGGAGGCGTTACTCTTCACCAATTATGCTGCCTTGGTCCCCCACAGTTAAACCAAACTACAAGAACTAATGCACCGACGCATGTCACATTGTTTACCACAAGTCTTAACCGTTATTTTGGCAATATGGGGCTTATCAACCACCAGTCGTAACACTCAACAACATTCGCCACACTCGAGATAGTGAGAAAGTTCTGTTTCCTTTTGTCGAACAAACGGGTTACATGTGTGCAACACGTAATAAAAACGTAACATAGACAATAATAATAATAATAATAATAATAATAATAATAATAATAATAATAATAATAATAATAATAATAATCGCTACTTACAAGCGAAAAATATACTGATTGATTTCGGGCAACCATATCACTGACGGTCTGGCAAACAGACAGACAGACAAGTCAATGCGTAACTCTTGATATTCACTAAATCTGCTAGTTCACAGGCAGCCTGACACACAGACAGTCGGACAAACCAATATGTAGCTCTTGAACTGAATGAAGTCTGCTGGATCACGTACGGTCTGACAAGAGACAGGCGGACAAATGAAAGTAACGCACAGATCTTGGCCCAGGCCAAGTCTAACAGGTGTTTCCGTCAGAACAATACACAACATGGACAAAATGTCTCTCATTGGTTTTCATCGCAATATACGCAATTAATAAACCAGACTTGATACAAGAGATCGGTTACAGCACTTAAGGCTGCTCTAAGAAAGCAGGTTAGAAAAACATATATGGCAGAGAAGATGGGCCATAATATCCCCATAGCCCATACCTCATCGTGATCTGCAAGTACGATGTTGTTTTCTTACGAATATGGAGACGGCTACCGCCAAAGGCAATCCTCCGTTCGTTTTCTTGTTCTCTCGTTGTCTTTCTCGTCTTCTGATGAAGAAAAAATAAGACCGTCAAGTGACGGTGTCCAGGGGCCGACATAGTATAAACAAAGGAAACCTAATACATGATAAGACACACGGTCAGACAAATTTTTCAAAAATAGATACGACTGACGAACATCACTTTTTATTTAAAATCCAACGAGAGGGATTCAACGTTATTCCATAATTACTATATTTTAGAATTATTTATTTGACTTTATGCTACACAGATTACCCATATCGTTAGACTAAATCCAGAAATTGCACATTTCACAAGAACACACACTGAAAAAGTAAACGAAGCAGTTAGATATATTTTAATACAAAAGAAGATACATTTGGATTTACTGCATGTTTCTAATGGGAGGAACTCAACACTCAGGTGCAATTTTAACTCAGAAAAGAGCGTCATTTCATCTTAGGACCATATTTGTAAATGAAACATTTCGGAATTTATGGCAATTTACACGCATGAGGTTCTATGGCTATCTGGTTTTAACAAGCTCTCCACCGAGCCCCACGTTTGTGTTTTTATGGAAAACAAGCCAAGCGATCCCGGACTAAAGCGCACTAATTTTGTAAGGCCCCAGGAAGCTTAGACACACAACTGCATTTTGGTTCATTCGTAACTTAATTCATACCAAGATTTTCCAACTACGGCAAGAAGAAAAAACAGAACGTCATAACTACACAACGCTGTAACTATTCCGTATTACAGGAAAAACACTATTAGAATGGGTGCCGAACTCCACTAGGATAATGTAATGTGTAAAAATGTTTTGCTTAGCCAGAACGCACTCCGTAATCTATACTACTGCCGAGTATATAAATAGAGTTATGATTTTTATGATGACACAACTGTCATATTTTTATGAGTTCGTTTTGAATGTGACATTTGAGAGAAAACGGTCTCCAATCGGAACTGAAAACAATTTTGGTGGCCAGTGTGACCTGCACAATGTCAAGGTTAAAACAAAAATAACGTGCACCTACTCACTACTATAATTCATAAATATATACCAATATCGTAAGAAACGGATCGTCAGCCTGGGAGTAACAGCCGACGATGTACAGTCGGAGAGATGGACGGACGGCTAGAGAGACAGACGGACCGACAATACCCAAATCAAACAAATTAAATATTTTTGATATGCATTGGTCCGACGATTACTTTGACAGCGTATATGACGGCCAGCAGAACACATGATTGGTCCATCAGCTCTTAATCTCCAAGGTAATCTGGGACCAACCATCACATCAAGCGGAAATTTAACACATAAAGCCCGAATTTCAAAACTTTTGTATACAACAGTATCATATAATATGATAGAAAATCAATGAAATTTGAAGCGTTACAAATACCATTCAATGCATTGCTTTATCCATACCTTGCCCTCTTTTCCGCAGGCTTCACAGGTTTTGTTGTCAGAGAAAATGGGTTAAAATATATGGGACATCTTAAAAATAACGTCGTCTAAAGGCACCAAATCAAAAAATATACAATGATTATAAGGACACATAGACATGTGAATCACAGTTCTCTGGATTTTATTTTCAAAGCTTTGCATACTCGTACCCAGTTATCAAAGTGACTGTTTGCTTTCACAAAAATGTCAACGTTACCAAATGGTCTGTGCATTCTGAAGAAAACATGGCATCGAGTTTCAAACCCCAAAAAATCGATTTGGTTTAATAATTTTTGATAGAATTACAGCTTAGACATCATCTGATAAAAGTCTCCTAAATTCCAAGCTTGTAAACAGGAAGACGGTAAAAGAATAAAGACCTTTGTAGAAGACTTGATTCAAGTAATCTGTTTTCCCATAACGTTTTACTTACACCAAACCGTAAAAAGTTTCTGTTTTCGCTTTACACGGACAACTAAGAGCGTTTATTGTCTAGTTTACTGAGCACTTCTTCAATTCCTATTGTTGCGAAGACTAGATTATAGCTCAAGGCATTTTAAAAAGCAGTTTTAGGGAAATAAAACTTAAGTTTGTTTGTTTTAGCAAAAGAGACAGACAATAACTCTTAGTGGGTTCCGTGTTGCCCAGGAGTTCTAATCAGGAGTCGGTATTCTCAAAATCTTCATTGCAAGTTCTTGGTAAAGATTAGACAAGTCTACAGTTTGATAGAGAAAAGTAATTAGGTTAATCTATTACACAGTGGAAGCTCACATACACAAAGATTCTTTTCTCTATCTCTCAAACACATGTTTTATGGAGTTCATTCTTCTTAAATCTCGGAGTTACAAAGATTTGCATTTTGCTTCGATCGCGCTCAAGTACAGTTAATGGTATGTCTGCATGATGAAACAGATCTGGACTGTTCATGATGTTGCTTGTGATAAGCTGGCGCACTGGACGCTAACTGGCTACGACAAATTATAGTGCAGTTAAACTGCAAAATTGAAAAGTGTCAGCCAAGCAAACCAAACTTTTTTCCAGGCAAATGGTGTGTTCTTAATCGACACATACTATGAATGCAGCACATTTGACCTGCCGTAGCTTGGTTTATGTTGTGCCTGCTGCTTAAGTTTCTTTAAGTGAAACTGAAGTATGAAAAGAGCATCACGTCAGAATCCCATCTCTTACCCTGACAATAAACATGATTGGTTGAAATATAAAACTAGCAACTTAGACGCAAAAATTAGCGGAATATAAGCTCCAATTAGCCACTTAGAAGGATTACATTGAAGTATAATAACGAATCTAGAAAATAAAGGTTCTTTTTTCAACTTAATCTAAACAGATTAGTGGCATTTGTGAATCTCGAAATCTGGTTTAGAAGTTCCAAAATGCATTGACAATATTCGTCATTTTTAAAATTAATCCAAAGCTCGTCTTATTGGAGAGTACGGACTCGTCAAAGTTTAATACAGTACCAAGGTGAACATCAGACAGACACCTATACACAATCATTATGTTGAATTTGCACTGCCAAACTACTCTTTGTATCATATTTTATTATTTTGTGCTTTTTAGACACCATTTTGAATACAAATAAAGGGCTATAGACTTCCGGTGTCCAAACTGTTTTGGTAATATTTATTTGGCAGACTTTCTGCGTCTCGATTTATATACGTTCCTGAACTAGAAACAGCAGTTCAGTCTTAAAACTTCTGTAATTCTTTACTTTATAGAAGAAATAACTGATTGACTACTTGCCATATCAGGTAGATAACCAACAAACTTGTAGAATATTATTGGTGTCACATTAGCATATGTTTCCGCCTGTCGGAAAGCATAACTGTATTTAACTACATTAATTTTATTGGAGTTAATTCGAAGATTTATTAAGGCTTAGTTTTTAATGAGTTTATTTGTCAAAGACAAACCTCTAACAAAAACATGTCATCGATTCGGGCATCGTCAATCCGTCGACTTCAAAACCTTGTCAGACTTACAACATTTTGACGAGTTTTGACAATGTAAAAATGTCAGTATGCCTTCGTTTAGATAAAAAAAAAAACATACATGGTTTTGAGGTCACGACGGTGGACGATCTGACTTAGAAACATCTGTCGGAAAATACGGCCCCGGATTTCAGCTCTCTGAACACGAGATGCTGGTAAACCGACTGCAAGCAGTGTAGGTATGCTTGATGGATAAAAGCGAAAAGATGCCGATCAACACTTATCTACTCTCAGCTGTGAAGAGATATTGTAATATCACGATACTGTAACAGACAGCGATTTGGCTCTTAACAACTGTTTTCCTTGGTCGTGTAAGGCGAGACAGTTTCTATTTGTTCCTAAAGTAAATAAATAAATAAATAAATAATAAGTAAACAATTAAACAAATAATCGGAAATCGTACCATGTCAACAAAGATGGAAGCAGAAACGACACAAACCAAAGTGATATTAGTTATTTTGTTGTTTAATTGATTTAACTTAAAAACACAAACACTTGAAATAGATTGTCGGAAGAACGGTATATGTGTGCCGCATGGACTGAAATTGTGTTCCATTCTTGAAAATATCTTATTTTAATCGACATAAATAATTCGTAACTGGATGTTCACCTTAAAGTGTAAGTTGAAAGCAGTTGGAAACAAGATGAAGCCAAAATAAGGCGGACTGAGGGAAAAAGTGGAACAAATTTGATCGCTACGTCACACTTACGAAGTGACGTCATCTATTTTTATTGCAGATAATGGAACAATAGAACAGTGGTTTATTTTTAGTGATCCTCCGTGGTACAAGGTAACGCTAAAACATCCCGCTAATGAAGAGCGGTAGCCTGGTGTAATTGCCTATAGTCCGGAGCGATATTTTTAAACAGTAAATTCTTTGTTGTCACAGGAGTGGCAATAAAGGTGAGTAAACATACAGGCAGATAGATAAACGCTTCTGGAGTTCTTATAGCTCAACAGTTGCATCGCAAAAAAAAAAAAAAAAAAAAAAAAAAAAAAGACAGCGCATGGTAATTTTGCTCACGTCATGTTTAGTGATATTAGTAAGTTATTGCGAATAAGTCTGACTCCAGGTAATTTAGGTACATCAAAAAAGGGGGAAAGATTTCATCCCTGGCATGTCAGTGTTACACCAGTGTTACAAGAGGCCTCACCTTCGGGAGCAGCTGGCCGCGTGATTTAGTTTGCAATTTGCTCCCTGCGTAACACAGCACACCAGTCAGCGTCTATTTCGCTCGACCGTGGGACATATCGGTGCGAACAATCCAGCTGGTTTCTGTTTTTATTACACAGTTAGCATACTGGACAAAAATACAAACGGCGCATCACCGTCTGAAGAGCGTATATTAGTTAATTATTAACAGAGCTACTTACGTAGGATTCAATTACCATTATAGATGTGCTTTTTTTGTTCGTATTTAGATGTTCTTATGAGAAAATAAAACAAAGGAGTTTACATGACGTGGATATGATTAGGATCACAACAGAATAATTGTATATCACTTGAAACAATGCAGAAATAGCTAATTTGTTCGCAGTTTGTTATTGCTTTCAAAGGCTTTTGGCCGCCTGCTTTTCTGGGAAAAAAAAACCGCTCAAATTTTGTAGAAAAAAAACACCAATAGTACAAAAGATGAAATATAAAAAGAACTCTGCTAGGTGAAACTTCAAAGAAATTGGAGAAAAACGAAAGGTGGAGTCAATGACATAAAATAAATTATACTCAGGCGAGGAGTAGCTACAAAAATACGCGAATTATCGGCATGTATTAACCTCGGAGCGAGTTGCTCATCCATCGTTTCCACCTGGATCCTACAGCGATTTTTTTGTTATGTTCATTGCGACGTACTCCTCTTCATGGGATATAGATACACACATGTGCCTCGTTTTCGATCACCCATTCACCTCGTTTTAAACCACCGCCTATGAAAAGCAGCGTGCAGCTCGACCACAACGGAGGTGTGGTGACAAAGCTGGGTGGACTGGGCTTCGTGCAGAGACATCCGCTAGGTGGCTACGCGTTTTTCAACAAGCACTTCGACGCAAAGGTCATGGAGGAGGAAGAGAGACGTGAAAGAAGAAGGAGGCAAAAAGCCAAAGTGGTCAACTGCTGCAAGAAGTTTACGGCCTTCCTTTTCTCCCATATTGGATTAGCAGGTGCGTGCTGGATCAATTCTCGCCCAGTAATGTGCTCCATTGGCCAGTAAATTCTCAACACTTTCAAATCCCACCCTGTCGGCTTCATCCTATGTCATTTTCTCCATAAATCAAGCGTATCGACGGTATTGCTAACATGCAGCAAATTATACGTTTTGGTAAAACTAACAAATACTTTGTATCTTGTGCAATGATTTCGCATCCGCGGGATTTATTTTCTTCCTTTTTCCTCCACTTTCTTTTCCATTTCCCCTCTTATATTTTTGTTCCTTCGTTTGCATTGGATTTTTCTAATGCCTATTTTGTCACAAGACGCTTGATTAAAATTGTAGTAATTTCTGGCTATTAATTATTTGTGGAGCGAAACGGGACAGGTCGAGATATGGTGTGTCACTGTCAGTCTATGCCTCACGAAAAATCCCCTTGACAACTGTCCCCTGAAGATTATTATTTGAAAAAATGATAAATACTTGTTCATAAAAATGTAGATACTTTTACGCTTATGCTGTTATAATTTCTTTGCTTAATACGACTGCAGTTCTCGAAAACATGAACTTGTAAGTTAAGTCATTTTTTTGACTCTGTTATTACAAGTATATGAGTCACAATAAGCATTAGACTTATAAGAATAGAAACGAGTTCCAGCAGCAACGTGGAATGTTAGTTTTACATTTTGCAAACTGGCTCAAGCAAGAATCCTTTAGAAAAGTGACAGGAAGCAAAGATGGCTGATAGCATTTAAAGGAGGAGAATAATTGTTTCTTGAATCTCTGACGTCACACTTTGCAAAGTACGTGCCCAGCAGTTTGGATTATATTTCACATTGGACTCAGACTTTATTTGCCAAACGTCAAACCTTTAGCTTTTCTAGTCATTGTGTTGTTTTACAGTGATTTTTAGTTTACAACTGTTTAAATCCTCCCCAGCAGGACTACGTTAAGCAGTTGATAAGTGTGTCCAGGGGCATGGCAACCAGCCAAAACGGCAATAATAGCTTCACTAGGTGTGGGCCTGGTAGAAATTTGATCAAAAGCGGACCAAAAGTCTTGGCATTTTGAGAAACGAGCTATAAAAACCTTTCATTGTTTCTCAAACTGGCTATTTGAAAAGAACTTCCCAGTAAGGACTAATGATAAAAAACCGGTTTCATTTCAAAGACCCAGCAGCCTCAATGTTTTTTTCTTCCAATTTTAATACGACGGATAATCAACAAAATTAATAGCATGGCAGCGCATCTAGGAGTGCTAAAAGTTTGAAAGAAAAAGGCCTGGATGACAAAATGGGATCATCAATACATACTATTGGAACGATCCGCCTGGGATCGAAAGCCTAGGAGGAGTAGAAATGTATAATGGGCACCGGTATATACATTCAAACAGTTGACGTACAAACTGCCTGCTGTGAACCATTCCCGCCGCAGTAGGCTAGTTTCAAAACGTCCTGAAAATATACAATCCTGTTTCAGATATCTGGGACAAAAATAAATACATAGAACCAAAAATGTGTATCATAAAATTGCTGGACAAGGGATCGACGATAAACGTTGCGGTCAAGGCCAAGAACACATTATTTTTTATTTTACTGGGGCGAACCCTTCAATAAGTGTATATTAAAGGTTTTTGATCTGACTACGCTTGTTCTAATCCCCAGTAGAACGTGTATATTCAGGCTTGATAAAGCTTTTTCTAGGTTGGTGGCAAGGCTATAAATATAAGGAAATACTGCTGGCATATCAGGAGAACATGGTGTTGATGAAGTTGTGAGGATACCGAGCTCCAGTGCTCTGATAACTCTTAATAGTTTAACACCGGGTAGGAAAATGTATGGATTGCACACAAGAGAGATCCAGCTGGCCACTTGTGTTTTTATTACACCTGATCAGACCTATGTCTGTTTAGTTTTTTTTCGGGTTTTAGGAAAGTATTTACAACGACTACAATGTAGAAATCCTGAGACATCCGGAAGTGGTTCAGACGCGAGGTCAGATACTCTCCTCAAAGCGATATCCATCTCCCAGGTAGATGGCGGAGGAGGGGGGGGGGGGGGGGAGTGGGCGTGGAAGATAATTAAGCGACTAATTATCCCCAATATTGTAAAAGAACAATGCAGAAAAAATGAATCCATAATAATATTACGTACTTCTATGCGACGTTTACACAAAATTAGATGCGACCGGGACTAATTTGTTTTGAAACTAGAACCTCATTTCGCTAGCAAAATGTTAAACACTAGACACAAATTAAAACGCAAAAATGCTTCCTTCAATGGGTTATTTCAATATATTGCAAGCATATTGCAAACAACACAGCTTGAATACGTCTTATAAGCCGAGTAGTGTTTGGTTTTTATTAACTTAAGGTTTTACTGACTGATCAGGCCTACGCCGTGTTATTTATTAACGCAGTGAGAGCTCGCACAAAGCAACTGTGTGTTCTGTGCTGTGCGTGAAATGCGAAAATAAAAAGTGTCATGCACACATTCATATCAAGTTCTACCTAAGTGCCAAGTTTCGTGGCCCTAGGGCCCGTAGTGCCAGTAGAGGAGATGGCACAAGAAATCCGATCACTGTCAAGAAAAAAAAAAGATACCAACGGCTGCTGGCACAAATTCAATAACCCCTTGCAAGCCAAAGGCTTGTCAAGTGTTAAAAGTGCCAGCAATAAGGGTGCAGGCCAAAAATCTCACATTAAATATGCACTTTGAAGAGTTGCTTTGAGCAAGTTTTTAGCTCTTTTTTAAACTTACATTAAACCAATAGGTTATGGGCTTCTACTCTATACCTTTTTTCAAACAGGGCCGAGCCATTTTTTCTCTGTTGTAATTTTTTTGACCTAGCCATGGATGAGAAACGGCTGTTTTTATTTTGGCCTGAGAGTGATTGATTTGAACTTAAAAGTTTGTTATTCTCACATAGTATCAAAGATACCATATGAGATTGAAATGCTTAGAATTCTTCACCTATTTTTTTTTTTTTTTTTTTTTTTGATTTTTTGTTTTTGTTTTTAGTTTTCCGCCAAAATCTTGTTCGCGCTTCTCCTCCGAAACCGCTGGGCGTAGAAAGTTGAAACTTGTTAAAATCTGGATCGAGGTGGTCGCTGTGGGCTTGGCCTAGAGCATCTCTGGTGAAGGCCGATAATGCAGCTTTTCTGAACGGGTGCAGCCCAGCCCCTTCCACAAGGGACAAACGACACTTAAAGCTTTTGAGGAATTTCAGGACATTCCTTGTTAAGAAATGTATAATTCTTTACAAGACATTTGCAAGGTCTTGACACATTGTATGTCTTTGGCTAAATGTGCGCATCCCGTACAGAGATGCAGCAAGTGTAGCATATATGCAGCCTTCAGAGTTCGCCGTTGTTGGGTCAAATTGGCTAATTTTTGCGGGGTTTTTTCCCGTTCATAAATAAAGAAAGAAAGAAATATAGCACCATTTCTGTTTGGTTCTGGCTATAAATTTAATTTACTTGGATTTTTTCCCATGGCTGTATACTTCAATGTATTGGATCAGAATTTTCTTAAACAAAAAGAGTGCGAATCGTAAAAATATACGTACAAAACTGACTCCAAACTTTACGCACTAGTAATGCTAAGTCACTATTTAACACTTGACAAATCTGACTTGGTCAAGGCTTATATGAATTTGTGCGGGCAGCCGTTGGGCTATTTTTTTTTCTTGACAGTAAAAATTCATTTTCTTGTCTCAGCTTCTTCTCTGATACTACAGGCCCTAGGACCACAAAACTTTGTACTTATATTGAACTTGACCTGAGGGTGTGCATCCCGCCTTTTTTCGTCAACGATTTCGTTTTCATGCTTAAAACACCATGCAAACACAGCTGATTTTAGAATAAACTAGACCGATTTCGCTACCGGGCGGCGAAAATTACACTTTGGGGTCACAAAAAATACGATTCTAAACTCTTGACCCCTTACATGTCGTCTTTTAGGCCCAAAGGATCGAAAATAAGCTCAAAATCATTCTATCTCTGACCGTTTTCAAGATAATAGTTAGCTTCCGGTTTTGGGGTTTGACCAGGGCCGAGGAGGTCAAGGTCCCTGAGGTACCTCTTACATATCGTCTTTTAGGGACAAAGGATCGAAAATAAGCTCAAAATCGCTCTATCTCTAACCATTTTCGAGATAATGGTCAACTTCCGGTTTTTGACTTTGACCATGTCCGAGGAGGTCAAGGTCACCGAGGTACTTCTTACATGTCGTCTTTTAGGCCCAAAGGGTAAAAAATAAGCTCAAAATATCTAACCGTTTTCGAGATAGTGGTCCACTTCCGGTTTTTGACACTGACCACGGCCGAGGATGTCAATCGTTCTCTAAGGTTATGGTTTAAAAATGTGGCTTTCACGGCGTCTAATCACCCTCTGTCAGTGAGCAAAATTTCATCATGCTTTAATTGGGAAAAACCCAAACGCTGCAGACAGCTTAAACTTGCACAAGCATGCCGTGATGGCTTTCATTGACAGTTGGACGATCAATACACCGAGGCTGATATCATGCCAGTTTAAACTAGAACGTTATTTCGCTAGCGAAATGTTAAACACTTGACAAAAATTAAAACGCAAAAATACTTCCTTCAGTGGGTTATTTCTTGAATAATATATTGCAAACAACACAGCTTGAATACGTCTTATAAGTCGAGTAATGTTTTTTTTTTTTCTTGGCTCAAGGTTTTATTGACTGAGCAGGCATACGCCGTGTTATCTATTCAGGCAGTGAGAACTCGCACAAAGCTCAGCAACTGTGCTCAGCAACTGTGCTCTGTGATGTACGTTAAATGCACTGCATTTACTTGCAAAAATACACTCTTTTCACATGGCGTTTTAACAAAGAAAACGAAATCGAAGGCGAAAATAAAAAATGACATGCACACGTTCAAATCAAGCTCTTCATAAGTCCTAAGTTTCATGGTCCTAGGGCCCACAGTGTCAGAGAAGAAGAAGACACAAAAATCGGAAAAACTATCAAGAAGAAAAAAAAAGGACGAACGGCTGCTCGCACAAATTCATATAACTCTTGCAAGCCAAAGGCTTGTGAAGTGTTAACTACTGCTCTCAGCTTCCTGCCGACTGTTCCGCAAATTGGTTTTGTCGTTTTTAGTTGAAAAATTAAACGAATTTTTGAAAAAATACAGGAGGATCAACTAGACATACTGAAGTATTTTTGTGCTGGCATGGTGGGAGATTTAACTGTAATACTTGGGCACTTGCTAAAGGACTTCCCAAGGTGTGGCTGGCCGCTGTATCCTAATAAGCACCTGCAAAAGTGCCCCTTTCCGTTTCCACAAACGTAGCTACAGCTGCCTGAAGCCAAACTGTAGCCTGTTGTGCAAAGCGAGCAGGTGTCTCGCTATAGATTCGGAGTGCACATTCTTCTAGAACAGTTACCATCCAAGGCTAAAGGACCTGTTGTCCTATTTGCTCATAAGTGGGGATTGAGTGTATACCAGGGCGTGTCCACATGTCAGTGGGCCATGCGTATCGCACTTCTGGGGCCTCAACCTGCTCCGACAAACTCCAAAAAAAAAAACGAAAAAAAAAAACATGCCATAACTGCGGCTAAAATTTCCGTACAAATTCAATACACTAGGGGATTTTGGCAAGGCCCCAACCGGACACAACAAGTCGCCATTTGGCAATTTTTTACCGATTTGAAAAATAACACGACGTTGCACAACTTCAATATATACAGTAAAACCTCATTCTGGACAAACCCTGAAATACCGGACAACTGCCAGTACCGGACAAGAATTCTCAGTCCCGTTTTTCACCATTGGTTAACATGTTAAAGCAACCTTTAAATTCCGGGCACCTGTCCGGAATAGGCGCCAGATGAGCATCGATTGGAGCTTTTACTGTTTAAAGACCCCTAAAATACCGGACAAGGGTGTTGCACAGATGCTGTTTACCTGCTAAAACGCGGCATATGTACTCATGTCGCAGCACCCCATTGTTGGTTTTGAGTATCTGTGGTTGCATATTTGCCCTTATCGCTGCACACCATTGTCATTCCTGAGTATTTGCTGTTGCGCTATCGGTGTTTGTGTAACGGAATGCTTAATCCCCATGTGCATCGATACGCATGTGCCAGAATGTTTGGTATTTAAACCTGTTATTTTTCCCAACAAGTTATTATCAAAAAAAATTAACTGAAATGTAGATGACATAAATTAACGAAAATGAGTAAAAACAGGAAAGAGAAACAAATTAACTCTTAGTAATAAAGTCAAATTAATAAAACTTAGCAATGGGAAAACAGTCAGAAAACTGGCTGAAGAATTCGGACTGGGGAAAAGCACAGTTTTAGACATCTTGAAAAAGAAAGAAATTTTATTAAAAGAGTATGAGGAGTATGCCAATGCGAGAGTGAAGCGCCCCTGTTTCCGAACAGGTAGCGAGGAACTCAATACAACTATGTACGCGTGGTTTATCCGTGTCCGGGGGGAAAACGTGCCAGTGTCTGGATCGTTCTTGCGGGAAAAGCATTATTTTTTTGCAAAAGAGTTAGGCCTTACTGATTTGAAAGTGTCAAATGGAAGGCTCAATAATGATTTCATTTTAATCATTATCCGGTGAAGGTGCAAGTGTAAATGTAGACATTGTTGAAAATTGGAAGGAAAAAGTTTAAAATTTGACTGAAGGCTATGATCCGAAAGAAATTTTTAACATGGATGAAACTGGGTTGTTTTTTACAGTGTTGCCAAATAAAACGCTGAACATTAAAGGTCAAATGAGCTCATGTGCTAAAGGTTCAAAGGAACTATTAACTGTCTTTTTTTGTGCTAGTATGACTGGGGAGTTTGAAAAGCCACTTGTCATTGGAAAATCATCTCGTCCCCGTGTTTTCAGAAATCTGGATACAAATTCTCTCCCAGTGACCTGGAGGTATAACCAAAAGGCCTGGATGACTTCCGAATTCTTTACTGAATGGTTGAAAAATCTTGTTAACAAAATGCAAAATCAAAAGAGACACATTCTTCTGTTCCTGGACAATGCACCATCACACCCCCAAGAATATTGACCTCGCCAATGTCAAACTCGTTTTCTTTCTACCCAACACCACTTCGCACTTGAAACCCATGGACCAGGGTGTTATACAGGCTATGAAAATCCTGTACAGGAAATGGGTACTGCGCGATACGCTGCAGGTTTTGGATACTCCGGACATGTCTTTGGACAAAATTACAAAGGATATCACAGTACTGCATGCTTGCTATTGGATCAATGGTGCAGTAAAGGATATCGCACCAACAACAGTTACAAAATGGTTCCAGAAATGTGGCTTTTCTGTTTCATCAGAGGTCGACACCGTGAACTTTGTAGAAGACACATGCGAACTGTAGAAGACACCCCTCATCGAACTGTTGCCTGACGACTTATAGTCTCTGGGTGCCAACAATTACGTGTTGATTGATTCGGATATTCCTTCTAGCGAGAATATGGACGCTGGATGGGAGAAAACGCTTGTTATAGAGCTTCAATCGCAGTCCGAAAATCTGCCCACCGCCGGACAATTCGGAGGCGAATCAGAGTGTCCGGAGACCACAGATATCACACACCCAGATGCGGTCTTACATCAACAAACTGATTGAATACACGTGTTCCCAGGACTTGCCAAATCTGACAGAGTTGCTTTACTCAGTACGGGACAATTTCAATTAAATTGATACAAGACAAAAGAAAACTCAGACCACTATTAGTCGGTTTTCCCGCTAGATAAATACTTGCATACTTAAAGACAAATACTTGCATGTTTCGAAGAACATTTTTGACAGGCACAACTCAGACCACTATTAGTCGTTTTTGTCCGCAAAACTGACCCATAGACACTGTTCGTCCCGATTGGTTTTGTAAATGTTAAAAGAAACTTGTTTGAGTTATAAGAAAAATACTTGCATGTTACGACGAACATTGTGACAGGCATTACTTCGTTTATTTGAATAAAACACTGATTTATTGAAATGCGTCTTATTTTCCTTCAAATGATAAAAAATAAGTAAAATAACCCGACCCCTGAAACACCGGACACCCCTACCGGACAAAATCCGAAAGTCACCCCGTTGTCCGATGTAGACAGGTTTTGCTGTATATATTCATTGTGAAAGGTAGCATATGCCTAGGATAAATAGTTTCGGAGGACTCGCGTGGAAAGCACCCAAGACTTACATTGCAGTTATCCATAAAAAATCACATTTTTTTGTTGTTGACAATTTGCCATTTTGGCAATTTTTGGCCGATTTGAAAAATAACACAATGTTGCACAATTTCAATATATATTTTTTTTCACTGTGCAGCGTTGCATATGCCTAGGGTAAATAGTTTCGGAGAACTTGCGTGGAAACAAAACAGCATCCAAAGTGTGACCCACACGGACATACGGACGGGCGGACAGACGGACGGATGGACAGAGGGCAATCCTATAGACCCCCGGGCTCGCCCGGTTGGGGTCTAATAAATACAGCGCATTTAAAAGCAAAGTAATGGTTGAACAAAACAGCACAGCTTATGGGCGTTGTGCGCGCTCCTGCATAGAGAAAAAGTACTAGTCCGTTCAATCAATCAAGTCGTTGAGCCAACATAACCAAGCAGATGAACCTTATAAGCCGCGTACGTGCTGCGCCATAAGTTCTCTACTTAGCTGTATTACAGACTATGCGGCTTGAAAAAAAAACTTCATGTTGTTTAAGAAATAATAAGCCGCTCAAAGAAATATTTTTAACTTTTAATGTTTGTCAAGTGTTGAAGATTTCGCTTGCGAAATACGGTTCTAGTTTAATTTCGGTGTTGTTTGTTTGTCTTTGTTGATATTTGTTTGTTTTGTTTGTTTTGTTTTTTTTGTTTTTTGTTTTGTGCAGTTGTTGTATGTTTTAACTTAAAATTAAATTCCAATCCACAATTTATTAAGTTAGATAAGTTAGCAGGGAAAATTTTTTTCGGCCGTATGGGAAAGGGGATGCTTAACCGGCGTTTTATTGGGCAAGGATAATGTTTCGAAAATGTTTCTGAAATCAGATAATGTTTCTTGGATTATCTTCCCATAGTCCTTTTCTGCGCACCTGCACGCTATTATGGCCCAAAAGTGAAACAGTTTTGCTTTACTTATGTCGATTCAGAACTGACATATGACAACTCACAGTAGAAATGCAACTATTGACAATAGCAATTCGCAATTTGGGTTGCTATCTACTAGAGAGAAAAGCACCAAAGCTCCGGCAGCCATTTTTATTCTCGAAACATTATCTGAAGTGTTTTATTGGGACATTTTCGAAACATTATCTGGATTTATTATTTTTTTCAGATACGTCCAATAAAACACGGTCTTTATATACACCTCAATCTTAACGAGAAAAAAAAAGAATTTTATATACCTAATATTTTTGTGATTTCACATTTTTTTACTTCAATGGGTGCTCTAGCCACCTCACCCCATCATCCCCGCCCTTCCCCCGCCCGTAGATCCAACTTTATTGCAGAAGCTTCGCAACAAACATTTTCGTCAAATTGATTGAACCAGTTCAACATATTTAAGAAATTTACAGTGCATGCACTGTCTAAGTACATAATTTTCGACAAAAACACTAAATAAGCACAGTAATGTCCTAAATCTGACGTACTAAAGTGTGAAGAATCTTGCACTTCTTGGAGCTTAGCTCCACTAGAGTGTATAGTACGGTTGTCTGAGTGCGTCTGAGAGCGAGTATTAAGAAGAATCAGACGCGGATCACCCACATGGATCAACACATAGGACCACCGCATTGATCGTGACGTGATGTATACACAAAACCGCCGCACTGATCCTAACACGATTACATATAGGATCACTGCATTGATTTCGATGTGATTTATATACAGAACCACCACATTAATCCCGACAAGAGTTATATATAAAACCACTGCACTGGTCCTAACATGATTACCTATAGGACCACATTCAATCCTACGTGATATATACAGCACCACTTAATCGATCCCAACATGTGGCAACACATAACGTCACCGCATTCATCTCCACTTGGATGTATACATAGAAACACTACTATCATAACTACACGGATTTTTACACAGAACAAATGCATCTATCGCGATATGTTCAAAACATTTATAGAGTCAGTGCATTGATTACAACATGGACCTGCATATAAAATCACCGTAAATGTTAGTCACCCGTCAATTGAAGACCGGTGCACCGTGCGAACAACAACCCCCCTACCCCCCCCCCCCCCCCGCCCCCCGATTCTCCATACAAAAGGAACCCCCTTCAAGCCAAGGCCGTTCCTCTGGTACCTGGAAATACGAAACGCAAACTAAAAATCAACCAGTGCCTGGCTTGACTAATCGAGAGCAAAAGTGAAAGTTAAGCCATTATATCGCTCGACTAAGAGAGACTAAAGCTTGGACACAGCAATGACGCGTCCCTTGTGTTTGGTTTGACTAATCGAAGTGGTGACAGACCATCTAACTGTCCATGAAAATGCTCATAGAAGAAGGGAACCAAAGAGCAAAAGGGCACCAAAAAGCAGAAGGGCACCAAAATTAAGATGTATTTCATTTCACTAGAAGTGGCACAAGAGGCACTCGTTCTGTCAAATGTCTGTAATTTAAGGGAAAAAATACGTTCTTTTTTTTTTCTTTTTGCTAGCCAGCCGTATGAAAAATGTTACTGGCTAGTGAGTGAACATCGAGGAATAGATAGTTCATTTTGAAACAGTAGACTTTGATTTTAAGTAATTACCTGTTCCTCAGGTTTGCTAGCTAAATTGCGGAACTATCACATGCTTGATCTGTTCCATGGTTATATGTTCCTCCTCGATTTTATTAAGGAACAGACCTTTGGGGACCATAGAAAACGCACTGTATGCTGTTCTTAAAATACTAAAGCTACATATTTCCTTCTTCCATTTAGAATCAAGCTACACGCGTTTTTTGGGCCGTATTCAGGACTTGGCCACATGTCAAGTTTTGGTGCGGCGTTCACTTGGCGCCATATTCCACCTCGCGGCATACCGCTGTTCAACATTACCTCAATCGATCAGTTTTTCTTCTCAAAAATTCGTCGCTATAAAAATTGAAAACAATTTACTTCGCGAGTGAAAAAAAAAAACAACAACAACAAAAAACCTTAGTACATTCGATTTAGTAATATTTTACAATTATAAACGGTGTGAATCCATATTCAATAGCTCTGACGCCGGTAAGGTTGGATCTCTCCTGAAAGCATAGAACAGCAAAACGTGGGTGCACCACAAGCCACGAAGTGCCAAAATCTGACAGCAAGAATCTTCCCAAAGAGAACGCGGCAAGTTTTTCCCCCTACATGTTCTTTCGCTGGAAATAATATCTAAAAAAATGAATAGTGCTAAAAATACACGCGTTAAGAGCTTATGAGGCAGGGGAAAAAGGCGCTGATTACTCGACAACACACCATGATGAAACCGTGTATAACCGTCTGTAGAAAGAAACACGCGTCTAATTATGTCCTCGCCTGTGGCACAAACATATTGGTATCGCAGATGCATTTCAGTCTGTGTGTTTGTTATTTAGGTTCACTTCTTACACAACATAACCAAAACATTTTGTTCAAAGGTGATAGCTTGTAGCCTCAGATCGGATTCACAAAATGACCACGTTTTTTGTGACCTAGGCTTCAGTGGCAAGTACACAAAGAGGTCAAACGCACACAAAACACATACATACACAAAGGAGCTTGACTTTCGTTTAAACTTGTCCTGGCTGCAGCTCCCCTGTACCCATTAAATTGCGGTAACTTTTCATCTTTAAGTAACCTCTTGCCACGGCTTAATTTTCTTCAAATTTAACCTATTATAAAAGAATTTATATGACCTCGACCTCAACAGCAAGGTCAGGCACAGAAACTTGTCAAGAGCGTAACTGATGATTGCTGAGATTCTCTTAAATATTATTTGGGGACTGCAATTCACATGCTTTGGTGACCTTGAACTAAAAAGTACGGACATGGCTGCTCAATGATTATTAACATTTGACAAGCTGTTAGCTTGCAAGGGTTATATCAATTTGTGTGAGCAGCCGTTCGTCCTTTCTTTTTTTCTTCTTGACAGTTTTTCCGATTGTTTGTGTCTTCTTCTCTGACACAATGGGCCCTAGGACCATGAAACTTGGGACTTATATAGAGCTTGATCTGAATGTGTGTATGTCACTTTTTATTTTCGTCTTCGATTTCGTTTTCTGTGTTAAAATGCCATGTGAAAAGAGTGTATTTTTGCAAGCAAATGCAGTACATTTAACGTACATCACAGAACACAGTTGCTGAGCTTTGTACGAGCTCTCACTGCGTAAATAGATAACACGGTGTATGCCTGCTCAGTCAATAAAACCTTAAGCCAACAAAAACCAAACATTACTCGGCTTATTCAAGCTGTGTTGTTTGCAATATATTATTCAAGAAATAACCCATTGAAGGAAGTATTTTTTGCGTTTTAATTTTTGTCAAGTGTTTAACATTTCGTTAGCGAAATAAGGTTCTAGTTTATAATATTATAAGCCGCATACATGCTGTGCCATAAGCTCTGTACATAGTTGTATAACACACTGTATGCATGTTGTAAAATACTTTATATTATTCAAGAAATAACCCATTGAAGGAAGTATTTTTATGTTTTAATTTTTGTCAAGTGTTTAACATTTCGACAGCGAAATACAGTTCTAGTTTATCATCACTTAGTGTACTACAGACAGAACTGATTCATTTGAGTGAAATGTGGTCGAAGATAGTAATGGCCGAGTTGGCCACATATCCATCCCTTCCTGCCTCAACGGATCAGTGTTGATCCATGCAAATATACAGGACGGCACCTTTCGTTGAACCACCGACGCCCAAATTACGCAATGCAACCGCAACGCTAAGAATGTGAGCGTCGGGTTTGCGCCTAAGCGAAAACAGTACTTAAACATGGTATCAAATTATTGGGATAAAGGGATCCTGAAAGCGGGAACAAGCTTCGTTCCTATGATGAAAATATACAATAATCTTACCGACCATTATTATTTTAGAACCTTTTACCTCCACAATACTCTACTCCAGAATCAAAACGCAATCAGCCTTCTTTTTCCAAGTGGCATCGTTTTGGGACAGTTTCCCCAGACGTGAGTACTTCAGTTACCGATTAACCCGCGTTGTTGATCCATCGATGCGTATTTCAGACTATTGCTCTCCAGGCTTCGTCGTCTTCCACACATTTTATACAGTTGCTTACGCAGATATCTGCACTATATTGGCCGGTAAGTATGTTCATAATTAAGGAAACGGGAGTTCAGTTTATTGCGTTTCTCCATTAACGGGATATAACTGAGGCAATAGAGCTTGTCGAAAGGTGCTTAAAACCTGCTGACAAAAGCATTTCATCATGTTGAGCATGTCAGCTTCAGGATTCCTCGACAGGGATTATTTACACGGGCAAGCCAGGCCTGAAGGCGAACAAACAACAGCGACATGCAACAGGTGAAATGCAAAGAGAGAGCAAGAGGCCACTGTGCAACATACTTGTGTATTCACCTCACAGCAAGAGTTCAAGCGCTTTTACAATTTATTGCGCACGATTAAGCTATGGACCACAGCGCAACTAGCCAGCTTTAGTAACATAACATTCATTACCCTTTTCAAAGAGAAGGAAACCGAAAAAAAAAAAAAAACAGACAGATCCAAAGAAACGACGTTGTTGTTGAACAGCCAACCTCTTCGGTGGTTCGGTCTGTTTGTGTATTACCTTTTTACTCTGCAGACTTCCTTTAGATTCCGCGAAAATAGTACTCATAAAAAAGGAACCACTTTTTAAAATATGTCCACCAACCAGCCTCTACGGTGGTTCAGTCAACTGGGTATAATGCCCTCTTAATCCCGCAGACCCACTAGGGATTTCGCGAAAATAATATACTCATGAAAGAGTGGAACTACTTTTAAAAATATCCATCCGCTCTGTGTTTATATAGTTTAGATAGATCTCACCAGAGGTCAGCTGTTTAATAACAACGAAGAAACGATGAACGAGAGTAAGAAAGAAAGAAAAAGAAAGCAAAGAAAAAATCAAACAAACTATGAAAGGGAAGGCAAAAACAGACGGACAGGAAGACATTAGGCAATACAATCAAACAACTGAGCAGGACAGAATCTTAGTTATAGGTTCGCCTACAGGTATATCCTCGCCACACTTGCCAGTATGCCTCAGACCTGATATCATGTACTGACCAGCGGTCAGCAGATAAGCATGCCAAGGGATCATGTATTACGTACATTAGTCCAATTATTTTGGTCTGCGATGCGCCTATATACTGTTTCTGTTTGTCAGTTACTAGGGAATTTCATGCCGCAGAAGAGCTGATTTATACTGATCTGCTTATCTTTTCGAGTTATTTATTGATTTCCATGGCTATTTCTTGTGCGATCCGGATAAGCAGTGCTCAATTTTATTTACAGCATCATCGATTCGTTTATTTCAGGGTTGAGACTTCGTAAAATTTTCTGGTCGCCCAGAGGGCGACCAACTTAAAAAAAGTTAGTCGCCCAGCACAAAAGTTAGTCACCCGGCGCAATTTTTGCAAAATTTGTCTAGCCCGCCTCACATGAAAAAAAAAAACAACAATAAAATGGTGTTTAATATAATCAACAGTAGTTATCTGAAAATACTAAGAAAAAAAGTTGGTCGCCACTCGGCGTCAACTCGAAAAAGTTGGTCACCCGAGCCAAAAGTTGGTCGTTACGGGCGACCGCGAAATCTCCACCCTGTTATTTGAACAGGCACATACAGCTTCAAAGTTTCAAACGAATGTGAATAGGCGCGCCGACGGACAGGCCGACGGACAGAACCCTAATGTTGCTATTAAAAGAAATTACAAAAGTAACAGTAACGACAGCAATAAAAGTGTTGAGGAAATAGCTTATCTACATTTCTCTTAAGAAACGCACCAAATGCAACTTGTACCTGACATCATTCCTCTCAAATAACGGACGATATTCCTCTAATTAAAAGGAAAATGTGCCTCATAAGAAATGGACAACATATCTGATATGATGCGGTCAATATGATGCGGTAATATGCTCCTTAAGGCATGGGCAACACTCCTCATAAGATACAGAGCCTCATAATAAATGGACAACATACCTCACAAGAAAGGGACGATATGCCTAATAAGAAATTGACAGTATGCCTCATAAGGTATAAAAACATATCTCATAAGAAAGGGACAGTATGCCTAATAAAATACGGACAATATGCCTCTGATGATACGGATAAACAAAGCTACACTATGCCTCACAAGAAAGCTACAATATGCCTCACAAGAAAGAGACAATATGCCTCATAAGAAAGTAAAATGCCTCATGAATGGCAACATGCCTCAATAGATATGGTCAATATGCTTCATAAGATAAACAAACATTCCTCATAAGAAACAGACAATATGCTTCATAAGCTACAGACAATTTGCTCATAGGAAACAGGCAATATACCTCATAAGTTACAGGCAAAATGCTTAAAAAAATACAAATAATTTTGTTCAATTGGAGCAATATTTTTTTTGATATATTTTTAAAGTTTCAAGAAATAATATCTTCAAACATACGAAACTGCTTCGTAAGTACTGTAAGAAGTTTTCCATAATTTTTTTTATTCAAAAAAATTTGTATCAATGAGTCGAGCTTCTCCCAACGAGCCCATGTCTTAAATAAGAGGGCCACACACATACGAACAGATGGACAGACAGACCTGAATCCAGGAATCCCATAACTACTAATTAGTTTTCGTAACAGCATAAAGAAATGATGCTAACCTTTTTTTGATTAACTGGTTTCTATACGTGATCCAGCACTCCTCAAAGATATGCAACACATACAAAATTAAAAACATGAGCAAAACTATTTATTCTGTACTAAAATTTCACACGTACATTTCTTTCAAAAATAAAGCCTCGTTAGTGCATGGTTTTCCCGTTGATTTCGAACCCAAAATGTGGTCACGATTTTATATCAGCTTTCACATGGATAATTCGTACCATATTTCCTGGTACGAATTAACAAGGAGTAAATTATGTATATATGTCACCTGTCACATCAGTGACTTTACAAAGTCATTGAAATTTTCAGCGCATATGTCAAACCTGTATATAATATGGTACATCATGATGCTTTCAATCAGTAAAGCACATTAATGTATGAGCCGAAATAATTAAAGGCTTGCCTCTCTAATTTTACGCTATCGTACTTTTTGTCATTAACGGGAAATGCGGGTATCTCACCTACAAATGACATTTCCTTCATACTCTCACAGGTTAATGCTTTGAGAGTATACATTCAAAAATTGAAAAGAAAAAAGGGGGTCATCGATGTTATAAGAGAAATAAAGACCCTGAAAGGTCGCGTACATTTACTATAGAAACCATTGAGAAACCATGGAATTTCAATCAAAATGCAAAATTCACACATAATCACAATTGACAATTGCCTCATTTTTCCCCTGTTTGAAGAACACGTCATATGAAATGTTTTAAGCAAATAAAAAAAATATATGTCACCCTATCAATAAGAGAATTATACAATCTTTTTGACAAAATCCCATTCACTCAATTGGTAAATGGTGAAAACAGTGTAATATGATTTTAATAGACAATATATCAACACAGGCCCTTTTAGGAACACAATATCAACACAGGCCATTTCTGGACACAACTTTACTTGTCTTTGAAAAGAATTTTTCGATCTAGACGGATTTAGTAGTTATTCATACTGTGTAACATGGATTTAAACTGAGCGACATTCAATGTAATGCGCATTTCGGTCGCTAGATGGCGCAGAGATACCCTTTAAAAACCTCCAAAATATAATCTACAAGTTTGCTTTGTAAACATATTAGCTGAGTTATCTGTAAAGCTGATGATTAATATACAAACTATAGACGGATATTTATGATTAAATATATATATTATAATGTTTACGCTTTCATCAGAAACTATAGTTTCCCTGCTTTTCAGTTAGTAAAATTTTAAATATTTCCTGAACAGAAGTTCTGTCACTCTTGGGTGACCCAAAGGTAATATATTCATTTATTAATCATTTCATTATAATTATTTACTGGATTAGTTAATGGAAAGAGGTTTCGATAAAACATAGAAGACACTGATCAACGGATTCAAAAAATGTGTGGCTTATTCAAGGTTACGATATGATTAACTTCTTATATAGCGTATGTATCCAAAGATCTGCTCAAAGCGCTGTACATAACACAAATAATAGTAGTAAATGAGTTAAAGTACAGAAGTTCAGCTATAAAATAAGGTATAAATACTGCTTACAACAGATTAGATTATACACATCACAGGCATTTAGTTAAAAGCTTCGTGAAACAGATGCGTTTTTCACTTAGTCTTGAACTGGTTTACACTAGAACAAGTCTTTAGGGTTTCAGGGAGATTGTTCCAAATAAATGGGGCGCATACACTGAAACTTCGATCGCCGGCAGTTGTTAGTCGCGAAAACGGCACTCTAAGTTGATTTAAACTGTTTGACCTTAGTGTGCGCTGAATTGGTTTTGCTTCAAGGTCACATAGGTAAGTAGACCCTTCACGGTTTAATACTTTGTAAGTAATAAGCGCAATCTTGCACAAAATGCTGTAGCGAACTGGAAGCCAGTGAAGATCCTTTAGGGCTTGGGTAATGTGGTCATACTTTTTTAATCCTAAAACTAGTTCTGAATGCGTTGGAGTTTTTGTAATAAGTCCTCCGTTATTCCGAATAGAAGACTGTTGCAATAGTCAAGGCGCGAGGTTATCAAAGCTTGCACTATGGTTTTTGCACTGTCGGCCGTTAGGTATTTTCAAACAGACCTGATTTTTCGAATGTTGCTATAGCAGATTTTAGTTAGATGATTGATGTGGTCAGTCATCTTAAGTTCTTGATCAAGTATAACGCCAAGATTCCGAACAGAGGTGCAGGCTGAGATGGTATCCTGACCAACTTTAATGGTGTTATAAATCACTTTGTCTAACTGTTTAATTACGAATTATGTTTTACTTCCATTTAACTTTAGTTTATTGGTTGACATCCACTCAGATATCCTAGTTACACACTTTTCTAATGGTGATTTAGCTTCGGATCGGATTGAGCTATTGTTAAATTTGGGTTTGTGGCATTATACAGTTGCGTGTCGTCAGCGAACAAGTGGTACATGATAGAAAATAATAAGATAATATGTCCAATTGGTTTCGTGTATCTACTGTAGATCCAGGGCCCTAATCCAGACCCTTGTGGAGCGCCCGTTTCTGGGGGAAACAGCTTGCTACACAAGTTCATTGACAGATACCTTTTGTTCACGATCACTTAAGTAAGAGCTGAACCATTTGTGGGCGTTGTGCGTCACACCAAACTAGTTCTACTCCGTTAATATCTCCGAAAATGCACAATCCCTGTCATCCCTGGTGGACGCTTTTTGCTATAATATCAGTCGTTTTACAACAAACAACAACTCGATTTTGACTGGAATTGCTCGTGAAATTTCTGAAAGCTTTCTCTGCTGAGAAAGAACAGAAGAAAAGTACCTTGGTCAAAAAAATATAATTACCAAATTCTTTTACATGAAGTCCTTGATGCAAGAATACCCACTTCACTTCCCAGTTGCCGTGATGTTAAAAAATCACAAAAAACAAACAAAAACAAACAAAACAAAACAAAACAAAATTCGGAAAAGGATGAACATGTATATTGCTATCAAGAAGGCACACATTGCCACTGGTCATGGAGGCAGAGACAAAATGATCAAGGAACTGAAAAAAGAAGTATACAAACACTACCTAAGAAGGAACGATTCAGCTTACTTCCTTTTGCGCCGAACGCGAATGGAAGAAAAAAACGCTCAACCATAGAGCGAACTGTTGTGCGCCCATTTCTTACAAAAGAATTCTGTTCAAGAGAACAGGTTGATCTCATAGACATATGGCGCAAGGAGATCACACCATGGTGTACCAGGACCATTTAACAAAATTCTGAGTACCCCCCTTTGCCGAATAAACAGGCAGCCTGTAGGGTCTTTCACCTCTTGGACCTATTTTGGAACTTTTGGCGCCCCACCATATATATATATATATATATATATATAGGCAGGGGTGGAATTTGCGGAATTTGCGAAGTTGTGTTGTAGGAAGCGTCGTTTACTAAACGTTCTTCAAGTAACAGAGACAGATCTATTAGGTTTAGATGCTGATTCGTCTCCACTAACTTGCATCTGTCACATAAAGTACTTCTATAAACCACGCTTTCTACTGTACAATTTCGCAAATACCACAAAAAAAGTCAATTCCCTGTTCTACAGAGCTCTTTATGTTTGAACAAATTTGGAAGTTTTTGTTCAATTTGATCTCACTTAAATCTCAGCTACGCGAAGCTATGGTGGTGAATGATAAAGGTATCACTGTGTTTTATCAGTACGACCGTTTAGCCTCGCCACAGTGACTGCCAGCAAACAGTATACGTGCCAATATAAGGCGATTAGAATGCGCTCCAGTAACACACGGCACTCCTGTTCAACGAAAATGACCGATAAATCGACTTTATCAGATCACCAGTGAAAAGCACCCGCAAAGCTTACACCTAGGGTTGGTAAACGACCAAGTTGCCAAGCTGGTATTCAGATTTGAGAGTGCTCCCAACTATTAGAAGGCTTTTGCTAAAAAGAGGTCAAAGACTCGCCACAGCGTACATCCCTCCTGTGGTAATAATGTCCGTATTCACACGAATACAGGTATTAGCAAATATGATGAAAGCATCCTAGGTCCAAGCAACTGTTTGTCCGCCGATGCATTGGCCTTGGACAATGAAACAGAACGAACATATTTTTTGTTATTTTATGGACAATGTTTAAAATATTTTCTGTCATTGTGTTATAATAGTGAGTGATAATGATTTACCATACTTTGTATAATTCGGTAACAAATTACGAGTGCCTGAATACATTACAGCTCATGGTGCGGTCCATACTGTTCAGCACATAACACGCGTCTGACATTCTACCGAAATAAATAAGACATAAAACCAAGATGCATCTGTTTGTCTTCACAAAAAACTTGGAAATTAGCATGATCAATAACCGAACCATGAATAGTGTACCCGGTGCTATAAAAAACAAAGGTTTTGTGCAGTAATTTTAGGCTTACACCCGGCATCACTTTAACGTGTAGTATATGCTCACTCACATAAAAACAATGCCGTGAATTGGAAAGAAAATAGTTTTTAATTCAAAATATATGAAAAATTACGCTGTTATAGATAATAAGATTATCAGAGCTTCGAGGGAGGCAGTGAAAATAGGTCGCTCTCGGTGCACTGTTATGACCAAGACCAAGCTTTGCGATTGCGAATATTATTTCTTTATTTCTGACGTTGCCAGATAACATTCCTGGTTAATCTTTCAACTCGGCAAAAACCTTACCACGGCAAGCCACGAGATGTCAAAACATGACAGGCAGAAGTCTCTAAAATCAACATACTCGATTTCTTCCCTTTTCATAAAAAGTTCATTATACTATTAACCAGAAGGGGCCACATCCCTACATATCACCAAGCGAAATGAAGGCGAAAATGCTTGACTCTTTGTTTCTAGGAACTTTACCAAGAAGTGAGAGTATTTTTATACCCACACAAAGGATGATAAAATCCTATGCTATTACCTCACCAGAAGAAAAATCTATGTTTTTTGCAACTGAAGAAACTCATACTATTACTGCAACAGAAGAAACTTCTATGCTATTACTACAACAGAAGACACTCCTATGCTGTTACGGCAACAGAAGACACTCCTATTCTATTTCTGCAACAGAAGACAGTACTATGTTATTACTGCAACACATGACACTCCTATGTTTTTTATGCAACCGAAGAAACGCCTATGCTATTACTGCAACAGAAGACACTCCTATTCTATTACCACAAAACAAGAAACGCCTATGCTATTACTGCAACACTTTCAAAATAATTTAAAGAAAATTTAATTTTGCTTTCACTAAATACGCTTCAATGTTCTCAAGGTTTTACGGCGAAATTACGTAAATTTAATTCGTTTAAATAGTTTGCACTTCTCAATAATATCAAAGGTAGAAAAGTTCATGAAGGGTGTGCTGGTCTTTTTGAACTCATTAAAGCGACTAATTTTTTCAACAAAATAAAATCACTACTAGTCTCCGTAAGATTACCGACTTTCAGCAAGAATACAGGCCTTTAAGCGCACTAAGGGTGTAAATTCATAAATTCAAGGCCGAGTATTGCCTGTAAAGTATCATATCGCATTATCGCTCCAAAACCACCTAAATTTAACTAAATCTACGCGTTTACAGGCAAATAACGATACGGAACGTAAATAAAGTAATTTTAGCAGTGCGTTGTTTATGTTGTAGATAAATTAGAAATAAGTAATAAATAATTCTACCACAAAGTTTTATTATCTGAAAAAAGATATCGTTGAAAGTCTAGAAATTTATAGAACATAAATCTTTTAACAACCTCTATATATCTGTGTACCGAAACATGTGCACTGTGTATTTATCACGAAAAATTCATTTTAAGGTGTTTATCTATGATATAAACGAAGCCTAAGACTTGCGTCTGTTACATGTTTTTTTTGGGCTACTTATTTATAAAAATATCCAAATTACTTTTTCTCACGCTTATTTACAGAGCTGTTTCCGCTGACAAAGAACAGGTGAATCCTGATTATTATATACGATTACGTGAGATCTCGTTTGAAAAAGTTGTTCTAACTTTATTATGTCTTGCACTTAAATATAAAACAATCCATGTGTATTGGCAGCCATGCCATTCAAGCACAGTCATGGCCCAGATTCTAGGACTTAAAATGCCTGATTAATCAGTCCAAATGAAGCAAGCACATTTTCTAGTTAAAATTACTGTTGTTCCTACAAATATCTTTGAAAATAATAACATTACTGAAGTCGGCGAAGAAGCCACATTATCAGCAAAAATGTTGATACTAAAAGTACATCCCTCTATGGGTTGCGGAAATCTTAAGAATACGCCACTGCCTTCTGTTGCGTGCATGGCGTAGGAGGCGACTAATTGGAATTTCTTTCTTCCTAAATCTTCTTTTATTATTTCTTTGTTCTTCCCTCTTTTTGTCACTTGTTCCTTTAGTAAGTGCGTCCTAATATACCCATATTAGTTGGTGAACGGGACGTTTAACACAAAACCAACAATCAAACAAATAGTAGATATATTACTATTACTCAAGCTGAATGATCAAAGGTTTTGTAAGAACGATCAACCAAACAAAATTCAATCAATAACAAAACAATAGCATAGAATTAAATATAGAACTAATGATATCTCAAACAATGTTAAAACACAGTTACGATTGTAACGTGATTCGACTGGGACAGGCTAAACATACCTCCTTGTTTATCATACGCTTAACCATAAACAATTGGTGTTTCGAATAAGATGTCAGCAGTTAAATTGCACACCAACTTGCTAAGACGAAAGAAAAGAGAAAAGAAACAACGTAAAACAGTATTTACTCAGAGGAAATAAAAAGTGGCAACCAAAAAGTTTTTTTTAATCTCAAACTTTTTAAATAGAAAATTGGTTATTATAAATCCAATTGTTCTTCTGCCAAGAAATTTAACATTTCTTTCATTTTTGCACGGTCGTTTTGCAATCAAAACATATTTTCTACACTTTTTCACATTTAGGCCACGAGGTTACAAGCTAGTACGTCATAAGTGGCACTGGTCAGTGAAGCGTGCAGTACAAGTGCAAAATATAGATAAATTATCCTACCATGCTGATAGCGCCATATATTCTACATATCAGACTGTATAATTTAGTACGACCTATGGCTAAATGCTGTTGTTTATATACCTGTACGTTGCGGGAAATAATGAGAACGCTGTCTGATGCTGTTGATTTTTGTATGTATTTTTTGTGATGTATTAGAGTTTACTGGTGCCTGTCTACACTTGATGAGTTCTCTTTGATTCGACAAAGCAATAGATAAATATCAAAGGAGTGAAGTACATTTTTAGAACAATGTAAAGTCTCCATTCTAAATATTGGACTTTCAACACATACAAGAACAATGAACACATAGATATATTCTTTATCTGTCCCTCTCCGAGTCATTTTTATTGAATCCGTTTACAGCCTTTAGAATAACAACAGATTATCTCAAATAGAGATATATTCTGCGGTTGATACCTTTGTAAACATTTGTTGTCATTCCATGTAGATTTAACAAATATTTTTAATCCGTAAAGCTACGGCAAAATGGCTTCGTTTCGGTTGAGCCTCTTATGTTGCAACTACAGTCACCGATCAGTCCGATACAACAAATTTAATAAGGAGAATAAGGAAGGCAAAAATGCCACCTGAATTTTTTAACAATTAGGTGTTCCTATATCATGATAAAAGATACTTTTATAATCACAACTAGTTCATAGACTCAAACGAATGAGAATGAGGAAGAATTAAGTCAATAAAAAATTGCAAATAGAAAAAGATTTGCAAAGTTCGGCAAGTATTTGGTAAATACTGCATCCAATCGGCCATCTGAAATCTTTTTCTTTCCAGCTCACTGTCTCCTGTAGGCTATTTTTAAAGCCATATCAATTATGCAAATCCAAAATATGTGTCTGTCTTTTCTTTGTTCGAAAATGCAAAGAGTGAAAGTTTAACTGACAGTTTTGCAGTGAGAGTCAGTTATTTCTTCCAACATAAATGGGAGTTTAAACAATTTCGATTTGTCGAACAGAGATCCCTGTCTTTTTTGGTAATCGCATAATTATCACTCAATTAGATCAAACAGGAAGGCATAAATATATCACGAAATAGTTTTTTGCATTTAAAACAACAGAAAGGTAAGACATTCAAATGGAGAATTCGAATGCAGTTTGGTAAACAGGATTCGTACTAACGAAGAAAAATATTCATTGTTGTAAGTTTATGTATGGTTGCCAACAAGAGGCTTTGCTTATTATAACAATGAAATCTTCCTTTGTTTGTTATGTATCAGTAAAATATCTGTCTGACCTTTGTTTATTTCATAGATAACATACACTTCTCAAAACAGTTAGGCTGCTTCCTATAACCGATAATCCTTTTGTTTGGTGGGTGATAACACGCACTCAAGAGCGTAGCTTAGACATCAAGAAAAAGTCAGAACTAAACACTGAAGTAAAGAGAACTGTGACATTTGTCTCGTTAACTTCGCTCGTGCTTATATGAGTTCTCTAATTCTTCTATGACAACCATCAATAGAAGTAAATTGTAGTGTAACTATTTGCGCTCATAATTAAATATGAGTACTTGTTTTGTTCGCCCGTATC
The DNA here is from genome assembly GCA_949752745.1 of Protula sp. h YS-2021. NCBI lineage: Eukaryota > Metazoa > Annelida > Polychaeta > Sabellida > Serpulidae > Protula > Protula sp. h YS-2021. The sequence goes on from OX457030.1 coordinate 23,422,601, forward strand.
TTGGAGTTCAATCAAGTATCTTTGATTTGTTGACACAAACATTGAAAAGAAAAGAAATTCTATAGCCCAGATCATATAGAGGGGATAGACACTGGAATGACAACCAACGAAATTATCTATTAAAACCACAACTGACCCCGTGACTTTCAAGACCTTTGTTAGTTGCATTTCGTCAATAACGCTTGCAAATGAAATATATGGAATCAAACAAGGAATGCAACACCAATATCTGTTGCAAACAATGCTATGACGCATAAAAATAGAGCTTAAACGTTCAGATTGCAACAGTCAAAAAGTGCGACATTACAGAGCTTTGAACCTTCAACGATCATTTATCTTAAACGAGAACATATTTCTCAAAGGCCAAATATTAAAGATTTAGCCAATAAATACTTTTAAAATAATTTCTCTCTTCGAGTAAAATTTCAAAAACATTTCAGCCTGAATATTAGGGTTCTTGTCCTTTGCAGACAAGTCAATGTTTTTATTTTCAGACTCCGAAACCTTTCTAGAAAACTTACTTGCCAGTTTGAAAATATTTCAGAAAAAAAGAACGGCATCACTTCTCCTATCCCCCAGTCCTCACCAAGAATTGCGCGTAACTGAAGGTGATTTTGCAGCCTTTCTTATAAAAGCAATACAAGCATGTCACCATGCCTAGCGTATTTAGCATGTGCAGTTATCATTCAAGAAATGAACAGTGTGGCTGTTTGCGCATACGATAGGTTCGAGCAACTGCTGCAGATTTTATATGTTGTTTTTGGCGGTAAAAAATCCTGTTTTTGTTTCGCGTGTTTGCTCACGAAAATAAAAACAAAGAAGAAAACAAAAATTGAGGTGCACAACTGCAGATCAAATATACGTATAAATATAAATTTGGTAGTCATAGCGCCAGTACGGTCACAGCAGTAGTAAAGACAAAATAAAAAACAGTAGAGAGAAGAAGGTCCAAAACATTGGCCCCGTACAGCTTCAATATACTCTTTCCAAGTCTTCTACTTATTGCCAAGTGTTAACAACCCAAAGTTAGCACATGCTTCGGTAACTGTAACACAAACCCTACTTGTTGAAGCCTTATCTGCTTGATAACAAAGGAGTACAGTGATGAAGGCAATCCGTTGGTGGTGGTGGTGATATGTGGTGGTGGTCGTGGTGGTGTGTCTGTGTGGACGGGGAGTCAGTACGAACGTTATTTAATTACACTCCAACGTACTTAATTTGAACTTTAAATATCTGTCATTGTTTAAACAAGACAAAAGATTTTACCAATTATGAAATAAAATGATTTGTAATGATACATCAATCAGATGACTTTCACAGTTCCTGCACTACTATTTATTTTGCTTTTCCAAAGCTTGACAAGAATACGTTATAATCCCCTAGCCCAACTTTGTTGGCGAAGGGGATATAACATTTGGTTCCTCCGACCGTCCGTCCGTCCGTCGGTCCGTCCGTCCGCCACGCTTTTGGGTAGTGGTCTTGCATACACAACTCCGAACAGGTAAGCACACACATTTCAAATCCTATACAGATTTACTCCTCATATATTGTAGTTGTGCACCTCGTATTCAGTTTGTCCGACTTTTCATTCATTTAGCCAAAACTGAGATCGAAGCTTAGCATATTTTGCGATTATAAAGGCTATATGGTCTGAGTATTTTTTGTACAACGCCGAACGGGTAAGCACACACATTTCAAATCCTATACAGATTTTCTCCTCATATGTTGTGGTTGTGCACCTCTTTTCATTTATTTAACCAAAATGGAGATCGAAACGTAGCCATTTCATTTGAAAGTAATGCATGCATACAAACTGAACTTGTTGAATATGCCATACTGTGTTTATGTTACAAAACGTGCGAAGGGCGAGGGGATTTGCAACGTTCCAGTGCTTTTGTCTCCCTTAAAGTTTCGTATAACTGTGAACTCGGGGTTAGGCTATAAAATACCATAAATATTCTCAACATCTATGAAAATACATAATAAATGTCTTGAGTGGTTTAAGGGTGATATGCTTACACGATTTTTATGACAATACATTTTTAACAAACACTAGAAAAATTTAAATTTTGGTAAGAACGTTCTTCCAAAAAGGCAAAAAATAACTTTGATAGCTCGAATAGTATCGATTGGCGGTTAACATCATAGACATGTTACAGCGTTAATTTGAAAAATATATATATATAATTCTAAATTACTCAGTACCTAGATAGATAATTTGTAAATGGTATAAATTAGTCTAGTTTGTAACTTACGTTCAATCTCATGAAAATTAACAGTTTTCAATCTCAAAAGAAGATTAACCGGCATATGAAATAGGGACTTTTGAATAAATTGGAATAAAATGATGCTATATGTTAGTGCCTATAGCACAGAATCGTTTGTTTAATAGACACTTTACATATGAGTTTCTTAGTAAGAAACTGGAGTGTTCCACGACGAACCCATCAAGTCTGACTACAAAAGCAGATTTACCACAGTTGGATATACATGGCCGTTCACGTCATAAATGTTCCGACATTGAATGATAACATTTATTGAGATGTCTTATGACGTCATGTGGAAATATAATTTTGATCATGACGTCACTGGTATTTTTTCTCTAATTGCTCTGCTACAGTTTACGCTACAGGGAATGATAAAGAAAACAGCCAAATCTCAGTAACCATACATCAAAACACCACGGCGTGAATTGCACTTTGATACTTTTTACAGTCTATCGCTCTGCCTAGAAATAAAGATAATAACAGACTTCTATTTGTGTATCTGAATCGCTCTAATTGTACGGCCGAGGTATAATTTTTGCAGTGCTTTATACAAAAGCACTACAATAAAAAATAACAGACGATCGGTAACTGATTTATTACTTTCGGTCATTGAGAGTTTTCCTCTTTTAATCCAGACACCATTGGTTGTAAAGCCATTTAGTCACTGCAGACTCAATGGCATGGCTTATAAATTCAAGTTGGGTGTTTTGATTGCAAGTTAATCCCAACGGAGATGTTAAACTTGCTTGCGATTTGAATTTGGTTAAAATTCAAAATGCATGAGAACAGTCAGAATGCATATAGATAGACTCTTTTATCTTATAAACTGACTGAAAGCATGTACTTTAAAAAGAGTCCACCGCAATACCCAACAGCAATACAATGTACCTTGCAGTGTTGAAACTGACATAAGCCAAAGAAAAGCAGCCCCGCAGAAACTTAGCTTTTTTTCGTTTTAAAATCTTAAATGAGTTGTGTTGTTTGTAGCTGTTGTAGACATCTGACACCCTTTGGAGTTACATACAAAAAAGAATCTCATCTTATTTTCTCACCTATTTGTCGTAATTTTTTTCCTTCTCAATAGAAATTAGTTAATTTGAGGTACTGGAACATAAGGCTTGATTAATGGGTGTTCGGTGGGCTTGCAATTTAATAAAAATTGATTAGCTTGGATTTCAAAATGGCAAAAAGTACACTGTTACGTAAAAATGAACAGCATATGTATTTAAGAAAAAAAATCTTCTACATTTTCTTCCATCTCAAAGAAAAAATAAAAATCACTCATTGAATGGATCTTATTCAATGAAAACCATTCCAATTTTTTTTAGAAAATCAGTAAGAAGCAACGAAAAGATTAATGATCAGAATTAATCACAACAACGCAGAGCTCAAATAAAACGTATCAAAGCTGATCACAAAATAACTTAACAGTTCTTCTTGAATATAAATAAATCAGAGTAAATATGAAAGAAATGGTGAAAAGCTATGCGCAGGGTGGCCCTGCTTCAAATGCTACTTTTATGTTATTGGGGATTCCCTACAGAAAAAAACTACTGTGTGTTTCTTAGATATACAGAAGCAGCTATGCATTACTGAACTCGGTGGAAAGAGAAAAACAAAATGATTTTTCCTCCCGGACAGTTGACTGAATTACGATTCAAAATTTGAACCGACCGACTTGTTGCAAATGTTTAAAAGTAAGACAAAATAGCCCGGAAGCTTGAAAAATATTTAACTCTTTTTATGAGAACTTTTCGTAAATTTCGCGGTTTCTTCTGTTTTTCTTTAAAAATGGCAACAGCAAAAATTGGAGTGGATGAACTTTCCTTAAACCTGGCTGAGAAAAGTTTATTTTCTTCCGGTACGAATCTTTTGTACAACTGCATTATCAGCTAGACCCATTTCGCTACCAATAACGAAATTTACACTTTTCAGCGCCCAAATAATAATCTGAATAATCATTTGCTAAAAAGTAAGGTCACCATGAGGAAGTATTTAGCTCCTGAGCTTAATTATAGTCATGCCAAATTTCAAGAATTTGTTGGAGAAGACATGTTCCTAGTCCATAAAAACAAATGAGAAAATAAACACAGACTAATAGACAAACGCACACGAGTGGGCCATGCATGAACATAATTTTATCCTGCTCTAATGAAAACTGTAAGAGTGGTAGCGTATGCTCACATTTTACATACGGCGGACATACGTGAAAACTGGCTCCTTGTGAAATTGGTCACAGTGAATAGGCTTTACTGTATTTATTTTTTGTGCAATCAGACACATCCTTCGCCAAATATGTGTTGCCATGCCCCCCCCCCCCATCCCCCCCCCTGCCCCCGCTTAGACGTGGCCATTCTCCGCTTCAAAAATCTTCAATTTTTTTTGAGGAACTTTTGGAATGTCTTTTTACACAGTAAATCCTGCGGAACTAAAGTCTCCAACTGCCATTTCAAAAATAGCAATAAGGGTTAACGACTCGTTTTTCCTTTATGCTGAGTAGTAAACACTAAAAAGTTCAGTTGTGCAGTGGCTTTACCTTAAACGATGACAAAGGAAATGCAGAACTTTATAAATTGCTCACTTCACTGGCCTAATGGTCGTCAGATCAACGACAATGTTGGAGATAACCCTGTGCATGTACACCCCTCAGCAGCACAGTACTCAATGGTTAAACGATGCTGTGAGTGCACTGTTTTCTGCGCACAATATAGTGAATAGTTGCATAAGCGTTTTCTTTAATGCCGAGTTTTACAGGGATTTTGAAGTACTGTGGGTTATAGATGGATGGTGTTAACTACTTGCCAGGGCATTTATCTTAAATTTCTTGTAATTTGAAAATTTCAGTGTCAGATGAATTAAAATCAACATTAGAAATGACAAAATAACAAAAATTGATCTAATGACGTTATAATGACGTCACAGGTAAAGAAGTAGGTCACCAAAAAACGTAGTCTCATAACGTATTTTACTCGGAAACTGAAAGCGCAACCGTATTAGAAATATTTAGCTTTAGAAACTTCGTGACGTCACAAGACGGCAATGATGACTTCTTAGGTAAAAATGAAGATCCCACGGTCAGCTGTAAGTGTGGCAAATTTAATTTTCCTAGCTCCAGCCGTTTCGGAGGAGTTGTGTGGAACTCTAGGGGAAACGGCGTAAAAAGGGGAAAAAGAGAAACTTTCGAAATTTCCGTTAAAGCAATAATTCCTTTGGACTCCAAGTGTAAACAAAAAAGACTGGTATGTTAGTTTGACAGTATTTGACACCTAAGCGTTGCCCTGTACAAGATCTATTAATAATAATAATAATAATAATAATAATAATAATAATAATAATATTAATAATAATAATAATAATAATAATGATAATAATAATAATAATAATAATAATAATAATAATAATAATAATAATAATAATAATAATAAAAGCTGCAATATTTATTACTTAAAATTTAATTAGTTCTCTTTTTGAATTAAAAATCAACATGTACATGGTTATTTCCATAGTGTCATCAAGAAGAGGCTTATTTTCAGTCTTACTGTCTCCTGACATCATTTCCTCTAAATCGAACCCTTCCCTGGCAAAAAGTGTTATTTTGGGGGTCAAATGACCGAAAAATGGCCGAGTTTAAAAACGAAAATAAGCTATTTCTTCTTGAACTGACAACAGTTGTCTGCAAAGAAGGACAAACTTTCTTTTGAGCCTCTGTGTCATTTAGCGTCTCCAATTAGTAAACTGTCCTAAAAAATGGCGCCTGCATGTGTCCACTACGACATCGGGACAAAACAATGAATAATTAAATTTATTTATCTAACACTCATTTTATATCGCTTTACTCAAACGGTTGGATATGCCAACTGAATTAAATTAGTTTGATCTTGAAAGGTAAAGCTTTCTCTTCCAAGCCAAGCAATCGCCATGATCACAATACATCACTCTGTTATTGGGGTGACGTAAGCACTGACTGAATTAAAATTCCTTTTTTTTCTCGTGGGAAAATTCGGCTGTTCTGTTGCAGATTTCGCTTAATGATCTGTGACATAAGGGTAGGTTTGGCTGTGTTGCACTTGTAACTTTCCATCAAAGACTTCCACTAAATGGTGTTAATTCCTGTACCTGTACAGCATCATCAGTGGAGTATTTTTTCACTTCACAAATCACCACTCTATTGAACACTGTATTTAATTAAACTCTTCAATTATTTCGGAAAATAAAAAGCGATCCTTTCTTTTAATTAGTTTGCACCTGGGTTTCCAGTTTTAAACTAGCAACATATTCCATTACTTAAAGCTTTACTTGGAACAAACTCATAGCTCATTACCGGATATCAGTCTGATGTACGCAGAAATCTGAGCTCTTTTTGCTGAATGCTTCAGTTTCAAATTTTCTAGGTTTCCTTTTGGGCTTCTGCACTCGGGCATTTTTTGAGATCAAAGAATTATTTTTACAGACTTAAAAATCTTAAGGGAGACACACATTCATATAAAATTTAACGAAACGTCAATTAAATTTCGGAGATGAAAATTTGAATTAGTGGTATCACTAATAGCAAAGCAATTTTTGATCTCAAGAATTTGGTTATTTTTTGTATAGAAAAAATTAAAAGAAAGATTCTGACCAGTCATTATATTATTCACAGGTGTGTGCTTCTGAATTTTTTTTTTATAAAAATAGACTGATATTTTGATAACAAAAATCAGTTTTTGAGATCAAAAAATCATTTGCAGATTTTAAAATACAAATGAAAAAAATCTCAAACATAAATAATGATATATGGAATAAATTCTTGATATCAATAAAAGGAAAATAAATTATTGGGCTCAAAATTGATATTCTGCCATCAAATATTTCATTTCCGCTATCAAGAATTTGAATTTTTGCTCTCAAAAAATCAATTTTAGATATCACTAAATCATTTTTGATATCAATATCTATTTCCTGATATCTCTAGATATTTACTGATAGCAAGAATTATTTTTTTAGATCAAGAATACATTTAGAGATATAATTACAGATTAATTCTTGATATCGAGATAAGAATTTTTTACATTAAAAATTAATTATTGACATCAACAATCAATCTTTGATATAAAAATAATTCTTGATATCAATAATTCCCTAACAAATGTTAAAATGGCATCCCATTTTAAACTGCAAATTGTGAACTTCATTTCATCGGTTGATGTGACTTGAGCTGGTCTTTTAACTTAATTGTTACATGACCTGAGTAACTGTTGTAAACCGTTGATAAATCATGTAAAAAGGCCTATATTTAACTATTTTGAGTCAACATAAAAATATTACTGACAAGTTACGAAAATTGTCAACGTTTTTTTTATTGGTTAACAAGTATTCATGCCTACTCAAAATAAGTCAATATACAAGCATGTCCAAGGACATGACCCAGCCGAGTTACCAAACAAGGAAAGAGAGAAAAACTCTGAAAGGCCTAAAAATGAGAACTTTGTTTCCTAACGTAACTTTTTCATAATTTTAATACACAAAAACAGTTTTCCCGGGTGGAAGCTACCCGAAAAGGGATGTTGGAGAGGTTTGGTTTTTCGCGTATTTATCGACATTTACACAATTTCACAAAATTTTAAAAATTCCACCATTTCGGCTTTTTTTTTTTTTTTGTCATTTGCGAAGAAAGCAACGTCCAGGTGGAGAAGCACTTAAGAAACTTTCGATTAAAATTTTATAACTATTTGGAAAAGACTGAGAGAAATGAATCGTTTGACAATTAAGTTATTTACTAGCATTTATTCCAGTTTTTGCCAAACTTCAAAGTTCCGCCATTTCGGCAGTGTTTGGCCAATCGCAAAAAAAACAACAAAAAAACAAATAAATAATAGCCCGGTAGGCGAACTCCTGGGGAACATCCCTGCGTAACATCTAAACGATTGGAGTAAAACTGCAGGAGTAGCATTTTAAAAATGGGTCAAATCGGGCACAAAAAGTGCCGCCATTTTGTCAGTTTTTCGTCAGTAGTCAAAAAAGAAATAGCCAGGTGGAGGCCCACCCCGGGAACATTCCTGCGTAATATCAAAACGATTGGAGCAAAACTGTAGGAGGAGTACGTTTTTAAAGGAAAAGTTTAACATACGCACACACATTCAAACCCCTTATAGTGATACGACTAACCCAGTCCGACAAAGTCGGCTGGGTCAATAAGGGGCGTTAATACATCCAACACGTTTTTCTATTTGTAGGGATGGTGGTCGCCTATTCTATTCTTGGAGGCTTCATTTTCGTGGCCCTGGAGGCGCCTCATGAGAAGAAGGTCAAGCATGACGTCATCGCCTTCAAGAACGACCTGATTGAGGAGATCCTGAGTGAGGCCGTGAAGCTCCACTGCGACTCGGCCAATCAGAGCGCGTTTCTGTCTTCGGTGGCGGAGATATTCGTGAAGTTTCAAGAGGAGGTGTACGTGGCGGTGAAGGAGAAGGGCTGGGACGGGAAGGACGATCATCACGAAGCCGACCTGCAGTGGTCGTTCGCAGGGGCCTTGCTGTTTGCCGTTACTGTTATAACCACCATAGGTGAGTGTTCAAAAACACCTGCTGTTTAAAAGGTTGACTCTTGGTGTAATAAAATATTTGAATCTCACCAAATGTGTCAAAACTCAAAGCACTCAGAAGGGTAATATACACTTCGATCAACAGATTACAGGCTGCTCCTGAGGTAATGTTACAATATCACCTCTTCTGTTTTTATTATTAGTTCACAGTTGATTTTTTCAATAGGCTCGGTTCATATTGCTCCATAAACTGCAAATATCTTAGAGTGGCAACATAAAAATACATGAACAATAACAAAATTTACGAAAAAAAACAGCATCTACTTGTGACAAGAAATGACCAGTTTTGACAGGCAGCCCCGGTATACCATGCGAAAAGCCAAAAATACTTTGTCACAAGGGTGCAAATAGACATGGACAGATTATTCCATGGCGTTTGTCCTTCAATAAAAGTCACGCTATCTAACATAACTATTTGTTATCAAATCCCAGAGAGTAAATCTTTTATCTTCATTGTTATCGACAGTAAGGTCCTCGCGTCCTTATCTCGGAGATCAGTGTCATATCTTTGTCACAGTAATGTATGCATCCTATCAATTGTGCCTCTTATCTCTCCAAAATTGTCCATTTTATTAATCTCTTGCTTTCTTGACAGTTGCAAGATACCCTGGTATTTTGGATGCTGTACTATATTATATATATATATATATATATATATATATATATATATATATATATATATATATATATATATATATATATATATATATATATATATATATATATATATATGAGCATGAGTTTCTCTTTTTGAATTATAATTGATGAAGTTGACAAAGGAAACAAATGGCAGAGCTTCGACTACGGAGTCAAGCGGTATTTATTTTCCCATCATTCCGGATAAGGTTTCGTTTGAATAAATCCTTCACAACAGAGCCCAGACACAAGACAAATGCGTACCTGTTCCGACAGGTGTATTTCCCGATCAATCAGCAAGGGCCAAAACACACCCGCTTTATTCAGTGCAAGCAACAGCGAATTAAAGATTTTTAACTAATGCACAAGAAAATGTAGAATTATCAAGATGTCTGCTGTTTTTTCCTTTCATGGAGATAAAGATCAAAATAAGTTCCCAAAAATCTAAATTAACATGACGCTTGGGATTTTGCACAACTTCGACTAGAATGTTTAATTTTGTATTAGCACCTCATTTCCAAAAGAAGAAAAAAACAATAAATAGCCGAAACCTTGAATAATTTGTAAGATTTCTTGGACATAACCAATTTTATCTATTTTTTGTCCCGATTTTTTTATCCTTTTCGTGTTTATGAAAAAAACAACAAACAAACAAACGAACCACGTTCAAATCCCGATACTCAGAAAAGCGGAGTCAGTGCCCGGTCTGCAGGTTTCGCTCTATACGGAAAGCAAACGGCTGCGTGAACCGGGGTGGTTGGCCGTGGCAGGTCGTTCATAAAATAGGCAGCCGGGGTGTTCGTGGGTTTGTCTAGGGAAGTGCGTGGGGCTATATAGAGTGGATGACGTCACAAATTTGATGTATGGTTTGTGGACGGCACAGGGGTGAGGAGGGTAAGCAGATCCGAAAATTTTGACTAAGTGCGCGCAGGTAGAAATCCAGGAATGCTTGTAAGCCTAAAGGTAGCGGGTGACCTCATTGTATCTGCGTACAGGGGTAACAGTCTAAAATGTCTCCTACGCGCTTGATAGATGACTCCTTTCGTTCGAAGCAATGAACCTTCTCTCTCTCTCTCTCTCTCTCTCTCTCTCTCTCTCTCTCTCGCTCTCGCTCTCTCTCTCCCTCTCTCTCTCTCTCTCCCTCTCGCTCTCTCTCTCTCTCTCTCTCTCTCTCTCTCTCTCTCTCTCTCTCTCTCTCTCTCTCAACCTACTTTTAGTATATCAGCGTCTTCTAGCACCATTGCACCATCTTGAACTTTGCTTAGGGTTACATAAAACACGCCATAACCTGAGCCAGCGTATGTTCGAACGGCTGCCTCAAGGAAAAAAACACATCTGGCTGTCTGTTTTGAGGTCAGAAACTCGCCATATTTCTTCAACTTAAATGACTTTAAGGTCATTTAAGATCTCGTAGAAAGGTTTATTCCCGCTGCAATCTTGCGCGAGTGTTTTCCTAAATGTTAAAAAAGCAACATGTTTTCTATCTTAGATGATTTCATTTTTTTAAAAATCTGCGCTTGTGGAAAATGAGAAAAAAGTGCAGCACACATCAGACTTGCAACTTTGCTAGAAACAAATTAACAGTTAATTGGGTTTTAGAAGGTGGATTTAATTCGAAGTTACACAGGGCACGTGACAAAATGGAAGTGACGTTTGATTGGCGTCTAGACAACGCAGCAGGAAGTCGGACAACAACGGTAAACAGGTTCAATCCACCCGTCCACCTCCGCGTGGCCCATCTTAACTCAGCCCGCGAGGATTATACCAATAGCGTCAGTGTCTTGTCTCTCCTCATTTCTTTTTCAAAGAGTATGTTGATTTTTCCGAAGTGTATTTTCAAGACTTCTGCTTTTTTTTTAATTGCTGGTGGCAGCATGGCACGTGTGAAACCAGTAAAAGTCCATGATGAGTGAAGAAATGTCGGCGCCGCAGAGGGTCTCGTCCGAAAATAGTGGCGCTTTTTAACAAAGCTTTGCTTCAACAAAAAGTGATATGGGGAAGGGCAAAAGACAGTGGTGGTAAATCCCTGTCTGCCGCTGTCCGCCTTTGCATAGACGCTTTACCCGTGAAAATTATCTGTCCGTGCCACGATCCGAGACAGGATATAAATATTATTGTTAGGAATACACAAGCATATAGAATGGTATTATGCTTCCGGCGTGCTGCCCACGCACTCACATGTTATCACGGCGCAAGAACAAGAGAGCCTGGTGACTCATCGTTGTTCGGAAGCTGAGATGACCTATCCATAGATTCATGCAGTAATGGGCCGTCCAAAAAGTAATCCCCCGTACACTGAATTCGGGTAAATTCCCCCCTTCCCCGTCTCTAATTTATGACGTCACTAGTTGACAACAACACAAGCGTACCCACACCACCCGAGTAAATAGACATAGGCCGGAGCGGCGCGGGGAGTGCAGGAGTGGTTTGCTGCAACAGATGATATACGTGCGACACATCACGTGTTCACATTCACGAAATACATCTTATGCTTTCATTTTGTTTTAAATGAACGCCTAAACGCGATCATTCATCTGGAGTCAACATTAACTTTAACTTTGGTAGTGGCGGAGAAAAGCCACCTGACTTATATTTCGTCCGTGTGTGGTGGGGAGGGTGGGGGTGGGGGTGGGGGCTGCCTGTTTGTTCTCGGATGCCTGTCCATGACAACGGACCAGGATTTAAACTGCTTGTAATTCTTCACTGGAGAACCTGTTTCTGTGGCTCGTTCCATCTGTACTAAGCATGTATTGAGCCTGTTTACTACTAGTAGTTTATAGTCTTTGCCAGTACTAAGCGTGCTGCCAAGGGACACCTTTACCGAGGGCACACTGAAGAACACGAAAAATCAGTTTTCGAACATTAAAGTTAACTGGACCTTTCAGATCCGACACTAGCATTTCTTTTTCAGAGTCGTTCAAACGTCTAAATAACACTTTTGATTCTTATTCGCATTCTGCGTTCAACTCCGTATTTCTTTTTGTGGAGAAGTGTATATTTCTACACCTTTAGTCCTTCTGCTACCATTCGTTCGTACTTCTCCCGGAATGATCCGAGGTCGGGATCTTATTTCCGGAATGTTCAAAGGATTTCCCTTGACGTTGGTTTTCTGTTTTATTTGTGCCCTTAACACACGTGCCTATATTCACGGCAGATCACAAAAACAAACACCTTTACCCACAACATCAGCAGTACGCCTTTTCACTTCCGCCATATTTAAGAAATATACACAATACTTTTTCTAATAATTATTTCCAAACAATTTCTCTGGTGTTTAACTGACCTTCGTTCTCTAGAGCACAAAAGTTAAGGTCCTGAGTCGAAAGTAGTTCTTTTTTCAGGAATGTTCTTTCATTTCCATGGCGTTAGTTTCCCAATCTTTGCGCATGGGCCTCACGTGCACTCATGGCACGTCACAACACTACTTCAGCAGTTTTAACACTGCATCAGGAGTGCAGACTTACGCTCTCACTACATTCGATGTGATTGTAAACAAAGCCATATTTTTTCATGCATTTTTTTTTACTGTGGTGGAAAAAAGACTTATCAAAATCTATTCACAGGTTTGTAGAAATCGTATTCACGAGTAAAGCATGACACACACATTAAGGGACGTGCGGACGGACGAACTTCTTCAATAATTTGTAGCTACTATCATCCTTTCTTGCTTGGTATCCTTTGAAGGGCCGATCAAGTCGGTGGTATTACAACAAAAAATATGTCATCATTGCTTTTACCTTGACCAGTAGTAAAGCTATGATCAAACAGCCAATCATGCGTGAAATCCAGTCTGGCTGATGGCAAAGGGCATTTGTTATCATTACAAGGCGTCGTAGTTAACCTTCGAAGCAACCATCAATGAAGCACAGAGGCCAAAATTTGCTAGTCGTCTTGAAAGCTCACTCCCACACCCACTCCGCGTCAAAATTCCATGGGGATGATTTCCCACAAAATTGGCGCATGTACGGTGTTATTATTCAGATCAAAAACTACTACTTTATCTGGTAGTAGTAGTGGTAGTAGTAGTAATAACAATGGTAATAACATTAATAATAATAATAATAATAACAAATAGAAACATTAACAACTTAATTAATTAATTTATTAAATTAATTAACAATGATGATAAATGTTTCGGTCTGAAATGGTGTTAAAATGCCACCTCTATCCTTACATTGCCAACAAAGAAAAGGAAGCTTGAGTAACTGTAGAATATTGGTCTGATCCATTTTTTACAGCTTATTTTTCAATCAGATACAAATATTTTTCCAACCTTTAATGCCTTTGGCAATTTCGGGTAATTGTATTTGTTTTGAATCGCTTCTGGCAAATTTAAAAGTTGAAAAGTGATATATTTAGAGACTTGTTTATTTCTTTTCCGAAAAGTCTGAATGAAATGTTTGTGCGGACGGCTTGATGTTTTTCATTGAAATCAAAGATCAAGGTTAGTCTTGGCTGACGCAATTAAGAATGGTTACGCAGGCTGACCCTGAAATTTTTTCATTAATTCCCGTATTAATTCTTCTTTTTTTTCCTCTTTTGGTTCTTCTTCAATTTCATATTTTTATAAACCATCTATTCATGAATTATTTTATTTAGTTATTTATTCGTTAAACTTAAGAGAAGAAAATCGCACAAATGGTAAAACAATAACATACCAGAGCTGTTTTTGTAAAAGTGAAAATTTTTAACATTTGGCTATAATTAAATTTGATTTCCTTAGTTTTTCGGTTTTAACAGTATTTTGCCGTAGACTTTTTTTTATTGGTATATGAGATCTGAAAGTACCTTACCTCGGGTACTCCGATCTGGAAGTAGCTTCACTCAGATACTTGACCCGAAAGTACCCTTACCTTAGGTACTTTGACAAGACGGTTTGGTTTTTATTCGCGCTAGTCGGCAGATGATGTCGTAAAATTGTGCCTGTGGCAGGGAGGGAGGGGGTAAAATCTCAAAAAATTAAAGTCGTGTTTTACGAGTTAACCCCGAAAGTAGCCTTGGGAAGCGCTTTTTAATGCGCAATCCAGTTTTTTTTTAATTGTTTATTTATAGTGTTTATTTTTTTATACTTTTTAATTGTTTATTTATTTTGTTCATTAAAACTTGGAGTCTAGTGTGGCTACTTCCATTGTGGCATGACTTTGAGTATTTTTTTTTTTGAGTCTCTAGCACAGAATCAGGCAAAATACGATCAGTTCAACTCGAATAAAAACTAGCAACATTTTGGGTTAACTGTATTTTCCGCTGCTTCTTTTCCCGATTGAACAATACATGAACTAGAAATGTGTCCGTTGGAATACGTATAGCCCGCTTGCCTTCATTTGTCACAGTCTTGCGAGAAGTTTTTTAGGCACATTCTTGACATAAGTTATTGACGTAAAGCTCTACACATGTGCATGTACTGAAAACGTGTATTTTGAGCCTAAGTTCAGGCGACCCTCATGGACTGACGGACGGGCCGACGCTGACCCAAAGGAGAGGTACACAACTACAACCCATAAGCCTTCAATCCATATAGGTTTCAAGTTGATTGAAGCAAAACCCTAGGACAAGTTCGGTCCACAAAACTTAAAAACTGTACAGATAGCCGCTCTGTGCCTAAGTTCAGAGGTCACTCACGGACCGACGGACAAACCGACGCCGGCCCAAAGGGGAGGTGCACAACTACAACCCATAAACTTTCAATCCATATAGGTTTCAAGTTGATTGAAGCAAAACCCAAGGACAAGTTCGGTCCTCAAAACATAAAATCTGCGGCAATAGCCGCCCTGCGCCTAAGTCCACGCATGTACGAAGTCACAATGGAGCCCAAAAATTTTTTCACCAAATTAGGTTTATTTTAGCATAGAAACACGTTTGTAGGCCTAATATGAAATATTTGTCTTGGGTCACGCACGCACGCACGCACACACACACACGCACGCACGGACAAGTCAAAAACATAATAGCCTTTCTGACTATCGTCGGGCGGGCTATAAAAATACAAATAACGCAAGGTCGAGGCAATTTAAGTGCCAGAAGTCCAAA
Organism: Protula sp. h YS-2021; assembly: GCA_949752745.1. Taxonomy (NCBI): domain Eukaryota; kingdom Metazoa; phylum Annelida; class Polychaeta; order Sabellida; family Serpulidae; genus Protula; species Protula sp. h YS-2021. The sequence continues at coordinate 23,438,111 of OX457030.1, forward strand.
TTTCACCCAAAAGGATACATTTCCGTCGGTTTGAATAAATAAACACCAAGTGGGGAGAAGTGACCCTGAGGAGAGGGGATATTTGCTTTCCCTCCAATAGTTGCTTATTTCTGACCTGGCTACCTCGTGGTCCAGTATCTCCGAGTGTCCGACCACTCCCGAAAGCACAAACACGTGGATTCTTGCGACATGCGATTGCACAAATCGGCGAAGGCGAACGCGCAGCACGGGAATATCCGTCAAAATATCCGAGGCGAGAGTTTTTCTTGTACAAACCCAGTCCAACGCCGCTAGAGTCATGGTGTTGCCAGTGAAGATGATGATTTTGCTGTATGCGAGGAACGACGACCCTAGCTTGATGACAACGGAAACGGCAGCTAGCTGCTTGATGCTAATGTGTTTCTGGGGTAGGCGAGGCATATTCCTTGACCAGTTGCAGTCATAGGCAGTCGATTGCTGATCTCTTGGAGATCAGAGCGCACTTTAATTCGAGTCCAGATTTATGTGTCTGTTTCTGTGCTAGAGACACGATTAAGTTATTCGGACATTGTGGCTTTTAATGGATTAAAACCTGGGCATCCAGCAACCCCTAACCATCTAAGATACACCAATGGTTGAAACTCGTATATTAGTATAATATTACCAGTGCAAATGCTACACCACGTAATCGGTTCCTGCAGTCTCGAGCATTAGAAAAGAAAACCCTTTAGATAGTAAAAAAACACGCGTACATTGAAAATAATGGCTTTGCGTAAGTGAGAGTATTTACGCCAATAAAATATCCCGCGCTGCTATCAGTTGCTGATGCCTGGGCGATAATAGGTTAACTAATACCTGCTGAGCTTCCTCGGCGCAGTAGCATCTTCCAGTATGCTTTATGACTTGATTACTTGCGTCGTGACGTCACAGCATTTACCAGCCTGGAATATTTAATAAGAGAAATAAATACCAGGGCTTGGATTTATAAACACATATAACCCAAGACTGCTAAGAGCGATATAAAAATTACTAGATCCACAAAACTGAACCTTTTTCGGACCAGTTAATGGGCACAAAAACAACGGAACCCAGGAACGGACCATCGTGCGAATGGCGCCACCTGACATTACAAACAGGACCCCTTTCAACAGTCCGGTTCTTGGACCATACTATTATGAAGAACACTTTCCGCACCGGAAATTGGATCACTTTAGTTCAGTCCCTCCGCTGAGCGCATTTTGTGGTAGTTTCGTAATACAGTGGATCCCAGGATATAAGATTGGTAGATGGACTGCCCTGGAGTGGTCCGATTTCCGGAATGGCCCTTTCTTATTAGTCATATGGAACTGCAAAGTTTTCCTCTGTAAAAGATTATATTTATAAATACGAGCCCATGGTTATGGTATACGCCTCATATGCAATGCAATACCGTGTAGGTTCACCAAGTGCGACGGTCGCGTCTGTGTGACGTCGCGTGACGACGTCTGGCGTCAGTCGTGCCATTCGTCTCACTGTTTTTATTTCACCTAATGATGCTGAGCTCCCCATTACCAGAAGGGAAAAGACAATACTGCCAAAAAAGCAAGGAATAGCAAGGAAACAGCTAGACTAAGAAGGGGAAAGGAAACAGAGAGCAAGAGAAAGACAGAGAGAGGGGGAGAGGGGGGAGAGAGGGAGAGACAAAGAGAGAGAGAGAGAGAGAGAGAGAGAGAGAGAGAGAGAGAGAGAGAGAGAGAGAGAGAGAAAGAGAGAGAGAGACAGAGAGAGAGAGACAGAGAGAGAGACAGAGAGAGAGAGAGAGAGAGAGAGAAAGAGAGAGAGAGAGAGACAGAGAGAGACAGAGAGAGAGAGAGAGACAGAGAGAGAGAGACAGAGAGAGAGAGAGACAGAGAGAGAGAGAGAGAGAGAGAGAGAGAGAGAGAGAGAGAGAGAGAGAGAGAGAGAGGCAGAGTCGGAGAGAGAAGAGAGAGAAAGGTAGAGATGGGAAAATAAAGAAAAAGTAGGAGGAATCAGGTGCCTAGCCAAACAGCAAGTTTGAGCCGTTAGGTAAAGAGCCTAACTTGAACTGAGTAGACAACCGCCGGATGTAAGTTTGACAATAAGCACCACAGCTTTTTTTGTTGAGCATGTTGTCTGGTTTCCGCATAAAGAAATGAAAGACACTATAAATAAATAACACTTAACGACTGATATAGACAGGCAAGGCTTGCGCAAATGCGTCATATTTGAATCGGGTGAGAACTGCATTCAGGGTGCTGTTTCGATTCCGATTTCCGAATAATGTACATTGAACAATTGGATATGTGCCAGATATTTGAGATTGTTCCTCCCGTTCTGTTGTCGGCTACTCAGAAAAAAAACGATCCCACGATTTCGTGTCCGAGAATAAAACAGGTTATCCATTTTTGAACTAAAAATGTCTGGGAGTTAATGGCACAAAGCATCAGAATCATTCTGAAATTAATAAAGAATGGTATTTCAGTTATAAACGATTTTAAAGAACTCGTGAAAAATTATTTTGTGCACTTTCCTTATTTGTTTCTTTTAACTTTTGCTTTCCTAAAAACTGACAGGATTTCAATCTGAGCATGCGCACTGTGAAATGTAATCTCGCTTACTGCAACTATTCATGCTGTTTCGAGTATCAGAAATTGAGCAAGAAAAAAAAAACTAGTCTGAACACAAACAAAAATAAAAGTCTAAACACCAAAATAAAATCCGGACCAAGGCGTTAACGAAAGCAAAGCAAATAATTCATAAAATAACTATAGCTCTCAGTGAACCCTACCACACATCTGTGCTTTTCTCTTCAGAAATATCACCGGAAATAACGTCAATATATACACGATAATTATAAATGGCGTCCAGATTAACGGGTTTTTTTTTTTTTACTCACCCAGTATCTTTAAGTAAAGAAGGCATAGTATAAATCTACATTTCAACTCTACGACAAGAAAAACACGCACTATATTCGCGGATTACGTAGTTGTGAGCGGAAATTTCAGTTCTTGATTTCTGTAAATTTTCTGTTCATGAAATCAGCTGCTCCACAATTTTGGAAATACAGTCGCAGTTTTTACAGATAGTGAGATGTGAACAAATCTTATGAGAGACCGTGAGTGACATTTTTTTTTCATTCCCAGATAAATTTTTAGAACAACGCATCAGCTGAAAAGACGTCTGTTAATTCATAATTTTTAAGTTCATCCCGATGTTAAGGGCATACAACCCACCATGCAAGCAAACACCCCATATTGTAAATAAAAATAACTCTCAACCTGCTCTTTTCTGTAACTTCTGTAACACACACTATTTCTTATGGCACTTTACTGATGCTGTAGTCCCATTTATAACAAGATTTCTGATTTTACATAAAACTTAATACAGTGCAGTTAATCGAATAGTTGTGATGCATTCCGTTGCAAAGGAGTCTGACCACTAAATATCTTTCGAAATATATACTTTTCAACAGAAGTATGAACTGAATAACCGTTTATCACAATCGGTATATCATTTCACGAGAAATCGGTCTAGTTTTCACCTTAAAAACAATACAGCAACAGATCTTGCTGAAGAACGCTCCTTGTAGCTAGCAAAGACCCTGGGTGGAAAATCCCCGCCCACCGTATCGTATATACCTGATTCATCAAGAACTATCGCGGCTAACCTTGCCCCAGAATCAGTAATTCTTGTGTTAAAAAAACTAAACGTTTCTTGTATACTCTTACGCAAAGAGCTCGCCGTTTATCCCAGGGATGCGAAATGAAATGCGTCTAGCCTCAGAACTGGTATAAATTAAAACCGAACTGAACATTTTCGATGCAAGGTAATTGCACATCCATGACGCAAGCCAAACTACGAACTAAGGAGTCATCCACAAGGCACGAAGGCAGCGGGACGTCTGGACTATGCGTATGGTGTTATCGTCAATGGATGACGTCACAAATTTTGCGTACAAGGGGCGGAAGGGGGGGGGATCATGACGTCTCGGTTTAACAGATTTTACTTTTTTCGTGGTTATGTAAAGGTGCAATTACAAATGAATGCCGAGAAAACAGCGAAATCTAGACAAATAAGCTCTTCTCAGTTGGTATACACGGGACCCATACAACACACTTTTTTTCTTTTAATTTGGTTTCAGTGTTACTTATTGTGACCATGCTGTCCTTTACATAAAACCAGTTGCACAAAAGTTGCACAGAAAACAATTTCGAATTCGCTGTGATATCAAGACTGGATATTGCATTCACTCAGATATGTAGTCCCATACGGAGAGAAAGGCAAGATAACAATTTATCACGCATGAAACTGGCATGAGACATAGTGGTAATGTCTGGTAGATAACATATTTTAGATAAAACCCTGACGATGTAGACCATCCTCTGTTGGGTGGTTTGCTGAATACTTTGTATTATCTACGTCATAGAAGAGATGACAGTTACCATGGTGACGTCACGAAGACGAGATTTGAACTACCTCTGGATGAGTTGTTATCTTCGAAAAAGATATCATCTTTGTTTCTTTTTGGAAAAATTTGCCGGCAGCCATCTCACTCTAGTTCGAATGTTTTGAAATTCAGAAAACAAGATAAAGCTAATTACTTTCCACGACCCAATTTCGGTCCTACTTGTTAACAGACTATTTCAAAGAAACTTTCATGTTTTCCAGTATGGCTGCACACTTCCAATGATATCGGCCAAATGGTCCCCTATCTGTAGGGTTCAGCGCGGAACAAATCAATCCCGGACAAACGAAGTCACCTAACCCCCCCCCCGTCACCTCCCCCACCCAACCGACGCCACCAGCACCCCCGGAGAAACGTTTTGCTTCATTGTCTAAAACGGAAATATATAAAATCACCACTGACATCGGTTCTGCCGGGTGGCATTGTATCACGGGTTCTGCAACTGTTAGCGAATGGTAATGATTTATAGGTAGTTTTTTTTTTTTATTTGATAAGAAGAAAAGGCAGTAACAGAAATAAACTACTGCCATTTCTAATAAAGAAAAACTAAACAACACTTTCGTATTTCAGGAACCCCAAAAAGATAAACTGTAACGTTCGTTGAAAAACATTAATAGGTGTTTTAGAAAAAGCGTTTGAAGCGAATGAGTGTTTTTTTACAACTAACAAATTGGATATGAAGTAAATAATTGTGCTATGCCGTAAAAAGAAATGTATTTATTAATATATACATATATATATATATATATATATATATATATATATATATATATATATATATATATATATATATATATATATATATATATAATTCTAGTTAATTTATCAAACAGACAAGAATATTTTAATGGCCAGACATGATTGGTAAATAGTATCCATATGAACGTTTCACAGAATTTTCAGCTGGAAATATTTTCAAATCAGTAAAAAGAGTATAGTCTAAATTCACCATCCAATATAATGACTATTAAATAAAAACAAGTAATAGTCATTATAATGGGGAACTAAAACTATTTTTGAAATTTATCGACATTAACCAGAACCCTGGCCCAAAAAAAAAAAAAAAAAAAAAAAAAACAATCCGGGATTAAGACTTCCTTGGCCAGTCCCAAAGGTTGCTTTATTTCCAGGGGAGAGAGGAGGGGATCAAGTGTATAACCGCACATGTTAATTAAGGCAGTGTCTGACAGCGATGCTTTTTTTTACTGTTCCAGGTTATGGTCACATCGCACCGAAAACGACATGGGGACGACTGGTGACGATCATCTACGCGCTCATTGGCATACCGCTCACGTTCTTGTACCTGTCAAACATAGGCAATTTCCTAGCAGACTGTTTTAGGCTATTTTACAAGAAGATTTGCTGTGATATCTGCTGTTGTCAAAAGTGCGAACGTGATAAGAAGCGGGAGCGATTGCGCATGAAGCGATTAAAGCTGGCGCAGCAGCGCAACATGCTTTTGGCGCAACGCTATTCGATGTCGCGCATGGGCGATAAAGACGACGATTCGGTGTGTCATTCACTTGACGATTCACCGCCAGGGGAAGCCAACACGAAGGGATTTCCGCGCTCCGCAAGTGCACCAAGAATGTGCATAGATTCATGCGAAGTACCCATGCCGCCGCACCGCACATTGAGCAATGTGGAGACACCGTCGGCAATGCGATCTCTGTCGCCGAACAACCAGCGCCCATCGCAGCGCACCTCTAGGAAAAACCAGTCGCTTTCTCTGGAACCACCACCGCCGTACAACCGCCCTGGTTCCTACAGCAGACCCCCGTCCTACCGCCAATCCGTGACGTCAACGGAGCGCCTATTACAAGACACGGACATGGAGGCCAGCGCTTCCGATCTGGAACACGCTCAGGTTAACGGTGGGGATTACGTCAGCTCCGCTGAGAACGTGCGTGAAACGGCCATCATTGACAGCGACACTGAGGACGAGAGGACAAGGGCCTCCCTCATGTCGCCCTCATTTAGTGAAGGTTTCTTCGATCGTCTTGGTGAATCCAAGGAGACCGCCATTGTCGATTGTGACGACAACAAAGAACTTGATCAAGATGCGAATACCCTAACTCTCCCGAAAAGCAAGGACTCGAAGAATACCCCAAGCAGGTCTGGGAGTAACCGCTCTGCCAGGTCGAAATCAAGCACGTATGATGATACGATCGAAAGCGCAAGCTTGCTCGGGGAAAGCAAGGGGGTGAGAAGGGGGTCAAGTAATGTATCTAGAGCGAGTAGGAAAGACCAGCTCTTAGTCAAAGACAGTAAAGAAAAGTCCACCAAAAGCAAAACAAAAGACAAGACGAAAGAAAAGAAAGACGCATCTGATGATAGATCTCTTTCGCGAGGAAAAAGCAAAAGAGACCGCAGTAAAAGTAAGTCAAAGAAGGAGAAAACTGAAAAGCATAAAGAAAAGACTAAATCTTCTAAAGAGCAGTTTGGGGCAATGGCTCCAGAAAAATCTGATCTCAGGAAAAGCTCTTCGCAGAGGAGTGATCAGGTTAGAAGCTTGTCGCGAAAAAGCACTCGCAAGGACAAGAAAAGTGAATCCAACCAAACTAAAGCCAGTTCAAAATCTCATAAATCCGAGGCTTCGACATCATCACAGGGCCACAGTGGTGACCACGAGGCTAAACCATATCATGGATCAATAGAATCCTTCGTCACAGCATTCAGTGAAAGTAGCATGTGCACTCAAGACGAAAGTGATGACGAGCGCCCACATAATGGTGACGTCATTAAAACTCAACCAATCAGTCACGGCCCCGCGGTTTCCTTTGGCGGCAATGACGATATCACTATTGAATTAGGCAATAGAGAAGTAAACTTTAGAAATTTTAATCATGTTAACCAACTGCAATTAAGTTATATGGAAGACCATTTAGATTTTGACGACGACGATGGAGGAAAAGTAACTGTTCCTATTTCCGTCTGTCTGATCATAATTGCGGGGTACATTTTCGCCGGCTCAGTTTTGTTTACATTGTGGGAGGACTGGGATTATCTGACGGGCTCTTATTTTTGCTTTATAACTCTAAGTACAATAGGGTTTGGGGACATTGTCCCGGGCATGCAGATGGATGCTTGGGCATCCCACCAGAAACTGGTGCTCTGTGCTTTGTGGCTGGCTTTTGGGCTGTCGCTGTTAGCCATGTGTTTCAACCTCATGCAAGAAGAAGTAAAAGAGAAGGTGAAATGGATTGGTCATAAAATTGGTCTTCTCAAAGACGACGATCCAACATAAATTTATAATCTATTTCTGCAACATAAACCGAAAGTGAAACTAAATGGTGTAAATTGGTGCTAAATTTTATCGCTCTCACTGCATTTGCAGAATGGTGGAAAGTTAGCACTTTATAAATGAAACTGTCTCTTTTGGTTTTCAGGGCAACCTGATACCCCCAACCAACCTATGCATACAGCCCCTCCTTCGCTATGATGCAGCTCCCATCATCTTATTGTACATAAATATCTTCTAATTTTCACATCAGGGTTCATATATTTCCACTTCTTGAATAGCAGTACTGCCACACCCCCGAGCAAAGTCGAACGGAGAACTGTTAAATGCTACCTGAACGCTCGTTTGTCCGTCAGTCTGTCCAACATTTTGTCTGAGCAAATTTTAAGGAAATTCCGACGGATGAGCCAGATATATCAATGAAAAATGCTATAACTCCAAATACAAAGAAACCGTGAAATGACACAGAAAATATCTAGTACCACAGGCAGAGAGAAATTAAAGCAAGTGTTTTCTTTAAATGTAAACATTTCAATTAAGCCCGTAAAGAGGGATCATACGAGTGATGTATTCAGTATTTTAGTAACTTTTTATGCTGGAATCAAATATTGTACCAACGAAAGTTTTTGTGAAGAATAAGTACTTTACACAAAGAAGAGCATCAGAAAGAAAAAAAAGATGTTGCGATGAATTGCATAGCCGTTGTAATCCTAACTATGGATGGTGTGCTGTGCTCTCCCAGACTGGCAAGAAAAAAAAAAAAGACGAACAAAATACATCTTATTACACACAGCAATTAATTCAACTGAGTTGCCAGCTCGGGTTTTTCAAAACGGCGTCCGGGGACACGGGGATGGTGGTAAATTTGCCAGTCTTCTTGTGTATAGTCACCCCCACCCTCCCCCAACTCTTCATAACGACGTTTCTGGTTTTAACATGGGTCATCGCCAACATTAAAAAAAAATCATGAGTCGTTGAATCATGAATGAGCCATTGCGGGTAATTCTAAATTTGATAAATCTTAACATTAAAATTTTCAAAATATTTTTTATTACTGCATAATGAGTAACAATTAGCTTTCTAGCTGATGTAATTATTGTTTTCATTTTCCACGTACAAATTTTGTTTTGCGAGTTGTCTGTGACCCCTTCCTTAACCCCCCCCCCCCCCAGCCCAACCACAACCACACAGGTCCCTGCATACTGCATAGAAGACACCCATACTGGTATGTTTATTCGCTTGTGTCTGAAATAACGATTCGTTCGCCAGTATTTCGTTATTATGTGCGTTTTTTTAATTAAAATGTTCAGAACATTTGTATATACGTGTATGTATTCGATTTAGGCACAATAATGATACATACATTATTCTAATCATGATGCCCAGATTGCGATGATATAAATATTGTCAGTTAATAAATCTTTTTATAACAACCATAAGAAAAATACTTTTCTTGAAACGTTTGGAAAGAGACACAAGGAAAAGTTCTGGCTTGTAACATTTTAATTTTCCGCCTCTCTGTTGGTCCACGTAAACTTAGGTGGTTTTAATTCACGCTTTTGGCAATTTTTCAAATTTTCAGTTCGTCTGGGCGCGCCTTAAATTTTTGTTATACATTCGAAGACCTTCATAGCGCACACTTATATAGCTGTCGAGCAGTTTCATTCACAACATCCTCAGCATTTTCTACTGTTCTATGAGAGGACTTTATAGGTTTTAATAGAGGACGCTGATGACAAACAAAACGTAACTATTAAGATAATGACATGTCCCTCAAAAATGCCCCCACCCCCCTCCTCAAAAAAAAACAAAAAAAAAACATTACCCTGCAGCTTAGAATAAAGTTTTCATTAAGCAAAACAGCTACATCGGCGCAATGAGGATGCCTCCAGATGTGAATGCATTTTTTCTGCAATCTAAGTGTTAAATATGTGATACCCTTTTGCGACTAATAAACCTTGTGTTTCATCACTCTCAACGACTCGCCCATGTGTCCCCATTACTAGCACAACAGAGAACGCCTGGTGGATGTAATTCACAAATTCCTCGGATACCCATGGTTACTTTCATAGCCTAATTCATCCGCTCGAATATTATGTGTATACGTAAAACTGGTGATAAGCATCCGACAGCTAATCGTAAATAAGCGTAATCGTAGCCACGCGCAATCGTAGACACGCCTAACCGCAGACACGCGTAATCGTAGATACACGTAAATGTAGACATGCGCAATCGTAGACACGCGTAATTGTAGACATGCGTAATCGTAGACACGCGTAATTGTAGACATGCGCAATCGTAGACACGCGTAATTGTAGACATGCGTAATCGTAGACATGCGTAATTGTAGACATGCGTAATCGTAGACACGCGTAATTGTTAACATGCATAATCGTGGACACAAGTCATCACAGACACGGCGCCCCTTAATGCCGGACGACCCACAGAATTTGACAGAAATGTCCAACTCACTCAAGAAATAATTCCCACCAAATATGAAGACAGTTACAGACTTTCTTGAAATAATTCGTTCACAACTATCAGGCACACAAATACAGATCGGGCCAGGGCCAGGACAAAGTGAACTGCATAAACTTGTTTGGGTATTATTTTATTACTTTCGTTCACAAAATTGACAATGACATTGAAACATTTCAAAAATGTACATCGTGAAAATTCTCATCCCCGAAAGGTAAAATACCTTTTCCCATCTGAAAATGAATTTCTGATCTACAGCAAAGATTACAGAGTATACAGAGTGTACACAGCAAAATTCAACATCCGGGAAGGAAACCAAAAAAAAAATCATTTTTCTCTGGACCTTTAAAACACAATTGTAACGGCTGCTCAGCATTGTAAAGAGATAAGCAAAATGAAAGAAAAGATACATGGACCTGTCGGGTAGAAAAGGAAGAAAAGCAAAGTTGATTTAGCTGGAGATGAGGGGTGTAAAATAGCGATCCTGAGAAGGCAGAGCGCTGCAGAACTCTCAAATAATAAACCAAATACCCGGATATCTCTCCCAGTGGCAAACAATGGCTTTTTCTCTCTCCTTGCTTACCTGTTACGTTCTACATATACAGACGACCTATGGAGCAATGGAATGACTACATAAAACTACACCTGGTCCTCTCAACAATATTTTACCCTGTTTTCTCTGGAATGCGCTTCTTAGTACAAGTCATATAATAAAAATATATTACTTAAAATAAGAATCTATCAAGCAAATAAGAATTTCGCCAAATTTCGCCCGCAACAAGAAAGTCTGCGGGTTTTTATTTGCTTCATAAATTCTTACTTAAAATAATATAGTATTTAATACAAATTTCTTTGTCTGCGAATAAATGTACAATTGAAATAAGCGTTATATTTTTTGACACTTAGCTGCTCCCAATAGCTGCTGGAATCTGCGTTATGTGTTCACAAAAAGACCCCACTATCCAATAAAAATTGGCACTCCCAACAAAGATATGCACTAGCAAATTGAAAGGGAGTAACGTGAGGTCCATAACCCCCTCCCCCCAACAAATAAAAAATATAATAAACAAGTCATCGCAGAGAGCACAGCCGCCAACCGAAATTTTGAATGAAAATCCAAGATGGCGATCATTATGATCTTGAAATTGGATCAAGGTAAAAAAAAATCACATGCCCCTAATGACTATGACACGTCATCTAGATACCACATATCATAGAAACGGATTATTAGGGACGGACGGCAACACTCAAATCTACAATCTCTCTCCAGGCCTAAAGCCCCGGTTTGGGGGAGGGGGGTTCAAAGATATGGACTGTCAATTCGACTCTTCCTTACTGTTAAAACAAATGCTGTGTTGGTCTCTGAGACATTCTCGGGGCGTTGCTGTCCAACAGCTAACCTCTATGGCGGTTCGGTCTGTTGTGTATAACACCTTATTTACACCTTTTTACGACCCACTGGGGATTTGGCGAAAATAGTACTCATAAAGATAGGAAGTACTTTTTAAAATATCCATCCGCTCTGTGTTTATACATTACAAACAGATCTCCTCAGAGGTTGGTTGTTTATAACAACGATTCTCGGGGCGGAAAACGGACACAGTCCTAGTCTCATTCACCACTAGACTTGTTAGAACCACAAACTTGTCTAAAAGAAATGGAAACAGTATTAACTAACTTAAGTAAGATTTAGTCTTGTTGTTATTACTTTCTAACAGAGAACATGCATTTCTCGATGACGTTTCATTTTGCGTGCACCGTCCCTGTAGTTCATATTCAGCCACGGACAACCCTTGGAATGATTTAGCCTTCTCCAGCATTTCCCTCCCTATGTGTTCCAACTCGCCCCCTTCCTGAAATAGAGGAGTTAACTCACGCATGGTGATGCCGATCCGGCGGCAGTTTATATGGCTACTTTTGATCCCATGGCTCCACTCTGTCCTTGCTGGTCCGTAAAGTACAATGAGCCCTCGACGCGGTAGAGCGATTTCTACTTCCTTGTTATTTAGGTTTACGCCACTTTGGTCAGTTGCATTTTGGGAAGGCGTCGTTTCTTTTGCTTGACTTCTGATGGTTTCTGCCGATAGGTTGGTCGTGATCCCGTTTGTGATCCTGGCGGATTCTGCTGCCACAGTCCACCCGTTTGTTGTATGAGAGGGAGGATCATTCCGAACGGAGGCGTTCCTTTCGGTCGGCGTATTCCAACAACTCTTTTCCACAAAACCATTTCCGGAAGTTGGTTGAATATTTTCCGCTACTGCCTGGTGGCTTGCTGCTTGGCTATTTCCTGCCACGTGATGTTGTTTATATAATGACGCTGACTGGTCCCGTGACACTCGGAGATCACTTGTCTTCGCCCCAAGGCATCCGTTGTCACCCTCCGATTGCTCGCCATCCACCGCTGAAGAACACATGACCTTGCCTGGCACTGAGCCGGGGTCAAAGGTCATTGTGTAGCGCGTGTCGGCCAGCAAGTTCAAGGTGACGAGCCTCTCGCCCCACAGCCAATCATCATCCTTATGCGGATCGATGCCGGCCCCTCTCTCTGGGACGTACTCCAGATTACACAGCTCCACCGCCTCGAACCCCCGTAGGATGTCTATTGATTGCATGGATGTAATAAGGTTTTGGCTAAACGGTGGAAGGCCTGAGAAAACTGACGTTTTAATTTTCTTCTTTTTGAAGTTCACTTTTGGTCCATAATCCTAGATAACATACATAATGGGCATATTAAGAGATGCAGAAGATTCTGAATGTCAAATAACCAATGTTACAGGAAAAGGACTAACAGCTTAACAACGGTTCACTGATTATACGGACTCCAGGATTCTAAATATAGAAAGGATTAAATTACCGAAAGCGAAACTAAACTTGAGGGTTAAAAAACGACAAAAAAAAAAAACAAAAAAAAACAACAACAACAAAAAACAAAACAACAGTATAATAAAATAAAAATGCTCCGCTCCCTCAAAAAGAAAAAAAATTAACAAATAAACAAACACTGATAAATAAACAAGCCCACACAAAAACATAGACATCGGAGATGCAGAGCCCTCAGCCAATAGCGGTTACAGTCACTGCGGTCCAGTTACTCTTTTGAATTACCGCCCGGACAAAAACAATATACAAGGTGCAACGTATGGAGCGACGGGCGGGTCCTTGCACATCTACACTCTATATACTTTCTTCCTGTAAGGTTTGGTGAAGATCAAATTAACAGTTTTTGAGATACCGCCCGGACAACAAAAAAGTTTAAAGTGCGACGGACGGACATCCGGATAGATAAGGGACAAATTGAACCCCCGTTGCACATGTATACCACATATACTTCCTTCCTGTAATCTTTGGTGAAGATCCGATAAATAGTTTTTGTGATATCGCCCGGACAAGAAAAAAGTGTAAAGTGTGACGGACGGACAGACGAACGGACAAGGTACAAACTGAACCCTCGTTGCACATCTGCTCTATATATACTTCCTGTAAGGTTTGGTGTAGATCCCATAAATAGTTTTCGACATAGCGCCCATACAAGAAAAAGTTTAAAGTGTGACGAACGGACAGACGATTGGACACGAGCCAAATTGAATCCCCTATTGCACATCTATGCTATACATACTTCCTTCCTGTAAGGTTTGGTGAAGATCCGATGAATACTTTTTGAGACATCGCCCGGACAAAAAAAAATACGGACAGACAGACAGACGGACGGACGGACAGACCGATAGCAATAGCCTTCAGCCAAGATTGGTTGAGGGCTAAAAAAGCTTGAATAGGTATAGTGTAAGATTTTAACCATTAAACGTGTTTGGAGGATCGTGTGTTTTCACATCTGAGATCTTGAGGCCTCTCAATTACATCCCAAAATATGCCTCGTGGAACAAACGTCGCTGAAATAATCGTCGGCGGAATAAATGTACCTAGAAACGGTTTGAAACGCATCGTACGAATTCAATAAACTATGGGCACAGAAAGGCCTCAGGTGTAAATATCTACTTAAAACATGGCGCTTAACTTGTTTAGGTTTATTTCCACGTAATAAGATGTGTGTCAGTTTGTTGGAAAACGCTCTTTCATTTCTAGCGGCAACAAATTATTTTCTGTCGGAGATCTGGACCTCCACGACTGGTCATTTTATGGGTATAAATGAATACTATAGAAACAAGTTCTCATAAAAAAGCACTCGTCAGAAATAAATAAGTACTGTACTTGTGAAAAAAAAACAAGTACTCGTAAAAAAAAACAAGCCTCGCCAAAAATAAGCAGCAGTCAAAAACAAGCCACTTGAAATTCACAAGGAAAATCAATCTTGCCTTCAAGCGATTGTCTTCCTTTCTGATTTTCTTTCTTTCTGAACCCCCCTTCCACCTGCACCCCCCCCCCCCCCCCGCACGGCACGATTCTTTTTCTGTTCCTAGAAACTGTCACCTTAATATACTGATTGATACCAAATTTTCCATTTAAAAACGAATTGTTACTTCTTGCTGAAAAAATGTATCAAATGCTACTTTGTATCTTTTAAAAATACCTGTTTCCGTCTTCCTGACTGAGAATCTACCCAAGGCACTCGATCAATCAGTTTTACGATTTCTTCCTCGTCCTTTTCTGATACAAAGTCGCAGAGAACTTTAACGCCTGGAAAGTTTATGGAATGACCTGAAACCATAACACATTGTACCTACTAACTGTCACAGTAAACCGCGGATTTTCAGACCCTAGCAAATACGCGTATGCAAGAACCTACCTCATCAATTTAAGTCAACTACCAAACTTTGTGAGAAAAAATAATAACAAATTAAGACCGTAAAAACGAGATATAAGCAAAAAAAAGGCAAAAGACATTACGCCGCAGTGACTTAGTCTAACTCAAAATACCTTTAATTATACGGAAGTCTACATTTTTTTCAAAAAAATAAACATTCGAGTTTGAATTAAAGGACGTAAACAAAAGCGCAATTAAAGAGGTGCTCCAACTTTAGCATTGCTTCGAGCATTTGACATCAATTTACAACTAGAACATATTTCAAACTCGAAATGAAATCAATTGAACTTCACGTACAGTGTGTTTTTAGCAAAACGTTATAATTTGTACACAAATAATAATAAGTCCCGGGCAAAAATGTGTCTACGTTTCTAATTACAAAGATCTATATAAAGTTTATTAAAATAAAAATAAATGAATAATAAAATGCATTCATATTCGTTCAAATCTTTTTACTCAACTGTATCAAAAAAAACTGTCTTTGATAAAATCCATAATGAAATTATTGAAAAAGAAAAAGTATTTTACTGTCATACAGGTTACTGAAAATAAAAACAAAACAGTAAACAAATTTAATCATTTTACGGCTTTTTTTAATATTAATTATTTTGTCAATGTTTCAATATAGCTACAAATCGTAGTCACATTATTTCGGACCCCATCAAACAGCTTGTGCACTTTATAATTTCTAGCCACATTTTTTACAATACATACAAAATATAACATGAAAATACATTTCATAATAATCATTTTTTATTGAAAAAACTGCGTCCTTGAAACTACACTATTAAGAAGGGCGGATCTACAGAATGATGCCCAGAAAAGATTCTTTTGTATTTCTTATATATATACACGCAAGTTCCCTCTTCACTTCTCTGCGCTAAGAGATTTAGGAGTGGTATTAATATGAATAAAACTAGGCCAAAGCACACTGGGACTGCGGGAAGCAATCAAATCAATCCATTCTGTTGCAGAGGTCATAGATGTCATTTAAACACATATCACGAAAGCTGGAAGTTGTATAGCGATTGAACCAACGCTGGGGTATCAGAGCTGCATTTTCAGCCATATCCAAATCAGTCCGGTTGCTTTGCAAATAGCCATTTCGAAAAAAAAAACTCGCTCTATTCCGGGCGGGGCTTGGTGTAACGTGATGACACACGTCTGTTACATAAAACCCCCATTCTTTTTAAAATATCATATTCCTTCCTGTTATTGTCACTTTTTCTTCAGAAAAAAGAACGGCAAAAGTTTCGAGAGACCGATTGTCTCTACATTTTCACTACGTCATTTACAGAAAATACACAAACTGAATTTAAAGGAACGAAGCTAAAACAGTGAAGAATAGTTTCAGAAATGTTTTTAAAATATTCGACTAATAGTCGAAATTTAAATAACTGTTCCTCATACTACTGCTGTATGGAAATAAGTGCCAGTTCAAGCACACCTGGTTACTAAAAATAACAGTTAATGAAATCAGTTTGGGATTTGGAGTGGGGTTCTGGAATAGAGGGAATTTCGGATCACACAACACCGGATTAAGGCTACCGCCAAAAAGCTGCATATCGCACTCGGTGTCAAAATTTTCAGGCAGGGGTAAAGCCGCTCACCTGCTCTCTGAGACGCACCGCATTTTTTTTTTTAAAGTAAACATAATTTGAGTATACAAAAATATCAATCAAAACAGTAAAATTCAAAGTTTTGAGCAGAGTGAATCGCACTCACAAAAGTTAATTCTTGCGTTTTTAAATCAACTTTCAAATAAACAACTTAATACCAATACATATTGTCTTCAGGCTGAAGGGATGATCAAGAAAACTTAACTAAATCGAATCTAAACAATTTATTTACTATGATCAATCAGACTGTGACATAATCCAAAGGTAGCTCATGAAAGTTCAATGTGGTTTTTAAATAGTAGAAATGTTCTGCTTGTAACAGTTTTACCTGATATATATTCAACAGATGAGATATTCAGAAATAAGAGAAATCAAAATTCATTGTAATTTCCAAACCGTAACTCAGGATTCTAACCAGCAATTTGGAAAATAATCTATTGTTTCTTTATCTTGGTTTGTTACCAAACCACAGAGATCTATTTAAAATTTTGCGCACGAAATGCCCTTGGCAAAGGCTTTCAAGTTGATTTTTTGGCGTTGATTTAAATCATACCAGCCCTTGGCAAAGCGTAATCACAGCAAATGGACTTTTTATTACATTTTATTGCATAAAAATTAAGGTGTGGGAATTTCAGTCAATTTCCACAGGTCTCGACCTGTGAAATATTTCGAAATTTGAAAAATGTAACAAAATTTCAGGAATAAATGTGAGTGCCCTTTCTACAATTGTTAGAGTCACTAGAATGCTAGTAAGTAAAAATTACGGTATAGGAATAAATTTTGGTGGATCCTCAAACTTCAGTCGATTTCCACAGGTCCAAACCTGTGAAATATTTCAAAGTTTGGAAAATGTCAGAAAATTTCAGAAATGCATTTGAATGCCTTTTCTACAATTTTCGGAGTCACTAGAGTGCTAGTAAGCAAAAAATGCGGCTAAGGAGTAAATTTTGGAGAAACTTAAAATTTCAGTCAATTTCCACAGGTGAATTTCAGTCAATTTCCTGTGAAATATTTTAAAATTTCAAAAATGTCAGAAAATTTCAGAAATGCATTTGAGTGTCTTTTCTACAATTGTCAGAGTCACTAGGTGCCAATAAGTAAAAACTACGGCCTAGAAACAAATTTTGGAGGAACTTAAAATTTCAGTCAATTTCCACAGGTCCCGACCTGTGAAATATTTCAAAATTTGAAAAATGTCAGAAATTTTCAGCAATGCATTTGAGTGCCTTTTCTACAACTGTTGGGGTCACTAGAGTGCTAGTACGTAAAAATTACGGCCTAGGAATAAATTCTGGAGAAACTTAAAATTTCAGTCAATTTCCACAGGTCCCGACCTTTATTACATTTTTTATAAAACAGCCCTTGCGTTTTCAAAAATTCATTTCTCTTTCGGGTATTGACTTAAACCGTGGTGGAATATTTTGATTTGGCTAAATAAAATGACAGCGGGTGGGGGATTAATTTGGCTAAATCCCTCTACAGTCTAAATGATGCTTAAAATCTAGTTAACCGCTATTTTGTGTCAAGGGAAAGGATCGACAAGAAAATTTGTTTAATACGCAGCAACGGTTTACAGAACACGAAGCCAAAAAATGGACTCTGTGAATGCTAGTTGATAATTCTCAACGGATACTCTTTGTACAGTTCCTAGACACGAATTCCAGCTGCCCGTGAGCAAGAGATGTACCTGTGTGGTTGCATGTCTGGCTAGCTGCATGGTTCAATGTGGCGCAGACGTCTTCATCCCACGCTTTCTCGCATTTTGAACAGAACTGGTAAACCGTGCGACTTGTGCCGCTGGCGTCGAGATTTAACTACAAGCACACATGACACGGCTTATTAAAATCTAAAGCTGTTTGGGATCTTCAACCAGACACCAGTTTCAACCGATTTGGAAATGTATATGGTGTGAAAAACATAAAAAACTAGAAGCTCATTCCGCTAGCGAAATGTTAAACACTTGACAAAAATTAAAATGCAAAAATACTTCCTTCAGTGGGTTATTTCTTGAATAATATATTGCAAACAACACAGCTTGAGTACGTCTTATAAGCCGAGTAGTGTTTGGTTTTTGTTGACTTAAGGTTTTATTGACTGAGCAGGCATACGCCGTGTTATCAATTTACGCAGTGAGAGCTCGCACAAAGCTCACTGAGCAAATGTGTATTCTGTACTGTCGTTAAATGCTACGCATTTACTTGCAAAAAATACACTCTTTTCACATGGCGTTTTAACAAAGAAAACGAAATCAAAGACGAAAATAAAAAGTGACATGCACATGTTCAGATCAAGCTCTTCATAAGTCCCAAGTTTCATGGTCGTGGGGCCCATAGTGTCAGAGAAGAAGAAGACACAAAAAATCGGAGAAAAGTGTCAAGAAGAGAAAAAAAGAACGAATTTTGCTCGCACAAATTCATATAACCCTTGCAAGCCAAAGGCTTGTCAAGTGTTAAAAAACCATAAAATAATTCGTTAAAATGACTTATGTCACATGTAAGAAGCGGGGGGGGGGGTGTTGTTAAGCCTTAGAATGGACATTGCGAAATGCCAAAGGTAAACGGAATAGTGTGGTGAGATCCAAGCATTTCCTTGCGACAGAAACTGTACTCCTGACTACGGGTACATGTAAGATGTTACTCAAGTCAGATTTGAATAAATAACTGTTATGTGGATATTGATATTTCCCCCCTGCTGATCCAAACCCCAAAGAAGCAAAGAAGCACTCTGTGTTTTTGATAAGAAGTGCGACAGAAAGAAATACTAAGAGATAATAAAGTCAGAAAAAATTCTCATCCGGCTGGGTGCAAAAATTCTAATGTAATTATACCATTAGAAAAAATTCGGCCTTTGAACACTGAAACAGTTGTGTTCTTTTCATAAACACTTTAAAATTTTTGTCACTTGAATTCGGTCACATCACATCTGAAGTCAGGAGCGTAAACAAACATTTGGCAGCTGATAGCGGCAGCTAATTTTCCTCCACTTCAATGAAGAAACAAAAGATACGCTGTCCATTAAAAATGTTTAGCAAAAAGCCGGTTTTGCAAAAAAGGGTATATCGCACATTAATAAGCCACTTCTCAGTTAAAGTGTGCATGCACAGTGGAAGAAATTCACAGAGTCCAGTGGGGAAAAAATAAAGAAACAAATAAGGAAAATGTATTAAAAGTTGATTTTCTTTGTCATGACGTATCGATAAGCTGTCAAAACATTATGAGAATGTGGGGAAATTTATTTATGATATTTAAAAAAACTGGCACAGAAAAAACTCTATATCTATAATTTAGATGTATTCTTCCATTGACTGCTATGCTACAATGTTTCCATGTTTAACCCCCCCCCCCCCCCCTCCCCAGAAATAACAGCAGTCCTGTTTTTCCGTAAATCTCGTAGAAGAAACCATGAATCCGCTTATTTTCAGTAAATCCTTGTCTAATTGGGACTGGTTTGCATAAAACGGCCCTCAGACAACGTAATGTTGACGTCTGTTAGCTGAACAATGGATAAACAGAGAAAAAACTGACTCAGAGCAGTGTTTAACAGGTCGCCTTAACTAAACCGATCCACAGTTTCTCTATGAGATTTACAAAAAAAAAACAGAAGTCCCGATTTGGGGATAAACATAGAAGCACACTAACATAAAGGCATGAGTGAAAGGATAAATACATCAAAATGATTTAGAAATAGACATAGCGCTCTTTTTGTGTCAGAAACCCACTACAATAAAGTCATGAATAAAATTGTCCATATGGCAATGAAGTTTTGACAATTATAGATATGTCTTGGTAGAAAACTCAAAATTTAATGCATTCCCATCATTTGTTTCTTTATGCCCATCCCCTTCCCCGTCTCTGGAATCCTCTCAGTTTCCTCTACCAAGCATGCGCACTTGAGCTCCAAGAAGCGGCCCGCTACTGAGGCCCGCCGTAGAGGTTGGCTGCTGGATAACAACGAAAGTAAAGTGAAATGGAATACACTTTTAATACTGCAAAATACTTAATTACTTTGATCGCTATTGTGTTTATGTCTCTGTAATTAAATTGTCTGTTTATAAAAATTTTGGACATATTTCTTACTGAAAATTACGTTGAGAAAAAGCAATAATGAGCAATTAATATATTCATTGAGGGGCATCCTTTTATTTTACAACTTGCTTTTCACTAGGTATTTTTTAAAAATGACATTAAGACGGCAACAAGATTCATTAAAAACAAATGTTATTTTAATAAATAAAAGGAAAAAGGCTATACTACACACCAGAAATGCATTTCCAAAAATGAGATCTCGCGTTTTTTCAACTAAAGCATTCTCATCCCGAACTTTTTTTTTCAAATATCATAAATATTTCGTATATAAATACTTTCTATAGCTTTACACCATTTTGCTATCACCGTCTTTTCTTATTTGAAACGGAGAAAAACACGAAAACAACTTCACTTCTTTCAAATAATGGTTTGTCATTTCCGCACTAGATACGAAAGAAAAGCAATGTTTCGTAGAATTTCTATTCTTGCTTTGGCGAAAATAATTGGTTCTGTTCCAGTTCAATTTGATGATGATTAAGACACCGATGACCACTGTTTTCACGCATAGTGCAATAGACAAACTTATGTGGAGTTTTGTATAAAATATATTTCACAAAGCTGTATGACAGCTTTTGTTTTGCTTCCCCACCAACTCGGCACTCCCCACCCAATCTCGTATTGATAAAGTGACCAGTCTCTATAACAAGTGTCACTCTGACTCCGGCTGACCAAAACGTTAAAAAACAGCACCATGTGGCTAATGTTTGGCAGATTACAAAAAAAAAAAAAAAAACAAAAAAACAAAAAAAAAAAACAAAACCAATCTATCGTCGAAGGCGCAGACCCCAGCCGGACACAACAAGTCAACATTTTGGCCATTTTTTTACCGATTTGAAAAATAACACGACGTTGCACAACTTCAATATATATATTTTCACTGCGTAAGGTAGCATATGCCTAGGATAAATAGTTTCGGAGATCTCGCGTGGAAAGCACCCAACCCCTACATTGCAGTTATCTCAAGAAATGAAAATTTTTGACAAGTCGCTATTTTGGCAATTTTGGGTCGATTTGAAAAATAGCACGACGTTGCACAACTTTAATATATATATATTCACTGTATAGGGTAGCATATGCCTAGGATAAATAGTTTCGGAGATCTCGCGTCGAAAGCACCCAAGTCTTACATTGCAGTTATCTCAAAAGATCACAATTTTAGACAAGTCGCCATTTTGGCAATTTATGGCCGATTTGAAAAATGAAACGACGTTGCACAACTTCAATATATATATTGTCATCGTGCAACGTTGCATATACCTAGGGTAAATAGTTTCGGAGAACTTGCGTGCAACGAAATAGCATCCAAAGTGTGACACACGGACGGACAGACGGACGGCCGGACGCACGGGCGGACAGACGGATGGACAGAGGGCAATCCTATAGACCCCCCGGGCTCGCCCGGTTGGGGTCTAAAAAAAAAACAGAAAGAAAAGAAAGGAAAAGAAAGAAAATTATGAAGAGAGACTAATGTAGAGATCACTCGTTCAAAGTTTGAAAGGCATCCGGTCAAAATTGTTGCAGTGGAAGGATTGCAAAAACTGTCCGACTCGATTCCGGGAAAAGCAGTAGTTAAAAAACAGAGCCTCGGTTAGGCAGGATCCCCCGTGTAACACATAATGTCATTGTATGTTAGTAAATTCAATGAAATTGAATACATTTTTGACAAGTCGTATTTTTCACAATTATTGCCCGATTTCAAAAAATAATGCAACGTTGCACATGTACAATATATATATATATATATATATATATATATATATATATATATATATATATATATATATATATATATATATTCATTGAGTGAAATTTCAGAACGCTGGATCGAATAATTTTGGAGAACTCGTCTGGACAAAATCTCCGTGCCAACAAATTCCTGAAAAAAAAACGACCATTTTTGATAAGTCGTATTTTCAGAATGCTTGGCCGATTTAAAAATAATACGACATTGAACACTTTCAATATACGTTCTAGCCGTATGCCAAGGAATACGACAAATACTTTCGGAGATATAGCCCGGACACGATGGCGCACGAAAGCGGACAGACAGAAGGACAAGCTGAAACCTATAGCCTTCGTTACACGGGGGATAATAAGTTCAACAACAAACCTACACGGCTGTTCGGTCTATTGTGTATAATACCTTTTTACTCCAACAAAATAATACTAATTACGGGGGGACTACATTTTAAAATATCCGTTCGCTTTGTTTATACATAACAGATAGATCTCATCAGAGGTCAGCCCTTTTATAACAACAGATGGTATACACAACAGACCGAACCGCCGAAGAGATTGGCTGTTGAACAACAACGAGTTACCATCACGAGGTTGGGCCGAAAATGGGTTCAAAACTTCCACTCGAATTGGCTGTTAGGTAGAACAAACCAGGAAGATAAACGAGACATTTTACAGCTAGCCGATGCCCTTTTTTTCACTTTTTATTCATAATTTAAAGAAACACTAGGTATGAAAAATGTGGCTTTAGGTGCACAAAGGGTACATATTGCATGGTTATATATATATATAGTAGAACCTTGTTAATTTGTACTTGTCGGGACCAAGCCAACAAGTACGAATTAACCGGGATAAGAATTAACCGGGGTCAAATTTCGGCCTTACAAAAACCAAATATTACTGTACAAGTTTTCTTGCATTTTTTGTCTATTCTGTACGGTGTAGGTAATGATAAGGGCACGACACATGACTGCTGAGTGGGCGGTGTAGTATTAATTCCTACACATATGCAATTAAGTCGTAGTTATACCATAATGTCACTCTTTTATTGTGCAATCAACTAAGCTTGAGAAGGTTGTCAATCTCATATCTTACAAGATGTGTTTTCTTTGCTTTTGTTCTAAAAACTGGCAAAAAAATGTTAGGTTTTACATTTGGTACGAATTATCCGAGCCCTCGTTAATTCGTACTTTTCCTTAGGAATTTGGTACGGTAACGTATTAACCGGGGGGTACGAATTAACCGAGGACGAACAAGTAAGTATTTGTGAAACACGAGCAGGTCTCAACCGCCCCTAAATTCAAAGGGGTATAAAGCGATGACGGACAGACGGACGGACGCCCCAAACATATAGGCCACAATCCGAAGGGTTGGGGCCTAATTAACGAGGGACTCCTGTATATGCCAAGTTGACCCCTATCAGCAATAAAACCTAATGTATTGAAGCTCTGATAAAGAAGTATACCAAGTAAAAACAATGAAGAGCTGATTTGGAGCTAACACACTCGAAACCGTGAACTGACCAACGCAGGCTTTCGAAAAAAAAAATCCAACCTTTTGTGAAATTTACATAGAATTTATTCATGCATCTCCCAGCTTATCCACACTGAGATGCTACGCTCTCTTGTGTTGACATGAGCACCAAAACCGGTAAAATGGTTAATAATTAAAATGGTCGTCTGCTCGATTACGGGCGATAATACAATATTTAAATTTTAATTTAAAAAGAAGACGGCAGTTTTATACTTTCGAAAACGGTTTGCATAAAAGACAAGTTCTTATTCCTTTGCAAGCACAACATTTCGTCATTTCGTTACAAAGAGTGATTAGCGATAAAATAAAATTCTGTGTGTTAGTGCTTTGCAATAAGGTAAAGGCTGGGGTGGGTTTCTTATGATCTATCCGTATTTTGGAGGGACATCCCGAAAACGTCATGGTTTTTTTACGGTACACTCAAGTAATTCTATGGATTTGCGGGATTCTTTTTTTATATTTGTTGGCTGCATTAATCGTAATTAAACGAATCTAAGAATGTACCTTATAAAAATTCAAACAAGTTAACATCTTTAGAAGGCCAAAAAATGACTGCTTACTTGCCAAACAAATATCTTCTTCTTGATATCGGTTTTTTAAGCAGGTATGGCAAGGTTAATAAAGCAAACTTATGCAATAGAAGCAGAAACTTGGGCATAAAATAAGTATAATTCAAATTATTGTCTCTTTGCATCTTTTTAAAAATGTGTTACTTTTTATGTAAAGATTTTGACGTATTTCGACAAAGTTACGAGTGGTAAAATTGATGTATTGAGTATTTGTGTTTCAAATCATATAGACAATTCAGAATGAAAGACAATGATCTGTTCCTTGATCAAATCCAGCTAACTAGCAAAGGCGGTATACACTGAGGAACGAGGCACACATATGATGTTTTGTTATTGAAATGGAAAATTAAACAAAAGATTATTCCTTAAGAATTAAATAAACTGTAAAAGTCTGCTCACATATTTTAACTGATATAATGGATTGCCGGGAAGATAACAAGAGAATAGCAAATGTATTGGCAATAAATAGCTTATTTTCTGAATCAGGTAACAAAAACAGTTTTTTGAAAAAGTACAACGGTTAGATAGTATTATTTCAAGCATTTATCAACATGAAATACAAAGATTTACTGCAATTTTTTTTTAATTATAGATTTTAAAACAAATAGCTGTGTTCGATATATATTTGTTCTGCTGATTTGTATTAAATAAATCAGTCTTTCATACACTTTTAAATATATACATTTAAATACACAATTTATTCCTTTTAGTTCCTGCCGTAAAATTGCTTTTCATTTCTATCAATTAAATATCACCCGATACCACACATAACTGCATAATATATAAAATCTGGCACTTGATCTAGTCAAGTATTCTTTGTTATTTTTTTGTTTAACGATAATGATGGTTATAAAAACTTTACTTGTAATGAGTTTCTGTATGATTTATTAGACTTAATTCTGCCACTTAATTTTTAGATTTTTTTTATTAATTACTTCATTCAATAACACATTTGAAATGAAAAGTCATTTATAGTTTTTAATGTTACCATTTATAAATCTTTATTAGTCATGATTTTAATGCATATAATATGTTACACTTCTGTTATTTGTGGCCACATCTTTCAACACTAGAGAGAAATATGTATTTCACATTTCACACACCTGAGATACTCCACCTGCTCATGTATAAATTTTTTAAGACTGCATGCTTAAAAGTAGATATTAAGGATTAATATTAAAAACGATGTGTTTAATTGCCAGTATCAATGACAGAGTTTTTTACTATTTATTTTTTGGTTATTATTTAGTTTTTTTTACCGTACAAACATGGAATCCGACATTTCGCGCTGATATTTAATATTTAGCATTGATCTCTCATTACATTCTGAAAGCGCAAAAGAACGATCCAGCTATAAAACAACAAATGAAACGTTCGACGTAAAATGTAGACGGAAGCTTCTTTCATTGTTTCACGATATTTTTGGCGGATTATTCTTTTATTGGTCGGTTTGTAGGCATGTCTTATATTGGGTATAAAACTTCAGAAAACACTCGACATATTGCTCCTATTTATAGTCCTGTATCGGTTTCAGGATACAATTCTTAAGACAGTAATTAATGAATCTCTAATTATCGCCCAGCTTCGGAGCAAGAAAAGTAAAAAACTTATCGGACACGCGCTCTTCCGTGCCATAATCTTTGATTTTCGGTTATATTGAGGTTGAAGGCATTCTCAAGGGGTTTTTGCGTTGTTTACCACTAAAATATCCAAATGTTCGTGACAGACCGAAGTTGAAGAATCCGTTGAAGAGTTACTCGCATTACATTAAGGGTCATAAAACAAATTTACCTAATATATCCAAAATATTAAACTGTGTTAGAGAATTGTTCATTTAAACACATAGAAAAGCGACCGAAAAATAAAATAGGCTGTAAGGGAGATGAAATTAGAAAATTTGTTACATTAAATTGATTAAAATATGAATTCATTTGTTTTGGCATTTGCCCCAATTATTGTCGTTTCGGCCATAGACCCCAGAGAATGTATGTAGCATAATTTAACATATAGTTTTATGTTGTTAATAGAAGGTAACTAAAACCGGTTCAGTCGAAGAACGGTTATTTGCTAAGGCTGGTATCTTGGCTTCTACAACGTATTTGTATTATTTAATCAAATTTTTGTATTTGTTTCTCAACACACCTGAAAATGAAGTTAGTTTTATGTCATTAAAGGAAAGCGTGGCCTAATCTTTCCGAGGGAGTTTTTCCGCTGAGTAAACCCATGACACAACTAACTAAATCGTTGAAAAGCAAAAGTTAGTATGAATTTCGGTCTTTCTTTATAAAACTGAAGTTTATGTCGTGGCTTCCACTGCTACCCAGCCAAAAGCTCTGAAGTAAAACAACACTTTCCCACGCCAAAGCCATATTTTAACGATTTTGTTCTAGGGGTTGGTCTTGCTCTCACAGTCTCCTTAATTTTCTTCTACGTTTTTTCTCCCTTTGCCAGGTCGTTGTTGGAGTGTGAACGTGGATTGATAATGCGCAAAGGGACCAAAGTCTAAACAGTGTCGATCTCAAGCCATGCAGCGTGTTCTAGAGGAGAAAGAAAAAGTCATGGAAGCGTTTTTACAGAACCCGGACTTGAGGAACTATGGATTCTTCGCACAGGGAAATATTAATGCTTATGCACAATACCCAAAGCCTGATTCTCAAAGTATGTCAAAGGAGCAGGGAATGAAGGCTTACTCACAGTCAGATATGAAATCTTCGGTGCCACTAGGGCTGTTATCGCAAATGTCACGGCCACCGGAAGTTTCCGCACCGAATTTAATACAGCCAAATTTGAATCTCATGCGACCCAAGCCCGACGAAGTCGTGCAACAAGCACAGAATCTTGCATTGTTTGAATCCGCGTTAAGGATGAGGCTGGGAGAGCAAGCATTCGTGCAGCAACATCAGCAGCAGCACTTCCAGCAGCAGGAAGGGAAAATGAAGCAGCCAGCTCAGCAGCAGCAAAGCATGACAGCTGCATTCCGGCGGAATATGACGTCACCAGGTGTGTCGGAAGAAAGCCATGGCCGGTCGAACGCACAGCCTCAGAATCTAGCGGCTTACCAGCAGTCCGAAGCCCACTCGACGGTGTCCTCGCCAACGCAGTCACAGAGACCGGATTTTGCGTGCGGGCAGCCCGCGCGCGGTGGAGAAACATCGCGGAACGAGGTACCCAGGACCAGCCACGCAACGCACATTCCATCTCATACCATGCCGTCGCATGCGAGAAGTGTTCACACGCCGATGTCGCTGGAAGCACAGGCGAAAAACATTCCACCTGAGAGTGTGGCCGCGTTTATGCGTGCCATGCAAAATCTCACATCCACCGAGGTTGGCAAAGCTGTTATTCCTCCAGACACTCTGGCCGATATCATGCAAGCGATGCACAATAAAGCCGAAGAGATTATGATTCACAGTCCAGAACAAGTGAAAATTAAATCTGAATTTTCCAGCAATGATGAGCAAAGGGGTTCGAGGGATAACGATCTGGAGCAGCAGTATCTGTCGCACGCGGATGCCAAGCTGAAGTCCGACCTGACGGCGCAGACATTGCTGGCATTTAATCATGACCTTCGCATGAAAGGAATGGCTGGGCAACAGCCCATGCCGCTTGTTGTCCAACCCCACGGCGACCCAAAAGGGCTGAAGTCCTCGGAGGCCGTGTTCCCGGGCTGTTCACCCTTGCACGCTTTCCCGTGTGATCAGGGTCTGTTCCCGACGAACATGTCGACTAAACCAGCGAAGAAACCTAAAGAGCGGCCACACATTTGCTTGGTATGCAACATGGCGTTTTCGCAGAAGAACCATCTACAGGTCCATGAGAGGAAACATACAGGGGAGAAGCCGTATCGATGCCCCATGTGCGACGCCGCGTTCGCCCGCAAGGATGGGCTGGTCATCCACCAGAGGAAGCATACAGGCGAGAGACCTTACAAGTGCAGCTTCTGCGATTCGGCATTCACGCGGAAAGATAAAATGGTCATCCACGAACGCACGCACACGGGCGAGAAGCCGTATCAATGTAATCAATGTGAATCAAAATACACGCGCAAGGACAAGCTCACACTGCATCTCAAAAAGCACGCGCTGGCTGCGCAAAAGCAACTGGAGAAAGTACTGCAAAGTACCTCAGCTGTCGTCACGAGCCTGGCTTTGCAGGGTACAGCTGGGTCACTCGGCCTGCCCCACACAGCCGCTAATCCACAGAGTCTGCCCACCTCCAGCACCGCGGCGAGTTCGGCCGCGGAAAGCACAGCGAATACGTCTCTTTCTTTGCCCAGCACCGCGTCATCCAGCAACATGGGTTTGCAGAATACCATAGCTGCTAATTTAAGCCTACCCTCGGCAGTAGCTTCTAACGTACAGAACTCTCTCCTTGGCAATTTGACATTACAGAATGCAGTAGCGGCTAACCTGAATGCCGTTGCAGCCAACTTAAGTCTCCAAACGGCTGTCATTGGCAATAACGGTGGCATGCCGGAAGGATCACCAGCTAACTTAAGCCTGCAAGATTCGTCGGTGTCAAATCTGAGTATGCATGAAACCGGGGCGACGAATCTGAGCACTACCCCTCTAAGCAGCGGAAGTTAAACGAAAACGTGACGGAGTTCTGTAAATAGATGTTGATGGGAATTTATGTATCCTGAACACTGTGTTTAAAAATGCGGTTATTTGTACCTGATGGGTGTGAGGTGAAACTATGTTGACGTTTCAACAACTTGAAACTTGTTAATTTTAAAAGAAAGAAATCATTTATGAATTGAGGGCGTGCGCGTGGGTGTAAATGATTGAATTTGCTTAAAAACTGTAGGGGAAAGGGGCGGTGCGTTTTGGGTCTCTTGTGGCGCCCAGGTGCACAGTTTTAAAGTGAATCTCGGTTCAAAATATATGCCTTGGTCAAATTGCGTACGGAAACAGGAATATACAAGAAAAAATAACACTGTCTCTTCATAATATGGCTTCAAGATTTTTCGTTTTTCGGAATTTTTTTTTTTTTTTTTTTTTTTTTTGTGGGTTCATTTTTTATGGTAACGGCTAAAAGTGTATATTTTTCAAATCCGTTGTATTTAGCGTGTAGTCTTTTTGTAACAGTTACATTTGCATTCCAAAATATAACTCTGTTGACGAGTGTTATCAAGGGACAGAAGGAGTGACGTCGAAATCCTTTGATTTTAATACAATTCAACAAGTATGTGTGTTAAATTCCGTGTCACAGTGGATAGTTTTAAAAGTTTTGTTGCAGTTGCATTTGTTGTTGTCGAGTTCTTCCTCCACCGTGGCAACCAGTCGTTGTCGGTTTATGTTGATGTTTCTGGAGGAGGCTGGTTGAGAAAGTGTGTGCGTCTAGGGATGGGGAGGAGACGGGGGGGGGGGGGGTTAGAAGTGATGGTGGGGAGGGGGGGGGTGGTTCGTGGATACGGTCTTAGTAGTGCGCTCATTAGGCCACTGTCGGATGAGATGTTTTTATATTTTTAATAGGGCACAAAGATTGCGCGTGATTTTCGCCCTTGAAATGGAGTCAGCTTAGACAATGTGTTGGAGCCTTGGGTAAACAAATACAGGGATTTCGAGCCAAATGCGAGCACAGCCCTGGGCACTGTCCCTGCTCTGTGTCACATGAATGTGAGGTTAAAAAATCTTCTCATTTATTCATTATTTTAAGGATCGGCTGCTCAACAGTCACGGAGTGACGTCAGCCAGTTTGAGATGCTGCCGTATGCAACAAGATATCGGATGTCGCTTGTTTTTTTTTTTTTTTTTTTGTTTGTGTATCATAAGTCCCTGCTCCATCGATAGCGAGCACTTTCTCTTTTACACTGTTGCTGCCTGAGCGTGTTTTAATGGAAGCGTCGTTGATAATAAAACGGCACACTTTTTAAATCGAGTGCACATGTACTTTGTATGTACCGTATGTATATATTTTGCACAGAAGTAGAGTTACTTTATTTATGCTCGTAGACAGGAGATTTTAATACGTTTGCCGAGTATAGATGTTCTTTGTTAGAGCTTGAACGTTTGTTAAAGAAAAATTTGGCGTAAATTTTAGCTTGAGTTAGATGAGGGTATATAATCACGCGAATTGTAAAATTATCGCTGTTTGTGGTGAGAAAAATATGAATTTAACGCAGCGGTAATTGATGTTGATTGATGCTTCAGCGTGGAACTATGTCGGAGGGAGGGGAGGGGGTTCTCCTGAGATGCCCAGACCGATATTGTCAGGTGGTACGACCTGAAACAATGTTATCATAAGGGGCCATCCATCAAGTGCGGAGCCTCCGATAGGGGGGGGGGTTGGGGGCGGGGGGGGGGGGGAGTTGCATAAAGCTTGCGGATCGCACTGCTTCATGATTAGTGTGCAGGGGTTGGGGTGCTCAAAATCCAGAAAGTTATGGTACGGGGGCGGGGTGGTAAAATCTGGAAATTCTGCGTAGGTACTTGATGGACAACCCCCGAGGTAAAATAGGTAACTCCTAGGTAATAGGTAAAATAGGTAACTCCTCGAGTCTGCAGATTGTCTCTGCAATGCGCATCTTTTCCCCCTGAACCCTCAATACTGTTTTGTACGATATCGCTTGTACATATGAAGTGCGTTACAGAATACATAATACACTTTGTTGCGATGCGTACCCATTGAGTTATCGCACCGTCAATCTTCTAGAACTGTCTGTAGAATTTCAGCTCAAGTTTTATTGAGTGTCCCGTCCCGAGATCAGAGTATCGTTTTAATTTAAGGGCACAAGGCATAGAAACAATGAGAAAGAGCCATAAAAGGCGTAAGTCTAGTTCAGAGTACAGTAGAACTCGTTCATTTGGCCCTAGATAATCCGTTTCGACGCTTTATTCGGCTTAACGAAGTGCGGTTTAACGAGGAGATGCTCTACATAAGTTTGTCCGATGTTGTTTTGGGGAACATTTCACCCAGTCTTTTTTTCATTGTGCTATATCCTGGTTCATGCGAAGCTTTCAGTGTAGTAATTGTACGCGTTTTAAATCAATTTAGGCTTGGTGATAAGTACTGGTGTAAAGTCAGAACCAAGTTTCCGTTCCAACTTAGTGATTCTTCAAGTATAATTCAGGTGATAATTACACTGGTTACCGGTGTACAGGGCGCTCTCCCTCCTCTCTCCCCGATTGGTTACATGGCCGTCAATTCAGTTCCATATTTTTCACTCAATTTTGCCCCTCCCCCACCACCAAACTCTTCCCTTTATTGAATGTTCTTTTGGTTTTGTGGGCACTGTGGTTTTGAAGTGGAGCAGTTTTAGAATTTTTGCTGAACCAGCTGAAAATTTGTTGTTTCCAACAGAAGTAAACATGGACCTTTGACGTAAAGAGCTGAGGAGAGGGGGCGGAGGGGGGGGGGGGGCGGGAGACTGTACATGGAACACCGGATTTACTCCCCGAATGAACATAGTAGTTCAGCTAACACCAGTTGTGGATAACACTGTATAAAAGCTTCTTGTCTTACTGTACATTTCGCATCAAACATGAGCTTGATCTGTATAAAACTTTCATGTTGTGAGATTTTTTTTTAACCTCTGTCATTATTTAATTCCCTGTCGTCTATTTTCATAGATATATTTTTTATTGTGTTGCTTAGGCCATATATAAGGTTATTATGTGAGTTGTTGTTTGCTGCATGTTTAACCATTGAAGCAAAGCTGCTATCCATATGTTGTTTTGAACGCGAACAGGTTTTCAGACTGAATGAGCATTGTATTTTCTTATTTAATTATT
Source organism: Protula sp. h YS-2021 (assembly GCA_949752745.1). Taxonomy (NCBI): domain Eukaryota; kingdom Metazoa; phylum Annelida; class Polychaeta; order Sabellida; family Serpulidae; genus Protula; species Protula sp. h YS-2021. Next base: position 23,470,309 of record OX457030.1, read on the forward strand.
TTCTTTTTGTGCTTATAATTTTGAAATGTTTATCATGAAAGGCAAAGAAAAAAAAAGCTTGTTGGAGGGATAAGAAATTCTTCTGCCTCTGTTTTGTGGGACAAGAAGAAATGATGTGGGCGTGTTTTCAATACAGTTATGTAGTTAAAATTAACATGTGTAATTTAGGGGAACAATTTCAGTATACGAATCACTACTCAGTTTACATTGAGAAAAAAGAAAAAGGGGTATTTGGTGACATCTCGGGGTAGCAGATTGAGTACGTTGTGTGCCCGCAAGTGATAGCGAGGGCCCTAAGCATATGTATGGGTGCATTCTGTACGCTGTTGTATGTGAAGGCGATGTATGCGTGGTACTGTGCAAGTGCGCATTCTGTACAGTGGAGTGTATATGCAAAGGTGCATTACGTTCAGTACTCTTTATGCAGGGTGGGGGGGGGGGGGCGGGGGGCGGGGGGCGTTGCTGAAATGTGTTAGCATGCGTGTCAAAACAAACGCGAAGAAAGGGGGGTGATTTTGAGCCAGGACTGCCAATTTCGTTAGGGGGTGCGGGGGGGGGGTAATTTTCATTCGGTACACCGCGTTTCCCGCAAAAGGGGAATTTCACTCCACGTTTAGTTAAGAAAAGGGGGTATTATTTCAAAATTAGCACTCTGTATTTAGGGGACGGTTTTAGACCAGCCGATCTGTCGGATGGTCTTGTGAAATCACTTTTGAAAAAAAGTGTGTGCGTTTGTGTGTGTTAACCTTTTTTATTCCCTACAGGGGGAATATAGGCGATCGACCGCGTGTCTGTCGGTCTGTTTTCAAAATGCATCTCCTCCTACAGTTTTGATTGGATCTTCTTCATATTACACTTGTACAATCTCTAGGTGGTCCTGTACCGGAAAATTGCTTTTTTTCGCGATCGGCCGTAAATAGCCGAAATGACCGGACTTAGAAAATTTTGTTAATTTTTTTTTTTTTTTTTCAAAATTCATCTCTTCCTACAGTTTTGGTTAGATCTTCTTGGTATTACACATGTACAATCTCTAGGTGGTCCTTTTCTGGAAAATTACTTTTTTTTTCGCGATCGGCGGAAATGAGCGAACTTTGAAAATTGTCAGAAATTGGTATAAGTGATTTTAAAATTTAAAATGCATCCCTCCTACAGTTTTGGTTGGATCATCTTGATATTGCATCGATAGATGTTCCTTTATCAAAAATATACTTCATTTTGGGATCGGCCGAAAAAGCCGAAATGACGGCAATGTGAAAATTGTTGGAAACTTTTCAAAATGCATCTCCTCCTACAGTTTTGGTTGGATCTTCTTTATATTACACTTGTAGAATCTGTAAACGGCCTAAAAGAGCCATAATGACGGAACTTTGAAAATTGTCAAAAATTTGTATATTTTGGTATATATTTTTCACGTATATCTACAATATCTGTGGGGCAGTAGTTGAATCTAACATCTCTTTGTCGCCCCCTCCTTTCCCCTCCCTTTTCCCCCTCTCCTGCCCCCCATCACCACCATCCCGACACACACGGGGTTACTTTTGTTCGGATTGAATCTGTAGAAAAAGCCGTGTTGTGTATGCGCGTCTTAATACAGTGTTAACAGAAGCCTGTGATTTCCCCATGACCTATTTTTAGCATTGTAGTTCCTATTAATGCTAAGCCAATAGAGTTGATCAATAATTGTGTGTGTTGCAGAAAGGGCCGATTACGCAAGAGACGCTGCAAAGAAAAATTCCTTCTCAGTGGCGGATCCAGGGGGGGGGGGAGGTTCAGGGGTCGCTACCCCCCCCCCCCGGGCCCCTCTAAAAAAAAAAAATAACTGCAAAGCTTTTGGTTCTCTAAAATTTTTTAACTCAAGGTGTCAAATGTGGAATCCCCCCCCTCCCATCTCCCCTTCATGAAAAGTTGGATCCGGCCTGATCCTTGAAGTCAGTTGCGTTTGAGTGAGGGGGTCACAATTAAAAGCCATAAGGAGAGAGAAAGCTGCGTCTCCCTTCATTGTAATTGATCTGTAAAAATATGCTTTGGTGGTGCGTTAGTGGCAGTGAATTCCTGTCATTTTGTCTTTGCAATAAAATAGAACGACAAGTGACCATTAATACAAGTATCTCCATTTCAAAAAAAAAAGAAAAAAAAGGTTCCAGCCTAGTGATTAAATTAACTAATTTTTTGTCCGATTTTGTTGTTGGGGGATGGGATTGAGAGTAATATATTTGGACAGAGGTCTATCTTACCGAAAAATATCTTTGGCGCAGTCCTATTTTATGTATACAACAGCTGAATGTATGATCTTGTAAGCAACAATGAGATGGTAAAGTGATTTGCTCTCCTTGTGTTTGGCTCGGCTGACTGCAGTGTCCCTGGACATTCTTGTTAAAAGTCTTGAAAACGCATGGTAGTTCCCTCCCCCCTCCCCGGATTTAAGGTGCATTGTGTACTGTGTGTATGGGTACCCTATATACACTTCTGCATCTGTTAGGGTTCTCTCTGACTTGTGATGGCAAGGAAGTTATTTTGCCTCAGAAGCACCCCGGCTGCTCTGATCGTGGCGTGGGAACTGGATACGTAAGATTTGCCATCAGTTGAAAAGAAAAGCAATCAGTCAAGATTTATCCAAACAAAGCTTATTCAGTTGATATTTCATGCTAAAAATATGAAATCCTCAACTGATGTTCTTGCAAAAGGTTTCAGACTTTTGTGGTTGTTTTTTGGATTTTTGAATCTATCAGCAGTGTACTTGGGAAGGTGCAGGGGGTAATTTTTTCGAGACGAAAGAGATTTTAAAGAAAAATTGGAATTGGGATGAGAAACAAGGCTAATTTTCATTTTCGACTAATATCTATTGTTTTTGAAATGTTTCAAAAAAAAAAAAAAAAAAAAAAGAAAAGAAAAAAGAAATCAATACCAGTAGGAGGGGAGAGAGGAGTTTGTTACTGTATGGCGAGGACACTGACGCTATAAAGAGTTACTTCTCTCTCAAAATTAAGATCAAGACTAATGAAATTAAACCACAAGTAAAACTGAAATTGTTCAGTCTTAAACTGTATATTTTTGAAGTTGTTTTGGATGGTTTGTTTCAAGCGTGTGGATAGCATTTACCGAACTACTTGATGTATAGTTAGTGTACATTGAATCATGTGCGTACAGTGCAAATTTCATTTTAGATATCTTTGTACAAGCAACTTTATGTATTTATTGAAGGTATTATATGGATATATTTAAATAAAATGATAGACTAGTGATGGTCGAAGTTAAATCAGATAATATGCCCAATCCAAGAGATATCTTTGACGATAGGATTCTAGTATAAGGGTAATTATCCCCCGCCGTCCTAGCGGAGGCGGGGGATATAGAAACGCCTCGTGTCCGTCCGTCCGTCTGTCCGTGATCACTTTTGTCCTGGTCATATCTCCGTAATCGTTGATCGCAGGCATACCATTCCTTGGGGAATGAAAGAATGTATAATGTAGTTTTGCAATGTCAGATTAACTTTGGCATTCATTGAAAAATGTCGAAGTTACGGACTTCTGAAATGTTTGGACTTTGGGTTTACTTTGGGTACCTTGTTCTTCTCTGTGACCATACGGCGCGGCGGGGAATGTGCAATCTACGATTGTCTTGTTTTTTATTTTGATCCAAAAGTGACCACGCTGCAATCTGGAAATGATATATTTGGGTCCATTTTCCTTTCGATTATTTAATCTTGTGCATTATTTAAGATTTCCATTTGACTTTTATTTAAGCTCTGAATTGCCACACAGTGCTATCATTTCACATTCCAAGTTTGTAATGCCACACCCTATTCCATTTTTTACCAATATTTTTTCTATTTTCCTGTGTGAGCAAGTGACTACCATACCATGCTATATTTCTTTTTTTTTTTTTTTTTTTTTTTTTTTTTTTTTTTTGTTGGTAATCTAGACTCTTGAATACCGCAAAGTTCTATTTGCCACTGGTCGCAGAAAAAAATCTGAGGCTGTATAAGACAGCAACAATTGTCAATATCTTTTAGTGACAGAATGGAAATTAGAAGCTGGTAAATAATTGCTTTCCGGCCTGTGACGTGATGAGCTTTTATTCTCAAGCCGCAGACAGAATATACAGCCACACCCCTCCCCCTCCCCCCCCCCCCCCCCCATCTACGAACACATTTTAAGTCGGTCAAAATATTTATATCTTTGTAGGTGCCCATAGAATTGGCGTTTTATACCTATCTGGCTTTATATTCTTCTTCAAACAAGCATTTTTAGACTGTTATAAAGTAAAGCGGGATTACTTGGCTAGTATTGTAGTGCATTTTCTTACGGAGAAGAACGAAACCATTGGGGCCGTCTTTCAAGCAATACTTGTCAGTCTAGACTTGGCTGGGGATATTTTGTCGTGGCATTAAATGTCACCCTGGATGTGGTGAATGTAATCTTTTCTATATTTAGATACCGCCAAAAAAATGTTCTGTTTTCATAGAAATTGGGACACTCCTCGTAGATGGAGTGTAATACCACTGCTGTGGTTTTGTACTTTATCCGAGATGAAAAAGGGACATTTATAACATTCTTGGACTCCAGTCTGTTGAAGATCAATGAGATTTAGTATAATAATTCAGTTGTCGGGGGGGGGGGGGGGGGGGGGGTGTCGAGCAATACGTTGAGGGCAGACGTCCCTCTTTACATTAAGAACACAGCAGATAACTCACCACTTTCGCTTGGGAATGGCATGGGGTATCGCTGTTCCGGGACGGTTCACTACCCCCGCCCCAGCCCGCTAACGGGTCATCCATTAAAGTACGTAGGCACAGATGGGGAGGGGGTCACGGTCGGTGCGTACGCATTGCGTACAGGGAGAGGGGGGATATGGGCTGCGGTGTGTGCGTACGCATATTTAATCATAACTCAAACATATTTTTAAGTAATTAAATAACTTATTGCATCGATTTACAAATTAAATATACTCTTTTTGGTGCAATGCCTATTTTTTCACATATTGCGTACGTGCGTACAGGGGACAGGAAAGGTCTAGGTCACTGCGTACGCACTGCGTACGGGGAGGGGAGGGGGCGGGGTCAAGAACCTGACAAATTTTTGCGTGCGTACTTTATGGATGGCCCCTAACCGGTCAAGCTAAACGGTATGATTAGCACGCAGCTGATGCTTGTTTGTTGTCGTGGGGACTGCATGACGGATCGAGTTGGCGTCGGCTCTTTCGGTCCTTGAATCAAGTAATATAGAGCAGCCATGGCTTACGTTGCAGCGTCTGTTTGTATATCCTGGTGTGTAACCCTTTCCACTCCAAGGCGGCGGAGTCGAACTCCCCCATCCCCCCTTCTCCGTCCGGACCTTTGCCTGATGGTATTCCTAGTGTTAGGCGGTTTTAAGAGAAGGTGGGTTAAAGGAACATCATAATTATTTGAGGCTGGTAGTGTAGTATTCATCACATCCCCTGTCTTGTTCGTGAAAATTGAATTTCTTTAGAAATTTGAGCCCAAGGCCAGCGTTTCTTCTAGAAAAGAGCAAAACCGAGTAAGCGGGCTAGATGCTGGTATTGATCATAAAAAAGGCGAAGCTGAGCTTTACAAAAAGACGTATTGTTGGCTCAGTTTTGGTGTCCTCTTCCTCCTGTTGTTTGTGACATAACAGCGATGTTATTCGTGCGATAACGTAGAAGTCTACCGTCTCTCTTACCTTTCTCTTTACCTTTAGGCGCAGAAATGTCCAAATACTGTGTTCTTAGGGTGGTGGAGGGGGTGAGATTCAAGAGTAGGTGATGGAAGTAGAAATTTTGGGGGAGGGAGGCGCTTCTTCCACCCCCATTCTGCGTTGCAAGTATATCAAATCCGTTTCTGTGAAAAGTGGGTTACAATCCCCCCTTGCCACTTCGGGGACCACAACCCTCTGAAGGATAAATTGGATTCGCGACTGTTTCTAGGGCCTTCCCAAGCAATTACCCTAGCAGCTGCGTTGTCATGCCAACAACCACAGAGAAAGCTAGTATTTATGGGACTCCATTTTGGGAACTGTGTGTTACCTGACGTCAGAATAATTGTGTCCGCATAGTTTGGGCATCCTCAGTCGTTGCGAGACTTCCGCTGTAATAAATGACTTCATACTGATGCAACTGAAGCCCTATTTTTCACCAGTGTTTTCTTTTCATTTTTTTTTTTTTGCAGGCTTTGACAGATGGGGAAAGGGTTGAAGGGGTGGGTGCTATTTATAAAACGCACCTCCCCTTTAAGAAAATTTTGCTTCCACACAGGAACAAGGTCTAACTTTGTTTCGATCTAATAATTAGATCGCAGCTGCATAGTTGCTTTGAGTTACTTCTATACTACTTTTTAATTTGAACCCAAATCCCCCAAGAGCTCATCTCACCGCCCCTCCCCTTTCCCACACACACACTACATAATATATATATATATATATATATATATATATATATATATATATATATATATATATATATATATATATATATATATATACTGGATACCAAAAGCTTACTTGGTGTAGTTGTGCCTCCTCAACGAGGAGGAGACATGTAATGTTTACACGTGCTGTGTTTGTGTATGTGTGTCAGTCTGTTTTGAACAAAATGCTTTGTGCAAGATATCTCCAGAACGAGAAGTCGGATCGTTTTCAAACTTGATCTCTCTGTTCCTTGGGTAGCTGGGACGGTTCTATTGATGCATGTTAAGTTATAATAGAAGACGTATGACGTCATTTCGTAAAAATCTTGTGTGCGATATTTCTCAGCCCCTGAACATCGGACAAAGCTGAAACCTGGTGGCTTTTTCGCTTCGTAAGTCCGTAAGATTCTGTCAAATTTTGTCGCGAGTACAAGGAACAAGTGCGGCATATGACGTCATCATGTAAATATGCATATAATTTGAACTAGATCTTGTATACAAAATATCTCGATAACGGAAAGTGGCAGCGACCTCAAATTTTGTATGGGTGTTCCTTGGATCAGTCGGACTTTCTGTCAACTTCTGGTGGGTGTAGGGAAATTAAGAAAGGCGTATGACGTCATTACGTTAAAATCTTATATGTGTACTTTTCTCAGCCGCTGAACATTGGAAAAAGTTGAAACTCAGTACGTGGGAGTGTTGCTTGGTACGTCCGAAAGATTCTGTCAAATATGCCCGGATTACAGTGAACGAAAACGCCATGTGACGTCATTGGGTAAAAATATCTTTTTGTTTCTAGAGCTAGCTTTCGCTTTAAAACTGGGTCATGTAATATATTATGCAACGACAAGCAGCGCACTATTTTGACTCCAAAATGTCTTCCACCGAGGTCAGTCTTGTGCTGCACAGTTATGAAGATTGTCTTTCTAGTGCTTTTTGGCCGATGGGAATGTATGAAGACAAGGTATACATTATTGCTATAACCACACATAGTGCACAAACCCTCACCATAAAGTTGGCCAAAATGGTTAAGGTTGCCTTTAGAGTACCTACATTACATAGATGTGAAGGGGGAGGGGAGATTTGGGCAAGCAAAAAAAGAAAAAAAAAACTGCATGTATTTCATTAACCTATGTGTAACTGTCACCTTTCGGATAAAAGGACGTAAAGTAAAACCTGCTTGTAGGGACCAACCTCCAGTTTCGCATAACAAGACGTACGGTAAAACCTGCCTGTCCTGACCACCTTCCAGAACCGGAAAAACAAAGTACGTTCAATAAAGCCGCGGTAATGACCAACCTCAAGTTTCGCATAACAAGACGTACGGTAAAACCTGCCTGTCCTGACCACCTTCCAGAACCGGAAAAAACAAAGTACGTTCAATAAAGCCGCTGTAATGACCAACTTCAAAACCGTGATAAAAAGGACGTACAGTAAACCTGTTTTAGGGAACACCATCTTGAACCGAACAAGAAGACGTACAGAATAACCTTTTTAGGGAGCAGCTTCAAAACCCAGATAAAACACCTAAGCCTAAATTTGTACTAAAAAAGAGGATTAAAATACCTGCAAGTCAAGTTACATACCCCTCCCCCACCAAAAAAAAAAAAAAAAAAAAAAAAATGGATACAGGTGACACACAACCCGACTACTGGGTACATGGGATACATTTAAAAAACGTGAAAGGTCTTATTCTGAAAATGGTACAAACTTGTTCCATCAAAAGTTTGTGAAAGGACTGCCGGGGGAGAAAGAAAATGGTTACTGGTGGTGAATTATGCGTTTATTCGTGGAGACATTTGTTTTTGTTCACAGAAATAAAAAATCTAATAGGTGTCAATTGAAATTGTGATATAAACCTGTATGTTTTGTGTGTACTGGCCGCTCTAGTTTGAAGACTAGTCCCTTATTAACGGGGACTCCACAAAAGTTAAGCAATACGTGTTGCTCAGTTCGCATTAAAAAGGCCGAGAGCTTCTTTGCAAGGCGACGCTTTGCACATTGATGTCCGCTTTAAGCAAAAAGCTCAAGTGCGAGATGCGACACCTTAAACTGTGACTGTGAATTTTATTCAATTTTACAGGGTATCATTTCCAACATTTCGCAGTTTAGACTCCATGTCGTCTATTTTTGGGACAGCTATAGAAAAAAAATAGCAGCTAGTGACGATGCGTAGTTAGACGTTTTTCAGGTTCCAACCCATAACGACCCTTATGTCTGAGTATTATTTGTTACTGTCAGCATTTACATTGTTTGTGGTGCATTAGGCTGCTGTAGGATAGACCAGTGACAATTTCATTTGTCAGTTTTAAAGTTAAAATAACAATGTAGAAATATGTTACAAGGAGCCCGCTAAAATGCGAACTTAACAGAGGAAACGTACGTGCAATTTAAACTTCACCACTAGGATATTGTCTGTGAAGTCACAACATTGCAATTTGGTGAATGTTTGTGTACCTGTGCCTGTTTGTGTATGGGTTTAAAAACCAAAAATGGCTATGTGCAAACCGGGATTTAAGCTGTCCTACGTTGATTTTCCACCAAGGTGTGCGGGGGCAGGCGGCGTCATCTGCTCTCCGGATTACGAACGATTTGAGTAAGTATCTAATGTTCTGTGAGTAATTGCATCGAGTCTTTTCAGTGAGTATATCGAGTATTTTTAGTGAGTACATCGTGTATTTTGAATGAGTACATCATGTTTTGGGAGTGAGTACAGCGAGTATTTTAGTTAGTACGCCATGCATTTTGAGTGAGCACATCCAGTATTTTGAGTTAGTAAATCAAGTATTTTAACTGAGTACATCAAGTATTTTGAGTGAGTGCATCGAATATTTTGCGTTAGTGGACCATGTGTACATACTGTATTTTGACTAATCATATCAACTATTGTTATTGGCTTATAGGAGTATAGGGCTTATTTTGAGCAAGTATATCGCTGTCAATGAAGTCTATTTGCGTCCCCAGCCCGCACCCCTTACTAAATTATTGTAAAAATTAGACAAGAAGAGTTAGGTCCTCCCCAATTGGGATTTTAATTCAATTGTATCCTTTGTGAACATGTACTCCCGGAAAATGCGGCCTTAAATTGTTAACGACGTAGCACCAACCTCTGTCACAGCGAACGTTTCAAAACTTTGTGAGGAACTGCAAGCGATCACGTGACTGTCTGGTGAGAGACCATGAAAATATTTTTGGCCTCAAAAACAAAACAAAAAAGCAACATATCCTGCAATGATTACCGTGAGCTGTTTTGTGTGTGTGAGGGTGTGTGTGAGATAGTGTGTGTGTGTGTGAGGGTGTGTATGTCTGAGGTGTGTATGTGTGTGTGTGTGTGTTCATAGTAACAATTATCAGACTTATGCCCTTAGGCTGTAGCATTATTTTGACGTTCTCATTGACATAATTCCGAATCTGTCCTTTAGTTGTCTGGAGGAAGACAGGTCTCCAGATCTGGATTTAAATTGAACGTGTCCAAGACGACATTTGGCAAAATGAGGACATAAGAACTACCGCCAGAGTCATCTTGTGGTCAGCTCCTTCAATTACTAGCGCTGTCCAAGTATTTTTCTTACGGTACTCTTTCTGCAAATAGACACGTCAGTTCTGTTGTTTTCTTTCTGGCTATATACAGGGATTCTTTTGCGTAGTTGGATTGTTTTATTTATAGATTTCGGCAACGTTCGTGAAGTAATTATTCAGCTGACATTGAGACAAAATTGGCAGCAAACAAGATACTTGATAAATTGTTAAGAAAATCAAAAGTACTTCCATATTTTTTTTACTTGAGAACCACAAGGTTGCCCCTGGGATAGGACCATCCTGCAAATGGGAACATCTCAAAAATAGGACCACTTTTCAACAGTTCCAGGTGGTTTCCATTGGGAAGAAACCCACAAATATGACCACCCCAGAAATATGACCACATCAATTCGATCGCAGTTGTGGTCCTACTTCCGGGGCTATACTGTATGCAAAAAAAGTTGTAAACAAGTTTTTAGCTGTGGTTTCCTTGACACTGACACGAAATTTTTGTCCAAAGAAATTACGGGTTCGGTTTGGCGTAGAAACGGGAAGATACCCATTGCGTCCATTATGGAGCTTAATCTGTGGTTCGTCGGGAGTAGGCACGGTTGTGATTTTGGCTAATATGAGACTCCGTCACAACATGTGCTGAACTGCTAATAAACCACTGGACAATAACATACGCTGGCAAGTAACTGGGAGTAAGCGAGAATTTTTGGCAGGGAAATATAATTCAATTACTTTGTCACCAAGCTCATGTAACATTCATCGTAGTCGCAAGATAGCATTCTAATTATGGCTTGCTGTTCAACAGGCCCTAGACCTAAACCCTCTTGATGCGAAATCAATGCTGGAACTAGAGGAAAAAAGACGTCGTTACAGATGAGGCATATTTTTTTCTCAAAAATCAGAACAGATTTTTTTTGATGGAATAATATGAAGATATGTTTTTTTAGACAAATATCCTAATTTTAGAGCTTTTGGTAAAACGTTGGGAAAAGTGTCTTTTTTCAAGGGCCTTTGAAAAAATACCTGCATCTAATTGTCATAATCATAGTCGTCATCACTACCACCGCAATTATCACCACCTTCGTTATCTTCATCATCATTACCACCATCATAATCATAAATATCGTCATCATCATAGTCCTCATCACTACCACCATCATCACCACCGTTATCATCATCATTATCATCATCACATCACCATAATCATCACCATCATAGTCTTCATTACTAAAACCACCACTATCATCACCACCGTTATCATCATCATCACCACCATCATCAGCACCATTATCGTCATCATCATTATCATCACCATCATCATCATCACCACCATCATTACCATTATCATCATTATCATCATCACATCACCATAATCATCGCCATCATAGTCTTCATTACTAAAACACCACTATCATCACCACCGTTATCACCATCATCACCACCATCATCAGCACCATTATCGTCATCATCAACATTGTCATCATCATCATCATCACCACCACCACCACAACCACCACCATCATTACCATTATCATCATCATCATCATCATCATCATCATCAACATCGTCATCTTCGTCTCCCTCATCACATTAATATAGTCAGAATCCTTGTTATTTCTATGCTGATCCAGAAAAATCTAGAGAATGGAGAAAATTTTCTAAAAATCCAAAATTGAGGTTAAAAAAGTTCAGACTCTCTCAGCGTTGTGGCTGTTACCATTATGATATCATCACGATTATTATTAGGCTGTCAGGTTACAAAAGGGGATCCGCAAAAGAGTAGCGGAATCGCGAACAAAAGACATGATTTATGTGAAATAAATTATCAGAAATTACTTGATAACGGTCATTATTTCAGAGCCATTGAATGGGACGTTTACAGCAAATGTCACAGAGCAGCGTGACTGTGACAAAGTGAGAACGCGACGACAACACGCTGCTTTCTTTGTACATCCTTGTTTTCAGTCATTTCATTAGTTTTTCATGGGTTTCTCATTACATTCTCTTCGTGTGTGAAAATAGTGGTGTGATATTGCTGGGTACCGTCACGTTTTTCCTGGTGCCAAAATGAAGTCGACAGCAGACGAAGATGTGAGAATCCCGCTTCTTAAGCGTCTGGGATGCACCCGCAATGGCTTTACGCGGCTTTGGGTTTTCGCATGCTTGGGAATGGGGATGCGGAAGGCCTCACACTAACCGCATTTTCCATATAGACATAAATAGTATGATGAGAATGATATGTGTATGGAGAGGGGGGAGAGATCCCTGGGGTGGCAGTGCCTTAATGTAAAACTTGCGGGTTCATTTAAATGACGATTCTAGAATTCGAATGCAGCATTCCTTTTTTACGGGAGGACATAGCATTACTTCAGCTTGTAACCGTTTTGAGTTCTTTTTCTTCTTTTTTTTCAACCTTTTCACAGTTCATGTCCAAATTTCTTTCGCTGGTGAGATGTTTAAAAATAGAATTTATTGCATTAACCGGAACAAACTGTGCTAAAAGCTTGTCTCGAAACAATAAAAACTGCATAACACTATAATACAGCGCTTAATGGAAATCCTAGTTAGGTCAGATGTTGTAATAGGACATGGGTTGTCTCCATGGCAACATGTTCTGATGTATGACATGAGGCTATCTCCGTGGCAGCATGTTCTGATGTATGACATGGGGGTATCTCCATGGCACCATGTTCTGATGTGTGACATGGGGTATCTCCATGGCAACATGTCCTGACGTATGATATAGGGGTATCTCCGTGGCAACATGTTCTGATGTATGACATGGTGGTATCGCGGTGGCAGCATGTTCTGATGTATGACATGGGGTATCTCCATGGCAACATGTTCTTATGTATGACATGGGATATCTCCATGGCAACATGTCCTGACGTATGATATAGGGGTATCTCCATGGCTGCATGTTTTGATGTATGACATGGGGGTATCCCCATGGCAACATGTTCTGATGTATGACATGGGGGTATCTCCGTATCAACATGTTCTGATGCTATGACATGGGGTATCTCCATGGCAACATGTTCTTATGTGTGACATGGGGGTATCTCCGTGGCAGCATGTTCTGATAAATGACATGGGGTATCTCCATGGCAACATGTTCTGATGTATGACATGAGGCTATCTCCATGGCAACATGTTCTGATGTGTGACATCGGATATCTCCGTAGCAACATGTTCTGATGCTATGACATGAGGTATCTCCATGGCAACATGTGCTGATGTATGACATGGGGCTATCTCCGTGGCAGCATGTTCTGATAAATGACATCAGGTATCTCCATGGCAACATGTTCTGACGTATGACATGGGGTATCTCCGTGGCAACATGTTCTGATGTATGGCATGGGGTATCTCCATGGCAACATGTTCTTATGTGTGACATGGGGGTATCTCCGTGGCAGCATGTTCTGATAAATGACATGGGGTATCTCCATGGCAACATGTTCTGATGTATGACATGAGGCTATCTCCATGGCAACATGTTCTGATGTGTGACATCGGATATCTCCGTAGCAACATGTTCTGATGCTATGACATGAGGTATCTCCATGGCAACATGTGCTGATGTATGACATGGGGCTATCTCCGTGGCAGCATGTTCTGATAAATGACATCAGGTATCTCCATGGTAACATGTTCTGACGTATGACATGGGGTATCTCTGTGGCAACATGTTCTGATGTATGGCATGGGGTATCTCCGTGGCAACATGTTCTTATATATGACATGGGGTATCTCGGTGGAAGCATGTTCTGATGTATGACATGGGGTATCTCCGTAGCAACATATGTTCTGATGCTATGACATGGGGTATCTCCATGGCAACATGTTCTTATATATGACATGGGGTATCTCGGTGGAAGCATGTTCTGATGTATGACATGGGGTATCTCCGTAGCAACATATGTTCTGATGCTATGACATGGGGTATCTCCATGGCAACATGTTCTTATATATGACATGGGGTATCTCGGTGGAAGCATGTTCTGATGGACATCGGATACAACAACTCCTTTCATTTTGTAATTATATTATTTTTTGGTGATGGTCTAACGCCAGAGGAGTGAGATCTCTCGATAACATTTTCCAATTCATAATTAAAGTGAACCGTTTGCCCACACCTGTAGAAAGGTTTGCACACACAAAAGTTATTCTTTTTTTAATCCATTAATACACATAATTGCCAAATTAAAATAAAAAATTGCAACAATAATCGTTTCCATAGGATTTAAACCCATTTTCAAACATGGGCTTGAGGCACCTTCTTAGTTTGTAGCCCCTTCAACAAAAAATGGAACAGCACAATTTCTTATTTCTGATCAGCCAAATCTCATAGCCTGTGTGTGCGGAATTGTTGCACTACTCAAACTGTAATTGTTGATTTTACATTTTTTATTATTATGTTATTTATTTGTTTGTTTATTTCAGCGTTTTAGTAAACAGGGCGAATGAGTGGTTGAGACGAAATGGCCACCTCAAAGCAACGACATGTGAGAGCATTGAAGTGAAGGGACGACTGGACGGCGTGGTGGACACTAATAAAAGCTCGTACTTCGAAGCAGATCACAGCAAAAGAAAGATGAGAAATATGTACATCAGGGCATTAAGGTATTCACACAGGGCCACCACTTGTTTTATTGTTTTGTGTGTGTGAATGATTTGCCGACTATGCAGGGAATAAGTTGGTCAAAGATTTGGAGGAGTTTACGAAATTGACGCGGGGTTCGTCAGTTTCATCGGTCCGAGTAGGGTGAAAAGGACAGTTCTACCGCACTTTGTGACGTCATCATGTCTGGAAGTGACGTCATCATGTCTGGAAGTGACGTCATCATGTCTGGAAGTGACGTCATACTGTCTGGAAGTGACGTCATCATGTCTGGAAGTGACGTCATACTGTCTGGACGTGACGTCATCATGTCTGGACCGGAAGTGCTGTCTAGACCGGAAGTGCTGTCTAGACCGGAAGTGCTGTCTAGACCGGAAGTGCTGTCTAGACCGGAAGTGTTGTCTAGACCGGAAGTGCTGTCTGGAGTGGAAGTGACGTCATCATGTCTGGACCGGAAGTGACATCATGATGTCTGGACCGGAAGTGACGTCATGATGTCTGGACCGGAAGTCATGATAAGCGTTAGGATAGGCGCGACCATCTGTGACGTCATCATGGCGTCATACTGAGATGATGCTGTCTGGAGCGAAAGTGGTTTGGCCGAGTCAATCAACATGAAGCCAATGAACCCGACCTGTCAATCAGTGTAACCATGGCAACAGACCCTAAAAAGGTCGACCCCCCCCCCCCCCTAGGACAGACTATGTACCGACCCCCCCCCCCCCCAGGGACATACTATGTACCGACCCCCCCCCCCCCCTAGGACAGACTATGTACCGACCCCCCCCCCCCCCCTAGGACATACTATGTACCGACCCCCCCCCCCCCCAGGACATACTATGTACCGACCCCCCCCCCCCCCCTAGGACATACTATGTACCGATCCCCCCCCCCCCCCAGGACATACTATGTACCGACCCCCCCCCCCCCCCAGGACAGCAACAAAAACTTTTGCCGAATCAGCATGATGAAATCGTTGATTCAGCATGATAAAATCGTATATAAGTGTGGTGTCTCAAGGCTTAGAGACATTGTCAGACACATCATGGATAACACACCAGCTATCATCATTGATGACTTAACAGCGTTTCAAGCGAATGAATCTGTTTGCATCTGGGTAAATATGCGTGATGAAGCTGAAGCAGCTGATATTACATATGCTTTGGAGGAGGTGCTACAATTTCCAACTCAGATCACTGCAGTGAAGCCTGACGTAGTAATTACATTTATGTGGAACAACCGCATAGTAACACTGACTCAACGATACTGCAAGTGTCAAGTGTGGTTGGAATATGAGGGACAACCCCATAACTGCTGCTGATATATACTAAAATATTTCGGGCCCTTTTAAGGGCCATCCTATATTATGAAATGAAGCAAAACATGTCTGTGTGTGTGTGTGTGAGAATACATTTTATCACATTTCAGGTCTAGTTGGCGGATGAATACCATTTGGCGGATGAATACCATTTGACAGACCATTTAACTTCACCGTCAGTTAACTTCACCGCTAGATGTCTCTGCTGTATAACAGCTGTACAACTTCACAACTGTAAGTGAGACATTCATATACACAAGTAAAATTCTGCTGAGTCAGCAATTTTAACATTTTGGAACAAAGTTACACACCATATTTTGATTACATGGAAGTAGCATAAAAGCATGAGTGAAACATGTCAACTAGTCAACTAGTGATACATTCTGCTGAGTCAACACACCATTGAAGTGGTATAAAAGGAAGAGTGAAACGTATATTTTACTTCATTTCAGTTCCAGCAGTTGAAGAAGCAACAACGATGGCACCAGTCTACTGTCATGATTGTGATGTGACATTTCCATCTCTGGAAGTGTTCGTGACACATACATGCAAACCAGCTAGGATGAAACGTGCTCATGAAGAGCTTGTTGAGCAGATTGAAGCCAAGAGACGAAAGACCGTACAAGATGGTGTTGACAGACCTGATCCAGTCCTCTGCTGTAAATGCGTCAAGATATTTTCATCTTTGGATGCATTTGAGACACATGCATGTGCTGAGATGGAAAATGTGTCTCATGAAGAACAAAGAAAGAAAGAGACAGTGCAAGTAGGCAGAGGCAGAAGAGTGAGTCTTGGTGAAAACGCGCAGGAAAGACGGTTTGAGCCTGAAGATGGATCAGATTTGCTACTTGAAATGCGACAACAAGAGAACCGAATCAAGAGGCATTTGCTAGAAACGTTAAACCGTGGTATGAAATGGTACATTGTCGTGCATGCACGCTTCAAGAAAATGACACCAAATGTTGAAGGCGTGATGGTAGAACAAGTGGATAATGCCTTCATCAGTAGTCCAACGTATGCAGCATACAATCCAACGGATATTGAGAAGGACTTGCCAGAAGCCTATAAAGAATTGTTTACCAGGTTTGATGAACATGAGCGACAAGGCTCTGGCTGGGTGTTGGATAACATATTATTCATTGAAGTGCATACAGCAACGTCAGCGCCACTGGAAGCAAGCAGTTTTATCCCACTACCGAAGAAAGTACAGAGTACAAAGGCGGTGTTAAACATTCAGAATAAAGACAACAAATGTTTCTTATGGTCTGTATTGGCTCACCTTCACCCTTCAACAAGCAATGACCCACAGCGTGTGCATCAATACAAAGCATTTGAGAACGAATTGAAGGTGGAAGGCATGACATTTCCAACACCGATTACAGACATTCCAAAGTTTGAAAAGGAGAATGATGTGTCCATTAACGTGTTTGGATATGAACATGATGTCGTTGTTCCCATACAACTCAGTCGAAACACCAGCGCCAACAGTGCGAGAGAAATCAACTTGCTTTTGATTAGCAATGACAAGACAAGACATTACTGCCTCATCAAGAATTTCAGCAGACTGATGGCTTATCGATCAAAACATGATGGTGCAACTTTTTATTGTTTCAACTGTCTTCACGGGTTTAGGCGACAAGATCTGTTAGACAAGCATCGTGAAGTGTGTGGCAAGCATGGAGCACAACGTTTATCATTCCCCAAGGAACCCTTCATCAAGTTCAAGAATGTAGCCAAACAACAGCGAGCGCCGTTTGTCATTTATGCGGACTTTGAATGTTTCACGAAAAAGCATGAAGGAGACAAGTATCAACATCATCGTCCAAACAGCTTTGCCTATGTGGTTGTCAGCCAATATGATACACGTGCGCCAGTCCTATATCGAGGCGATAATGCTGTGAAAGTCTTTTTAGACCATATGGTGAATGAGCGTGATCGTATTGTGCATGGTCTACAGCAGAAAAAGAAAATGGTCATGACTCATGAAGATGAAGAGCATTATAAGAACGCCACAGATTGCTACATTTGTCATGAGCCTCTAGGAGCAGATCGTGTGAGAGATCATGACCATATCAATGGCAAATACCGCGGAGCTGCACATAGTCAATGCAATTTGCAATTTCGATTTCGAAAGGATAAGCAGGATGTTGAAGATTCTTTCATCATTCCTGTGTTTTTCCACAATTTACGAGGCTATGACAGCCATTTGATCATGGAAGAAATTGGAAAGTTCAAAAACGAAAGGATTACAGTCATTCCCAACACCGTTGAGAAATATATTGCATTCACCATGAGCAATCTGAAATTTACAGACAGCTTTCAGTTCATGAGTACTTCTCTACAGAAGTTGGTCTCCAACCTGGCAGCAGAAGGGAAAGACAACTTTTATCACATGACGTCACACATTCACGATAGCGACCAACAAGAGTTACTGTTGAGAAAGGGAGTGTACCCTTATGATTACGTGGATGAGCCATCCAAGTTTGCTGAAACACAACTGCCGTCCAAGGACAAGTTTTACAGTCTACTCAGTGAAGAAGACATTAGCGATGAGGATTATGCGCATGCGCAGAAGGTGTGGGAGACATTCCACTGTACTACATTTGGCGAATACCATGACTTGTACCTGAAATCAGATGTGTTGCTGCTGGCTGACGTGTTTGAAAACTTTCGTCACGTATGTCTCAACACGTATGAATTGGATCCTGCTCACTACTATACAGCGCCAGGACTGTCGTGGGATGCCATGTTGAAAGCGACAAAGGTGAAATTGGAATTGATCAACGACATTGACATGTACCAAATGGTTGAACAAGGTTTACGTGGAGGAATATCTGTCATCACACACAAGTATGCGAAAGCAAATAACCCCTACATACCAGATTACGATCCCACGAAACCAACCAACTACTTGACTTACCTGGATGCAAACAACTTGTATGGCTGGGCTATGTCGCAAAGCATGCCGGAAAGTGGATTTATGTGGGTGAGCGAGCCAGAATCCATTGACTTTATGGATGTGGATGAAGATGATGAGATTGGCTACATTTTAGAAGTGGATTTGGAATACCCATATTCAATCCATGATCATCATAATCACTATCCAGTGGCTCCAGAACGGAAATGTGTGAAAGTGGGAGAATTGTCAAAACATAGTCAGAAGCTACGGAAAGATCTAAACATGAAAGGTAAACCTAGTGAAAAGCTCATTCCCAACCTGTGTGACAAGAAGAAATATGTGCTTCATTATAGAAATTTACAGCAATATGTCTCACTGGGATTGAAAGTCACGAAGGTGCACCGTGCCATCATGTTTGCACAGAGCAAATGGTTGGCAAAATACATCTCCTTGAACACGGAAAAGAGAAAGTTGGCCAAGAACCCGTTTGAGAAAGACTTCTTCAAATTGATGAACAACTCGGTGTTTGGCAAAACCATGGAAAATGTAAGAAAGCGCATGAATGTGGAACTTGTTCACCAGGAAAAGCGGTTCAAGAAACTTGTGGCCAAACCTTCCTTCCACAAATTTAGAATTTTCAACGAAGATTTAACCGCGGTACATTTACGCAAAGTGGATCTGCTTCTGGATAAACCCATTCAAGTTGGGTTCACCATTCTCGACCTCAGCAAGGTGCTCATGTTCCACTTTCATTACAACTACATCATGACCAAGTATCCCAACGCCAAACTCTTGTTCAGCGACACCGACAGTCTATGTTATGACATAGAAACGGAAGATATATACAAAGACATGCAGGAAGATGCTGACTTGTTCGACACAAGTGACTATCCGCCAGATCATTTCCTACATTCCAACGTGAACAAGAAAGTGCTTGGGAAAATGAAAGATGAGACGGCGGGCATTCCCATTGAAGAGTTTGTTGGACTTCGGCCGAAAATGTATAGTATGATGTATGGTGGGAAAGAAAAACGTACGGCCAAAGGCATCACTCGCGCGTGTCAAAGACGGATGAAACATCAGCAGTATAGAGACAGTTTGTTCAACCAAACGCAAACGATGACTACAGGACACATCATTCGAAGTCATGACCATCAGATTTTCTCGGAGAAGTTGAAGAAAGTAGCTCTCTCTCCCTTTGATGACAAGCGATATGTGATGAGTGATGGCTATTCCACTTTGGCGCATGGGCATTACAGTATATAAGGGGGAGACACTTCAACTTGAGAGTTAGTTGTGGTGTGAACACTGAAGCGTCAACATGAAAAGATCTGCACCAACGGATATGGATACTCTAGCAGATACGGTGAAAGACATGAAAGTGAAACATCCTGATACTACCATTAAGAAATTAAAAGTGGAGACGACGGTACCAACACCACAGTCGTGGGATGGAATGCTTTCTCTAGGCAATGGAAAGTATATCAAGATTATGAAACAAAGTAATGAAGGTGTGGTAAACATTCGCAAATACCTCAGAGATGAGGGGACTGGAAAAAACCGTCCAACGAAAAAGGGAATTTTGCTGACAATACCTGAATGGAAAATGCTGAAGAAGCAGGTGAAAGAAGTGGATAAAAGGCTTCGCAGACAAGACGACAAGTCATAACAAGGTAACAATCATGAATGCACTCATGCTGAACGGTGGTGTTTACCTTACTGTCAATGAGAGGAATGAAGTGATACTAGATTCTAAGACAAGTTATCATCGGTTTAAACCTGAAGTGTGGAAAGACTTTAAAAACATACCACTTGAAGCTGGGTTTAAACGCAGACTTGAAAATAAAGTGGAAGTGACAGTGGCTGAATATGATTCTAACATACGTGTAGAAATCTGTAGAAATCTTTTACAGGATTATCCAGAGGATTATAAGGGAGTTGTACCAGATACACCATATACAGATTTGATCATCTTTGATATCAAGAACTGGCGCGCAGTCTTACGATTCCTAGAAGTGATACAACATCCACTCTTCGCCATCTTGCGAGCATAAAAAAACGTCTTTGCAGACAAGGAGACAGCTCATAGTTCATCTGACTGTTGAACGAGATGGAAGACTTTTTAACGGAATATAAACCAATTACGCATGGGTTCTCATATCTGAGAAACGAATATGATGACATTGTGCTAAGACATTTTGGACAGTATCTCGTCCTATCACTTGATGACCAATCCGTGTTGAAAGACCATCTAGAGAAGTTCAGGATACCTGGCTTTCTCCTAGCAGTCTCAAATGAATTAGAAGTGCGTGTGACTGAGAACTGCTTAGACGTGTTTATACAATTTCGCCAATATGACGAGCTTACAGAAAACTATGACTACATCACCCTCAACACAGTGGAATGGTACGCTCTGTTACAAGCATTGGATTGGAAAGAACCTAACGCTTGAATTCAAAGAAACAGAAATATGGCTTACACGAGGCACCAAATCCATTGAGCTGACACAACCTATGCGTGTGATGGACATTGACTTAGAAGAAGGATATGAACTGAAACTGTCTGAACATGTAACTGTGAAAGTGATAAAGTTTGGTGATGTGTGTTATGTGAGCTTTCATAGCATTTACAAACATGGATGTAATGTCTATGATACCTATATCAATTTAGATTCTAATGAATGGTATTCATTGATGAATGTATTGAAAAATGAATGTGTTTGTAAATAAAAAGTTTGTAAATAGTGTAAATAGACTTTGTAGTTAAGAGTTTGTAGTTAAGAATTTTGTAAATAGTGTAAATAGTGTAAATAAAAGTTTGTAAATAGTGTAAATAGAATTTGTAGTTAAGAATTTGTAAATAGTGTAAATAGCGTTTGTAGTTAAGAGTTTGTAAATAGTGTTTGTAAACTTTGTAAATAGTGTTTGTAAACTTTGTAAATAGTGTTTGTAAACTTTGTAAATAGTGTTTGTAGTTAAGAATTTGTAAATAGAACACAATAAACAAGACAGTTGTTTGAAAACTTGGTTTGTTTTATTTAACAACAACAACAACTTAACTAATATAACAACAACAACAACTTAACTAATATAACAACAACAACTTAACTAATATAACAACAACAACATTAATAAAACAATGGTTTATAATGTCTATATACAAAATCCTTTACAATAAAATCACCATCCTTTCTTTTTAATATATTCACAATATCAAACATACTCTGACCTCGAGCTCTATGCAATATATAATAGACACAATAAAAACCACATGACGATGATATTGGCGTTTGTAATGAGATAGAATTATACATATAGTCATTTCTTAAAAACATGTCTAAACGATCATCGAGAGGGAACAGTCCATAAGAGTCAAAATATTCCACAGGGTCTTTATCATAATACACTGCCACCCAATGTTCTCCTGGTTCATCTTGATCGTCTGTGTTGATCACATAGGCGCCGCGTTGTAAAGACGGTAACTGGTCCATGGCAAACACGCCTTGAAACAAGTCTTTGGTCATGACATCATGACTCAATATGGCATCAATCTGCTTCGTGTTCATGACTGGTAGTCGAATTGGATGCTGCGATTGGCACTGATCTCAATAATGTTGTCAAATTCAGCATAGACAATGACATTGATGGTAGGTTGCAAAGCCCTAGCAAAGTTCATTTCTAGCCGCAAATTCCCATGCTTGATCAGGGGGAAATGATCATCACCATCATAATCCGGTGTTAAGTCAAACGAAAATAAAGCATAACCTCTAGGCCAATCTTCCCGTTTTATAATGGAACTTTTCTCACCATTCAACCGATCAAACGATTTGTAAAGCGTTTCAAAAGCGTTCAGGTATTTGTTCTGTGTAATGTCAAGCTTGAGAGGTTTGGATAGAACTGGTTCACCATCCGTGTACAGTTGCATATAGTCCAGATTAAAATGATCAAAATTGTATGGATTCCTCAATACTGATCCACCAAAAGCTTCATTATGAACCAGACCAATGACAATACGATTTGGTAATTGACCCAAAAAGATGTTATCTTTCACAAAAGACTGAAATCCTGCTGGAATGGCCAAGACTTTACATTCTTTTCTAGTGATGATGATCTTGGCAGGACTTTTCATCAATGCATCTGCATGTCCTAACTGAATACCTGGACTCACCCTCACTTTGCGAATGGTTAAAAATGCCTCTTTCACTTCTACCTTATAGGTATTATTTACAGCCATCAATACATAGTCATCTTTTTGTCTATGGAAACGCAATTTCAAACTGATGCCATTCGGAAGATAACGATCCTGCTCAAACAAATCTATCCTTAAACCACCTGCGAGCATAACATCACGGCTAAGACGTGTATGCAAATAACGATTATGTAAACCATTGTTTCCTTGCTCAGCCAAGTCGCCACCCTCAACATTGACATGAAATCCTGGTACATATTGTTCATGATTAGGTCTTTTCACCTCATGACTATTCATTGACCCAGCAGTATCCTTGTACATGAGACGCATAGAGCGCTCAGAATGCAGACTTTCTTCCGAATCATGGATGAGATGAGAGATAATGCTGGTATAACCATGAGTATTGTTGCTATGCGAAACCAAACGATCATTCAGAAACAATTCAATATTAGACCATAACCCATTAAACACATCATTGATGCAAGAGACATTATCATCTGCGCCACACGCTGTTCCATCGGCCTTTAGAATGCGACATACAATATGAAGTTTGCTGTTCTTTAAATCCAGATATTCTTCTGTACTCGCAGGAATGTAGAATTCTATTGGAGCGCCTTCTCTAATGCTTGTAAGTGGTTGATAGTCAACATTATAACTTTTCTCTACAGCAGTTTGCGTTGGTGGTACGTGAAACCATTCCAATGGAGAAAGACTACATTCACACGAATGATTATGAATGAGAGACATGATTTCAAAAGATATCTTTGCGATATTTTGATGTTATCCGTCTGGCTGTTTTTCGTCTTCTGGCACGTTTCGTCGGTTGCATACGCTTTTGTTCACCAAACACACGTTCTGCTACTCGGCCCGTCACATCTTTCGCGACATTCTTTGCAGCCTTCTTAAGATGTGGCGCAACGATCTTAGCCCCAGCCTTAAGTAGTGGAATAGCTTTGCGAGCCAATGATCCCAGTATGGAACCAATACCATCACCATACTGGATTCGCGCTCCTTTGAATCCTGGTAATTCCCCGCCCACTTGACGAAGAAAATGGTTGCGATATGCAGACGGATCGTGTGTATAAGCTTTCATATTGCTTTTGGTCGAAAATGAAGTTTACAGATCACCTTTCCAGTTTGAAATGGAACATTATGGCCTGTGTCGTCCTTAATATTCATTTCTATCACGTCAAATTTGGACGTGTTTACAGGAACATAATGCGGTTCGTCGTACGTTTTCATGATAATGTCACCATCATGGCCTTGTATCCCAACAGAACGTAGCAAAGGAACATAATAATCCCCAACAACTTGTGGTTCACAAATGCTACAATACACATACAGTGTATAAAATCCCTGTTTCACATCCGCTTTATGTTCAGCTGCACACGCTTCAGTATACCATTGCTCTGGGATAAATCCTAAAATCTCAGCTAATCCAGTGGAAAAGGACACTTCAAGACCATCATCGAGAAATAGAAACACACGTCGTCTAATTTTATCATACTTTAACCGAATAGGTTGTTTCGGGTCATCGGGGTTAGCCGCTTCTTCATTGACTGCCTCACATAGCTCTTGTATGGTTCTATAGTACCCATAAGGAATATTAACATGCCAAATGCCAAATGTATCTATTTGTCGATACCCAATAGAATAGTTCATGCCCTGTCTCATCGTTGTCCATGTATGTGGATATTGAATTTCAGCTAAAGCCACTTCATATTTTCCATTCAGATAGATGGTTCGAGGCATACGAATTTGATAATTCGAAGCCTTGTTGTTGGGATAATAGGTCATACTCGCATTGCTAGGCAAAGTGATGTAAAAGCTTGTCGACTCCATGATGCTAACTAAATGGT
Organism: Protula sp. h YS-2021; assembly: GCA_949752745.1. Classification (NCBI taxonomy): domain Eukaryota; kingdom Metazoa; phylum Annelida; class Polychaeta; order Sabellida; family Serpulidae; genus Protula; species Protula sp. h YS-2021. The sequence goes on from OX457030.1 coordinate 23,495,128, forward strand.
ATAGCTGCGTTGACGTTGTCTATATACTTCACGATAGCGCGCGCCATTCGAAAAAGTATGCCAAATCTCATCCTCATTCACATGGTCTTTTATTTCTCCTTCACAACACGCGCTTGTACATCTTATTTTCACAGGAATAGTTGGTTTATCTTCTTGGCAACAACAACATAGCTCTTTCAGCCATGTTAAAAATTTTCCCATCCTTCAGGAAACTGTCTTTGTTGACGTTGTTTCATTTCTGTTGTAATGTCGTCACGAGTGGTCTTTTTACTAAACATTGTTTTTGGAATATTCGCATCTACAATTTCCTGGATAAACGGATGCCAACCATGTGGTGGTTTGACTCGTTCTTTTCTTCTTGTCGCCACCAATGCTTCTTTCATCAAATCAACCATGTTGGAATTTGCTATAATATCGCCCGTTTTCAACACAAGTTCATTCTTCTCTGACCATGTTGTACCATATTTCTTCAGTTCGGCTAAAAGTTGTGTTATTTTTCCATGATAGATAGGTTGAAAATGACTTAACACTAGCTTTTCTGGCTTTTCAGGTGGTGATGATGATGATGAGGGCTTTTGCTGTCTAGACTGACTTGTTCGTAAATGACGACCAAGAAGTTGAGACATTTCAATAACCTTTTCACGCGTTCGCTTCCCACGTAAAAGTTTATTCACTTTCGTTTTGATTTCACCATCTTTACCCTTCTTTTCTAATAACAGTTTGTATTCATATTCAGGAATGAGGACCATTTTCATCGTATGTTTCATTTTAGCAGCAGTTTGGCTAACAAGGGCAATGCCAATCTAGCAATAACTCCAATGAATCCTCCTTTCTGATTAATCAACTTCTTTTTTCGTCGAAGGGATATCTTCTTATCTGCTAGAGTACGTAGCGTATGACGTTCACGTTTAAATTCCTTAAACCGTTTTGAGCTTAAGGGTAAATGTCCTTGCAATATATTCAAACAAATTTCAAACAAGCTTGTTAATTCCTCCTTTGTAGCTTGCTGTAGCAAGGATTTACGTCGTTTAGGCCCACTGCGTGCAAGCAAGTGAAGAAACGGCTGGTTCGCTCGAATACGTTTAGACATCTTGACTGCGAATGGTCAAATGACTTGGTTCTTGTTCATACACTGCTTTATCAATATATACATAATGTGTATCTTTTGGTAAAATGCCTGTACGAATACGTAGTTGATCATTTGTCTTTGGTTTTAAATCAATGAATAAATAACCATGAGGTTTGCTAGTAGCATCTTGATAGGCTTCTATGAGAAATTGAGATCTTCTAGGATACATTTGCCGCGCCAATGTACTAATTTGTTGACTGTCTCTCGGATTTTTAAACAGAATGATATAATGTGTATTCAAACTAATATTTCGCATCTCTTTCCCATGATGGAATAAATTATGCACAATAAAAATAATGCTTAGATTTTGATGACTGCTGCCAACACTAAAGAGACGTGTCATACGCTCATCACTATGGCATTTCGTCATTAAGTCATCAATGATAAGTAAGTTTGGTTTCTTCGGGTTAAAACGCTCTTCAATGTCATCTGGAATGCCTTGGTAAAATTCCACGCCTTTCATTCCCTTGTACAAAGGCTGATCTGCTGCATAGAGCCATAAAATGCTTTTTGGAGAGGGTTGAATCAACTTTTGTTCTAGAATTTCCTTCACCAGAGACGTTTTGCCACTGCCTGTAGGTCCAGAGACTAAACATGTAAATGGATGCTTCATTGTTGAATGTCTGTTTCTTTCACCCAACTGTTAAACTTGTTTGGCCAACCTAACCACTTGACAAATAATTCTTTCACACCTCCTCCTCGTCTTTTACGTGTTTTCAAGACTTTTTCAATTCTATAAATAGATTCAATATCTTTGGTCACTTTCTGCAGTTCTTCTTCATAGAAATGACCATCAATATCTTCGTCTAAAAAGTCTTTCACACGATATAAATGTATTCCTTGCTTCTTACAACGATGTGTGACAATGAAGACTTCTTGCGTCCATTTGATGTGATAATCGCGTTGAAACACATATTTAATGTGAGAAATGCGAACATGATCACCAATGTTAAATTTGTACTTCTTCTTCTTCTTCTTAGGTTTCAATTTCAGTTTGTCGACATACATATACTTCCACACTTTTGATTCGTTGTCTTTACGAATCTCGGCTGGAGCATATTTATTAGGAAGAGAACCATGAGGTCTATGGTTGTAATTGTACACCAAGTCTGGAAGAATGTCTAAATAACGGTAAGTTTGATTATGTAGAAAATACCGATACATCATTCCCTTCAGAGTACGAATGACTCTTTCAGCAAAGTTGGCTTTGGTTTCATTCTTTGTGGTATAAGCATGAATGCCTTCTTTCTTCAAAAATGCTTTTACCCATCTGTTTTTAAATTCTGTTCCTTTATCAGACCTTAGAGTTCGCGGTCTTCGTCGTGTGTCATGAAAAATCTTTTGGAAAGCTTGTATGACGCTGGTATGTGATTTATTAGGTATTGGCTGTACCCAGACATATTTGGAAAACACATCAATGACAATGAGTAAAAAGCGTATGTCATCATTATAGGGAGCTATGTTTCCCATATCAGCCAAATCAATATCCCACATGTCATCAATACCACGTGTAATGACACGTTGTCTTTTGAACCTGTATTTGACAGGTTGGAGTAAACTGAAAGCATCTTGATCCTGCAACCATTTCTTCACTTGTGAATGTGTGACTGGTTGATTATGTTTTCGTAAGATGTGATACAGTTTGTAAGGACCAGCAAATGCTCCAGGCTGTCCAGGTTTGAAGTAAATATCAGTCAAGTAGTCTTTCCACGTCGACATGGTCACACCGAATGAAAACCACCTTCTCAACAGAACAGCTTTTATTTTATAACTCAACCATCATCACTTAACTAACATAGTAACTTAACTAATATGTATTTATAACTAACATGTATTTATAACTAACATATATTTACAAATCAAGTATAGATACAATGGTATGAATCACTGGAGACCATTGGTCTTCAATGAACACTAACCAATGACTGAGTTCATCCAATGTAATAGCATCTACACCATATTTCTCACAACGTTGATTTGCATTCTCTAACACTTTATCTAAATGCATGTAATATTTAGCTTCATTCCAATATGTATAAACAGATGCAAAATGACAAGTATGTTCTTGACACTCTTCATGTTGACAAGCAGGACAGACTAAATAGGCAAACTTTTTTACAGCTGATACCATTTCTTCACAATAAGCTTTTTGCACAATATATTGTCTCAGTGTCATGTCCGCCATTGTGCAGTCTTGAATCAATGCAACACAAGTTAAACATACTTCAAATTTACATGTCCACACGTCTGCACACCATGACGGTTGGCAAGCAAATGAAAAAAGTCTCTAACCCTCACACAACATTTCTAACAACTTTCCCATAATATTCTGACCAGGATATTCAGATGACACATGTTTCACACCAGCTCCCCACCAATGATCATACGTTGCTTCAACTAAAGTTTTGTCTTTACATTCTTTCAACTTGTTGCGAAACAATACACACTGATCCAGTTTGACTTGTAAAACATCTTGCATTTTGCTTCTCTTCACTGTATGCCATAACGGACATGGCTTTATCACTTTAGCAATACGTTTTGCTTCATATCCATTTCTGGATGACACAATGGCTGAAGCAATATCTGGACGGTGATGAAACACTGCTTTCTCATATTGATACAAAGCTTCACTTGAGTTGAACACATGTCCATACTTTTCAAGTCGTGTTGGAAACATATTTGAAAGAACGTCCTTATGACCGCTGAATAGTACAAGATTCTCCATGTTGACTTTGCTTCTACTGTTTTATTCTGACATGTCGGTTTCTTCCTGTAATAAAATATCTTTTAATATATTTGCTGCCTCTTCTATCATATTCTTTCTTTGTTTACGTTGAAACCACTCACATAAAACTAAATTTGCTAGTAAGAAAAACATGGTTATGTCTTTGAGAAACAATTCACTATGTTGTTACAAAGATGATTAAAAAGGTTCTCTTACCTGATAAAGCTGCTCGGTTTCCTCTTCTTCTTTGCAGCAATCTCTCAAATAGTCAACCACGGTGAAATATACTTCAACATCAGTGCGAGCAGAATAAAGTGCAGCATCAAAGTCAAAGTCAGGATCTTCTTCTATTCCAATTTTATAACATTCTCCAAGAAATCTTGAATGTAGTTCAATCACATCAAGACTATGATGTACAACATCCCAAAAAGCGTCCAAATGATAAAGTTGATAGTCTGGAGTGCCACAGCAAGCAAGTTTAGCAATCATCAAGTCAATATAAGCATTTTTAAAACATGCATCCATCTTGTTTCAGTGTCTTGTGGGGCTTTTACTTTGCTTCACAGACTTTAAGTACTCCACACTTGCCGCAGAAGTTGCTTGGTTCACACAACTTGCAATTATACTTGTGACAGTGGCACTGATAATCCTCCACATATCCACAAGCACCGCAATAGTCACAGGTAAGTCCAAGTTGATTTTGTACGTTCATGTTCTCCAACTGAACTTCAGCCAGCCTTTTCTTGGATAGCTTTGACACCTTCATCCGACCATCCTTTTGCAGCTTGATGATCGTTTTCTTGTCATGGCATTCCTCACATGGTGATAGGGCTGAGTTGATGTTGTCCATCTCCTGAAGCAGTGTCTCCCATTCACCATCATTCATGTTGATGTGATGTGTGTATTCTTTCCCTTCAAACCGTGACGTGCGCACAAAACTCACATAACGCATATCCAAGTATGAAATGACTTCAAGCCACTTCGTTTGCGTTAAGTACAGTTTGAAGCCAATGTCGCGTAAATTTTTCAAGCTTTGGCATACAATTTTCCACAAAGATGGTGAATAAGCACACCATCTCTCTCCACGTGTGATGCGTAGAAATGGCCCATATTCTCCATGCTCCACAGTAATGGTTAAGTTAGCACTAATTTTAAAGCTGCTGCTGCGCTGCGTTGCGTTGCTTGTCTTGTTCTCCATTGCTGCTACAATGTACTGATGATGCACTCCCTCCAACTGTCTGCTGAGAAATGACTTCACTCTGCTGAGTTCACTCCCTTTTATACCCAACTATCTGCTGAGTCAGCAAAGAACTTGCAAAGTTTTGAATTCACTTCAACTCGTCCATGGTTGAATCGGACAAGCTCTGATACATTCGTCTTCAATGGAACATCATCATCATAATGTAAAATGATTCTTGCAGCCACATCTAACATGAGCTCAACTGCCCAAATTGTATTCACGTTGATAAATGCTAAATCAATGTCATAAGTTAACGGTAAATGTAGATCTTCACATTCACGTAGAAACGAGCGGATGAAACGATCTCTTGGAATGGTCTTTCCAACAGCTTCCCAATGCTGATGTAAGTTCTTCACTTGCAGCATCCAATCCGATTCAAAAGCAGGAAGCTTTGAAAACACATAGTCAGCATAATTCACTTTGAAGACGTCATCCATGGTCTCTACACATCGATGAAGAAGCAATGTTGACATTGTAGATGGTTTTACCTCCTTTTATACAGATGTTACATGTAGGTTTTCATGAGATGTTTGTAAAATCGCGGAGTCATGTCATTGAAACCGTCGAGAAAGGTTGTTGGTAAACCGTTTGTTAGCGATTGTACCATGACGCATCTATCTCTTCCAACGATAATAATGTATCATCAAAAGTAACTGTTTCAAAGTCATCCATGTCTATGTTGATAGCTGGTGTGTCTGACGATGCCTAAGCCTCGAGACACTACACTTATATACGATTTTATCATGCTGAATCAACGATTTCATCATGCTGATTCAACACTTTTTTTTTTAGTTTGTTCTCCTGGGGGGGGGGGGGGGGGTCGGTACATAGTCTGTCCTGGGGGGGGGGGGGGGGTCGGTCGAAAAAATGAAAAATGTTCAGAATCGTCTGAAACGGATAAATATGCAAAAATCACAATTTCGACGGGGGGGGGGGGGGGGGGTCGAAAAAATGAAAAATGTTCAGAATCGTCTGAAACGGATAAATATGCAAAAATCACAATTTCGAGGGGGGGGGGGGGGGGTCGAAAATATGAAAAATGTTCAGAATCGTCTGAAACGGATAAATATGCAAAAATCACAATTTCGAGGGGGGGGGGGGGGTCGAAAAAATGAAAAATGTTCAGAATCGTCTGAAACGGATAAATATGCAAAAATCACAATTTCGAGGGGGGGGGGGGGGGGTCGAAAAAATGAAAAATGTTCAGAATCGTCTGAAACGGATAAATATGCAAAAATCACAATTTCGAGGGGGGGGGGGGGTCGAAAAAATGAAAAATGTTCAGAATCGTCTGAAACGGATAAATATGCAAAAATCACAATTTCGACGGGGGGGGGGGGGGGTCGAAAAAATGAAAAATGTTCAGAATCGTCTGAAACGGATAAATATGCAAAAATCACAATTTCGAGGGGGGGGGGGGGGTCGAAAATATGAAAAATGTTCAGAATCGTCTGAAACGGATAAATATGCAAAAATCACAATTTCGAGGGGGGGGGGGGGTCGAAAAAATGAAAAATGTTCAGAATCGTCTGAAACGGATAAATATGCAAAAATCACAATTTCGAGGGGGGGGGGGGGGTCGAAAAAATGAAAAATGTTCAGAATCGTCTGAAACGGATAAATATGCAAAAATCACAATTTCGAGGGGGGGGGGGGGGGTCGAAAAAATGAAAAATGTTCAGAATCGTCTGAAACGGATAAATATGCAAAAATCATAATTTCGAGGGGGGGGGGGGGGTCGAAAAAATGAAAAATGTTCAGAATCGTCTGAAACGGATAAATATGCAAAAATCACAATTTCGAGGGGGGGGGGGGGGGTCGAAAAAATGAAAAATGTTCAGAATCGTCTGAAACGGATAAATATGCAAAAATCATAATTTCGAGGGGGGGGGGGGGGTTGTCGACCTTTTTAGGCTCTGTTGCCATGGTTACACTGATTGACAGGTGGAGTGCGTTGGCTTCATGATGATTGACTCGGCCAAACCACTTTCGCTCCAGACTTTCGCTCCAGACAGTATGACGTCATCATGACGTCATTATCACGTCATGGAGGGCCGCGCCTATCCTTACACTTATCCTGACGTCACTTCCGCTCCAGACATGATGACGTCACTTCCACTCCAGACAGCACTTCCGGTCTAGACAACACTTCCGGTCCAGACGCTATGACGTCACTTCCAGACATGATGACGTCACTTCCGGTCCAGACATGATGACGTCACTTCCCGTCCAGACATGATGACGTCACTTCCACTCCAGACAGCACTTCCGGTCTAGACAGCACTTCCGGTCTAGACAGCACTTCCGGTCTAGACAGCACTTCCGGTCTAGACAGCACTTCCGGTCCAGACATGATGACGTCACGTCCAGACAGTATGACGTCACTTCCAGACATGATGACGTCACTTCCAGACAGTATGACGTCACTTCCAGACATGATGACGTCACTTCCAGACATGATGACGTCACTTCCAGACATGATGACGTCACAAAGTGCGGTAGAACTGTCCTTTTCACCCTACTGGTCCGCCCCATGACTTTAGGGAACGGCTGAGGGTTGGTCAGTTTCATCGATCGCCTCATGACTTTAGGGAACGGCTGAGGGTTGGTCAGTTTCATCGATGGCCTCGTGATTCACTGAAACGTGACCAAAAGCGGAATCAGAATTTTCATAGTTTAAAATATTTCAACATCAGAATATCACTCACCGTTTAGGGATGTGGGATGAGACCGTAAATGCATGTGCATATGCACTTTACGGGTACATCCGACGAAATGAGAGATTTTGCGACCAGATTGGACTTGGCGGAGGATGGAGGAGGGGAATGTTTCCATTGTTACCGTATTAGTCATCACTTTAACTAAACATTACTAGAGTAAATGGCAAATGTTCACCTAAAACCCTACAGATTGATGAGCAGGATGTGAGAAAGCCCCCCCCCCCCCCCCAACACAAACATAAATGAAATATGGCGAGCCGTAAAGAGTAAAGCCATGGCATGTAATGGCCCTTGTTAGCAACAAAAAATCGTAATGCACAAGAAGTAATTTTAAAACTGCAAGCTTTGACAGGTTTTTTAAAATTTCATTTCAATATTTTAAACTAGTGACATTTTTGAAAAATTATACTGAAAATCTCTGCAATTCAATATTTACACCCTCCGAACAAATATTCAGGAAAAGCGCTTTAGCTGGAAAGGATAAAATTTTTGGTAAAAAATTTTGACAAAAACATGAAATTTATGAAAAAATGCTTATTGCGAAATGATGATTCACCTGTTTCTAATATGGCTGCGTGCCCTTTAAGGGCTTGACATTTGCAATTAACTATCATTGCAATTAACTATGGCATTATTATATTTGCTGGAGAAAATTTGTGCTGCCCGGATATTAAATGTGTCGTGACATCTGTGATTGAGGGAAACCGGAACAAATCTCTTCAATATATCCGTCTGGCCCGGGCTTGTGATGTTACGAGAATAAACAAAGTTCTAAATTAAACAAAACAACAGCGGGAAAATTTTAGGGGGGGGCATATATAAAGTACCTGCGTGCGGTATGACTGGCCCCTTTGGCTTAAAATATGACGGTTTTTAAAGGCACGAAATTTTAAAAAAATGCTAGTATCCCACACATTTTAGGCTATGGGCAATCCACAAAACTTCGGGATAGCCCGAACTTCTTTGCCATAATGGTAACATTCTCTAAAAGTTATTAAGGGATTCTCTATATGCATTTATATTCATAAATGCACTTCATTACTATACATTTCCTCCGGCTTAGCGATCATGCCACTGTTTCATGCAAACAACCCCATTCGTGCAAGAAAACCCCTCTTCGTTTTCTTTTTTAACACACAATATTATTTCGTAGCCAATCCCGATTTCGAGGTGGCATTGTAACAATTACTACTACATATACTGGTACCGGTAATTGTATTTCTAAATTTCAGGATGCGAGATTTAATTGCTTTCAAGAACAACAGTATTTAGAAGAAAAGAGAAACGTCAATTAATAATAATAATGTATATGTATATATATATATATATATAAACAGTTTATTATACGGGAAATATCCTATTTTCATAAGCTAAAAAATACTTAAAATTGCCAGATAAAACCTATCTGGCACTAAAAATGATGCATTCAAGCGCCAGTGTCACACTAAACAGTGACGTCATTGATTTTTGTGTTCAGTCGAACCCTTTTGTAAGTGTTACATGGCGTCTTTTAAAAATTTATGCACGAAAAGCACAATGAAGCGTCAATTTTGGCTCTCCGAGTTAGTTAACTGTAACAATGTGGTTTTTATGGTGTGGGGAATTGTAAATTTCAAGAGTAATTTACGTCATTTAAAGCTGTCAGAGTGAACAGAAGAGGTTATCGGCTTTTTTTTTCTTTTTTGCTGAAGCTGTTACTTGCTGTTTGCTATGTGAGAAAAGTAAAGCTTCAGTAATGCACCTTTTATCGTTGTTCACACATTCCTGTCGCAGAAGACATTTGATAGGTCATTTCTCGCCCTGAAAGCCACATCGTGAGGCCGAGTTACTAAATCAGCGTAAACAGCGACGCCTTTTTGGTGCTTGAAAAATTGACCAAAATATGACGTCATCATAACGAAACCGTTGTGACGTCACCAAAAAATCAGCGTAAATTAGCGACCAAGCGTACAGTTACGTCTCTAATTTTTGTGATGATAAGTCAAACCTCTTTCTCTCTGTCAAGGATTAACTGGGCTTCATTAATAACTCATATTCAAAAGGTTTTTCGGCTTCGTAAGGCTTCTATGCCATTTATCTATTTATTATTTAGAAGTCAATTTAGCAACAATTTCTGAAAGGCCTTTGATATTTAGAAGTGAAATGAAAAAGAATAATGTTTATTTGTAATGTGAAACTATTTCCAGTCAACTGCATCTTTGAGGTTTCATCCAATAATGCTTCTGCCTATCCATGCTTAAGAAAAAAACTATAGCAGAGATCCGGATTGAATGGAAAGCTCGCGTGCGGGGCTGGGATTGAAAAAAAACGTGTTTGTGGGCAATCATTTGTGGTCCTGTGCTACATTATCGTTAAGGTTAACTGCTAGATCTGAACGTATCTGACTCTGTGCTAAGTCCAGACCAAAGTATCGACTCAAAGGTCACATCCCTACTGATATCATTGGGTAATTAAATTGTCCAGACCCCATTGCTATTTCGCTTTTTGAGGCATGTGTGCAGTTCTTTCTACGGAATATTTTCGCCAAAACCTACTATTGCTTTTGCAAATGCTCAATTCTCATTTTTACGTGACAAAAAAAATAAATAAAGAAAAAAAGGCAAAATGACGTCATTTTGTGTGTGTAGATTGTGGATAGTGCCAAAGGAACCTCATGACCCCCCTCAAGCGCAGCAGATCGGCTATGTGAACATTGTGCCTAGCAGGAACTCTTACGGGATATTTGATAGCTTCGAAGAGACTATTAAGAAGTTCAACCAACACGTGAGACAGAGGCCTCTGCCCGGTATGCATCCGCTCACACTTCCCAGCACATCAGGCCACGTGACGTGTGGAGAGCCATTAGAATATATTTTTTTTTGTTGCAAAAAAAAAAAAAAAAAAAAAAAAAAAAAACGAAAAAAGAAGACCCTGAATGAAATTTGAGATTTTACTGCTCTGAAAACATAGCCACACCATGTAAATGAAGCATTTTTAATTATCTCATCCTAAATTAATCAGAAAGTAAACAAAAATTTCTTTATACTTTATCAGTTGGTTATTCTATAAATTTATTTTAAACCTTCGATCCTGGCTGAATCAAGAATTTATCAATGGGATAGTGCATTAGACCTGAGAGAGGGTGGGGGGGGGGGGGGGGGAGGTTGTAGCATGTGACCAAGTGCTCGCTGATGGGAGTGCCGTAACCAGCCTCTCTCTGACTTTCCCCCGTGACATTTGTTGTATCTGTCAGCTTTTCTTCTCGTTTTTTTTTCTGGAACTAATATGATACCGGAGCGAAAACACGACCCCTTTCTAATAAAAGCGATACCTTGATACGTTCAAATGTTGGTATCTTGTGAAGATAATGTGTCATTGGCCGCAAAACGGAATGGACTGACATTGGTAAAAAATCTAGGCATTCAAAGGCATAGGAATTTCCAGGGAAAAAAACTAGGGCTTTGAAGCATCGAGTGTTTGGTTATGTGAGGGCAACACAAACGGGCAGTTTTTTCACTGCGTTTTGCACACTCCTATTCTTTTAGGCTTCATCTTTCATCCCAGTGATAACAATTTCTCGAACCGAGATTATTGTTCTTGTTAAATCAGCGGTACTCCTGACATTCACTTTATGTAAAATGACATAAAATGATTTTGGAAGGAAAGTATCATTTCAAGTGCCGACCACCGGAAAGGCAAGCTGTTAGAAAGTAAGCTTTATTGGAGAACCCCGAAAGTACTCTCAGTTTCCAGTCCATTTGACCCCTTCCCGCGTACGTAAAATGTCAGCCATTGATCAGAATACAACCGTTCACTGAGGCCCAAACGTCCCCCCCGCTCTCTCTCTCTCTCTCTCTCTCTCTCTCTCTCTCTCTCTCTCTCTCTCTCTCTCTCTCTTTCTTTCTTTCTTTCTTTCTCTCTCTCTCTCTCTCTATCTTTCTTTCTCTCTCTCTCCCTCTCTCTCTCTCTCTCTCTCTCTCTCTCTTCGGGTACGTTTTTATGGATAGAAACAAAATGTGGATATATGGATTTGTTTACACATTTGCAACTCAATGAAAAAAAATGAAAAAAAAACAACAAAAAATGAGGTGTGATTCGTTGACTTTTTCAGGCAGAATTTTAAATGTCGAATCTCAGGAGATGAAGTTTCACGAGTGGGGTATCGGTGTCGATCCGGACGAGTCCTGCTGGGTGGAGAGTGTCAAGTTCAACCTCTCCTTCCTCGTCTGTATACGCGTCTTCTATGAAGTAGGCCCCACTAGCTTTGAAGAAATAGGTAGGCATTTCCACCCGAATGACTGTACTCCAGAAGAAGTAATTGTAGCCCCAGTGTAAACAGGAGTGGTAATAGTTGCAATTTTCTTGGCATGTCAGGAATCTACGTCTGAAATTGGTGGGCACTTCTGTTGGAATAATTGTGCTGTTGAAAGAAATTCCACCATTACTACCACTAATACTACTACTACTACTACAACTACCGCTACTACTTCTAATAATAATGGTTGTAGTAGCATCAATACATTTCCTAAACATGGGAGGAAGTTACATATGAAATGACAAATAATGATGAGGCTCTCTGAATATGCATGCCCACGAAAGTATTTTTACACATTTTTGTTTTGTCTAGGATGTGCTGATTTTGTGCCGACATGCATCGACCCAGGTTCACAACTGGGGGGAGCTGCTCATTTCGAAAGCTTTGGAGAGCTGCTTAGCAGAGCCAGTGGTTGGACGAGATACCAACAGAACGTGAGGATCACCAATGTGCAATCTATTGACTACAAACTCCCTCATGAATCTGGTACGCGCAATTATCCCCAAGCATTACTGCAGCGTCTATCATTTTCTTTCTTTGTCCAGATTTACAATATTGCTGTGCAACGGAAAAGCTGTGTGTAACTTTTTACGAAGTTTCCTTTCACCCAGTATGGAAAGCTGAAAATATTATAGAAAATATTCTTTATAATTATGGTTTAAAACTCATTTTGTAAACATCTCGTGGCTTGAAATATGGCGGATAGGTTTTCATAAAGTACTCAAACATGATAGTAGGCCTTTAGTTTAAATAACGTACTCAACTACAACTCTAAATTAAATAACGTACTCATAAATGTTTCTATTCCCACCTTTGTTACCGGAAATATATGGCTTAAGCAGACCACGGATTTCTTAATCAAACCTTTTTTGGCATATTTATGTGCTGTTTATATGTTATATTTTAATGTGTGTTTAAGGTAACAGAGATCGCAAATCTGTAATCTGTAAAAAGGTGAGAGAAATGGCAAAAATGAAGATGTAAAATTACTTTATCATTTGGTACTAGGGTCGTTTTTGGAGTAGAGAACTCGAAATATAATAGTATAAACTAATACAAGGGCAATGTTACAGAGAAATACAATTGCTCCCTACCCCACCTGGTGTGTTATTTTTTAAATAAAAGACTCACTGTTAACAGACGGCAGCCATCTTGACACTCAGCGGTCGTTCTTCGTGGAATCGGGACGGTTCACGACGCGTTACCTGAGAATACTTCGGCTCTGCTTCGTCAAGTCCTACCAGGAGGAGACTCCACCCTGCGTCAGGTCACAGCTAAAATACCAAAATCCACCTTCTTCCCTCTACTTTTCTTACTCATTTGCCCTTTTATAACAATGTGTGCCAAATCTAAATTTAAACCATTTAAGACCCAACTTATTCAAAACAAAACTTTCTCATCTGCTGGCATCTGGCTTGACACTCATTCTTGTTTTCCTGTACATCATTCTAGTTTATTGTTATCACACGACTCTGGACCTGAATTATGCCTCATTTTGTGCTTGTGCTTGTTTTTCTTTACATCATTCTAGTTTTTTATCACATGACTCTGGACCCTAACTATGAAACATTTGACCTGAATTATGCCACATTTTGTGTGTGTGCTTGTTTTTTTGTTTTTTTTTACACCATTCTAGTTTTTTATCACAGGACTCTGGACCTGAACTATGCCACACTTTGTGTGTGTGCTTGCTTTTCTTTACTTCATTCTAGTTTTTTATCACATGACTCTGGACCCTAACTATGAAACATTTGACCTGAATTATGCCACATTTTGTGTGTGCTTGTTTTTCTTTACATCATTCTAGTTTTTTTATCATATGACTCTGGACCTTAACTATGAAACATTTGACTTGAATTATGCCACATTTTGTGTGTGTTCTTGTTTTTCTTTACATCATTCTAGTTTCTTATGACAGGACTCTGGACCTGAACTATGCCACATTTTGTGTGTGTGCTTGTTTTTCTGTACATCATTCTAGTTTTTTATCACAGGACTCTGGACCTGAACTATGCCACATTTTGTGTGTGTGCTTGTTTTTCTTTACATCATTCTAGTTTTTTATGACAGGACTCTGGACCTGAACTATGCCACATTTGACCTGAACTATGCCACACTTTGTGTGTGTACTTGTTTTTCTGTACATCATTCTAGTTTTTATATCACAGGACTCTGGACCTGATTTATGCCACATTTTGTGTGTGTGCTTGTTTTTCTTTACATCATTCTAGTTTTTTATGACAGGACTCTGGACCTGAACTATGCCACATTTGACCTGAACTATGCCACACTTTGTGTGTGTACTTGTTTTTCTTTACATCATTCTAGTTTTTTATCACAGGACTCTAGACCTGAACTATGCCACACTTTGTGTGTGTGCTTGCTTTTCTTTACATTATTCTAGTGTTTTTTTGTTTTTTTTGTCGCAGGACTCTAGACCTGAACTATGCCACACTTTGTGTGTGTGCTTGCTTTTCTTTACATTATTCTAGTTTTTTTTTTTTGTCGCAGGACTCTGGACCTGAACTATGCCACATTTGACCCGAACTACGCCACACTTTGTGTGTGTGCTTGTTTTTCTTTACATCATTCTAGTTTTTTATGACAGGACTCTGGACCTGAACTATGCCACATTTGAGCCAGTCATGTTGAGCCGTGGAGGGATTATTGGCATTCCTTTGTTTGAAACGATGACGGAAACGATGAAGCGAGCCATGCGCTGGCTTAACTCCACAAACCCCCGTGAGTTCTTTTATGAAAAAAAAAAAAAAAACATACATGCTTCTGTGTTTTGTCCATCTCCATAAATCCACCTGAGTTCCATGGCCGATTGAAGTCTTGATGCCTTTGTGCTTGGTTTGACTACAGAAACTGAAGTGGGCTCTGTTGAAAAAAATTGAGCAGTTTTAAGAACTTTGAAGAGGATCGAATGATAAACTTCCCCACTCCGCCACCCCCTTCCTTCGAAATTCCAAACCCAATCGGGAGGAACAGTGCTAGCCCCGACAGTGTCCAGATGAACCAATATTTACTGTAGTTTTTTTATCGGTAGATCTGCGCGTCATCTCCGCGGAGACAGTGCCAGTGCGGATGTTTTCCGGTAATCAACACGGAAATCATGAGATCACTTATACGTGGAATCGCGGAGAACAGAAAGAAGTGTGGCTTCTCGTTCTACGGATTTTTGTGGATGGGGAGATCATAGAACCGCCGCCTGAGTATGTCTCTCCGGCCATTCTGAAAACGATGAAGAAAAAGCAGAAGAAAGACAAAGGCCCTTGTTGTGTCGTGTCATGATTTCGGGCGCCTGGATTTATGTCATGATGTATGCCATGGTAGTAGGGGGGAAAACAAGAGTTCTATCACACCTTTGAACATGCAAACACAGATTTATGTCATGATTTATGCCATGGTCGTGCGTACACAGATTTATGTCATGATGTATGCCATGGTCGTGCGTACACAGATTTATGTCATGATGTATGTCATGGTCGTGTGTACACAGATTTATGTCATGATGTATGCCATGGTCGTGCGTACACAGATTTATGTTATGATGCATGCCATGGTCGTGCGTACACAGATTTATGTCATGATGTATGCCATGGTCGTGCGTACACAGATTTATGTCATGATTTTGTGTCCCTTAAGCTTACGTGAAGGTGAATGCAAAAGCCGTAAGCTAAAAAACAAACAAACACACAAATAAGAAAAAGAATATAATGATCCAATGTTTTATATGAATCATGTTGGACAACTAATTTTGACGGTGAAAATTTTTGAACTGGGGTTAAAATGTCGGTGATACCGTTTAGAATTGCTTAAATATTCATCGGGAAATTATGCGTTTTGTTTTAGTGAAACTTAAAAAGTGTTTCCTGTAAAATCTTGGTCGAAAACACAGTTAAAACTCAAAAGAATCAGTCATCACGACAAGTAGTATCTCCTACCAAATGTTTTCTTCCCGGTATGCAGAATGCGGTTTTTTTGTTTTAGTTTTTTTTTTTTTTTTTTGCAATGTGTTAAATTTATTTTGTTGCGTAAAAACCAAAACTGGAAAAATGGTGAGTAGTATATAAAAACCTTCATCAAAACAAGGACGGTAATGGAAACGTGTGCCATTCTTTGAATTTAAACGGTAATTCAACAACTTCTTTCACTGTACATAAAGTTCAATGTATTTGATACTTAAATATACTCGCTATTCCGTTACAGATTTTATTTTGCGTTACGTGTTCATTTTTTATTAATACGTGAGTTAAAATGGTTAATTCTTTGCCACCGTCAGTATTTTTTTTGGATCTTGCTGATATTTTTTTAATTTTTTTATCCTTAGCGAATCTACATATTTTCTTGCAGAAGTTTTTATTACATTTTTATGGTTTCCCCAGCAAGTTTTATAGTATGGAGAGTTTTGCTTAGTATCTGTCAGTGCGTTCGTTTCTTAGACCGCTCTACATTCTATATTTGTCCTCAAAAAAAAAAAAAAAAAAAAAAAAAACATTGCGTGAAGCTCAACTTACGTGTTGGCGTATGTCTGTCTGTATGTCTTCGTATATTGCGTTGTAAATATTTGGTTATAATTTTGCTTACTACAGTTTTTTGGGTCAATTAACCCATCTCTAAAATGAACATTTTGTACATTGCGGGGATTGGAAGGTGGGTAACCACCACAAAACTGGCACAGATTTCTGGTAATTAATACTAAGCATTATCCTTGCAGCGGCAGAACTGAGGGTACCAGAATATCCCTTCCTCTTCAAATCGATGAAAAAGGAAAGTTAAAGTTTTTTTCAGTATTAATCCCCCCCCCCCCAAAAAAAAAACAAAAAAAAAAAAACAAACAAACAAACACAGAAATCTAATTCCGATTCTGTTACGTCACAAGCATGAGCGAGAAGGTTTTCAGATGACGTAAGTCACGTGCTCTGCTCTATATTATCTGTACGATTTTCAGTATTGTTTGTTGATTTGCTGTTTTATTACCTGTGTTTAAAAAAGGTTTATTGTTTCTTGTTAAGCATACTGAGACTTAATTTCGTTCTTTACATTAGCAAAATAAAGTTCATAAATAAATTATGATTGTTTTCTTATCGTAAGCAGACTTTTGAGAAATATTCTGCATAAAATTTAAATAATAATAAAAATAAAAATAAAATAAAAAATAATAATAATAATAATAATAAAACAAGAATCAAAGTGCACTCATAACAAGTCGATCCTAAATAGAATTGATTGGCGTGGTGGGAGAGGTGAAAAAAATATGTGGAGTGGGAGGTGGGGGAGGGGTAATATCAGTGTGATGCTTGACACTTCCATGAATTCTTTTTGTTTAAAAATACTTAACTGATATAAATAGGTTGTATATACCTGGAAATCAAACGTGCACTTATTATTATACATAAAAATACACGTATTAAACGGATATGTTAAACGAGATAGATTATTTATGTCTTGGGTAAGCAAACGATTTATTAAATTTCAGACACGTCCACATAGAGGCAGCTAGAATTCAAACAACTGTATTAATAGAATATATTGACAAAGCATCGTGACAACGAATATTTATGCGTGACTATCCCCTTCGAAAGTCGTGGAAAATTGGCTTGAATTCGTGTTGTAAACTCTTACATGAGCACATTACGGCATCCCTAGTCTGGTGATTGACCACAATACGGTAAGGTTACCAAATGAGAAAATGCAGCAAGCCATTTTCAAATATTCTGGATGAAACTATTTATGAATGGTTGTCAGTGACCTATTTTTATTATTACACGTTTTCAGTATTGCAAGTTGCAGACCTCACTCTGGTTTCATGAAATCCGTATAATAATAAAAATAGGTCAGTTACATCCATTCGTACAGCAAGTAACACCTACCCAGACAGCACAGTATGAATATTACAACACAGCGACGTCCATTCATTCCTGAAATAAATTCCCTTGTTCAATGCGAACAAGGACAGAGCAAAAGAAAAACGGATAGGTGTCGATGTCATCATCATCATCATCATCATCATCATCATCATCATCATCATCATCATCATCATCATCATCATCATCATCATCATCATCATCATCTTCATCTTCATCATTCATCATCATCATCCTCATCATCACCATGATTATTATTATTATTATTATTATTATTATTATTATTATCATTATTATTATTATTATAATTATTGGCCGGGAGATGGATATAGTTTTCACTCTGTTCGTCTGTCTGTCCGTACGTCTGTCTGTGCACTTTCAGTCTCACGCGCCTAGAGCATTTATTAGTGGATGGATTCGTTTGAAATTGTATCCAGGGGTGGTTCCAATCCTTATGCAGTGCAGTGACCAGGAATTTCTGAAATACGACAGAAATTGACAAAGTGGTGATTTTTTAAGCATTTTTGAAGTGTTTTTGGAGTTAGCATATACTGGAGTCAATCTCACGCGCCTAGAGCATTAATTAGTGGATGGATTCGTTTCAAATTTTACCCAGAGGTAAATTATTATTATTATTATTATTATTATTATTATTATTATTATTATTATTATTATTATTATTATTATTATTATTATTATTATTATTATTATTATTATTATTATTATTATTATTATTATCAGTAGCGGATAGAAGAGGGCAGATGTTTCTTGGTTTTTGCACCCAGTTTTTTTTTTTTTTTTTGGCTAAAACATTGGCCAAAAACGGTCACATTTCAGAGAACACAAAAAATGCTACTTTTCCTACAAATCCGGTTCAATCGCTTAGAAATGTTACAGAAATGTTCACCCGGATGTTTCTCCACCAGGCTTGTATTTTTGGCAATTTCGCCAAAATTGACCAAAATATTGGCCAAAAAATGTTCAAATTTCGGTAAAATACAAAATGCTACTGTTACTACTGATTCGGTTCAGTCGCTTTGAAATTTTACACGAATGTTCCCCAGAGCTTTCTCAATCGCGCTTGCAATTTCTTTGTGCAAATTTTCTGAAAAAAAGCCACAAAATGCACCCACTAGAAGCTTGCACCTTCAACAAGCGGAAGTTGTGCTGAGGAGTTTTGGGCTTGGGGTTGCGGGCCCCGAGTTCAAGCTTCACCAGAGTCTCAATTTTTCAGTGTTTTAATTTTTAAAATGCTTCTCCTGCTACATTTCCGGCCCGTTTGTTTTTGAACTTTTATAGCAATGTTCCCCCAGGAGGTCATCTACTAAATTAATATTTTGTCAAAAAGCTTTCTTCTTTCACCTTTGGAATGTTTCCGTTTTATGGCTGGGCACAATGTCCACGCACATTATTGTATTTATGACATCCGTGTAAATGTGGCGTGCGAGGCTTTGTGTGCAATTAGAGAAAGTAAACTTGACTTTTCATTTCTGCACAGTGGAAGTGCATTGTCACTCGGTACATGTAGTCTGTCCCTGAGATACCCTTTTTCCAGGGAGGACTCGTTGTCTTCAGTGTTGTTTCTTCTCAATGGAACATTGGATCGGGGGCAATTTACTTTTTCAAATGACGGGTGTCAAATTAGTCTCTAGTATTCATTTTGTCATTTGCAAAGTCCCAAAGCAATTAGCTAAATTCACGGATGGGCATATCATCACAAGCTTAGCTCAGGATAAGGACAGGAATACTTTTTCTGGACTGTTTATTTTCACAATTCTTTTGGATTGCATTTGTTTTTTGCTTTGCCAAATAAAAAATATCCTTTAGCATGTTGTTTTGTTTAATAAAACGGCGGCGACAATTTCGTTGATCAAAGATACAAACAAAATATTGTACTGCGTTTTAGAGTGGATGCAACTAAACAACGGTCAGGAAGAAACGATGCACACACGCATACACACACACACGCATACACACACACGCGCACACACACACACACACACGTACACACAAGGTGTAATAAGACCTAAAAATAAACTGCACTCGAAACCTTAAATGCTCCCACCGATTCCTCTACAAAAGTGTCCTCGTCAGCAATTACTCCCTTGACTCAAACATAATGAGAAAACTGATTTTACAATTTATCGTTATTATACACAGCTGTATTTCACTGTTGAAACATTGTTGATTGTATACATTATGAAATTATTTAACACAAAACTTATTGCATTTTATACATCAATTTTTCACACATCTCTAGCATTGATCACTGTACAAAAATAACAAAAAAAAAAAAAAATAACAAGAAAAAAACAGTAACTAACAGTTCTATGAAAGTACGAAGCATAGACCTTACAAATCAAAAAACGAAACCAGAGTATACAATTTTTGGGTTTTTATGGTCCGGGGGGGGGGGGTGCACTGAGGTACCAACTGGTTACCATGCGTGCCCATGACTTTTTCAAACGAACCCTAAACGCGGAGTACTTTGCCAGAAAAATACCCCCTTTTTTAACCATACGGTGAGTGCAATTCTGACAGAACCCCCGTTTTTGTGGCTAACGCAGACTACCGAATGAAAATTGCCGCCCCTTTTAAACGAAATTAGCACTCCGCGTTCACCGCGTATGACCTCGAAATTACGCCTCCCCCTTTCTCCGCGTTTTTTTTAAACACGCAAGATAACACATGTGATACCAAGTGGCCTCCCTGGGTTTATGACAGATTTTCCTGTTAGTCAATGAAAATGTGACAAGTTCTGAAATAACAATGCTTTACATAAATAAGAATAACTTTATGTTTATTCCAATGCAGTGAAAAATTTAGGTACGATATCTGGGCCAGATATTTCATTGTTATCCTTATAATGTTTTATTTTATAATTTTTTATTTCCTAAAACAAAAAAAATCATAAAAAATGTTCAGTGTTTTTTTATAGTTCTTTTGTTTGGCAAGTGATTATTTAGTAATTAATTTAATTTACTTTATGAATATCATACAAAAATGGAATGCATTATATGAATAACACATGTGTTTGACGTAAGCATTTTATGCGTTCATTCATTCATAGAAGGTAGTAAGTGTGGGATAAAGCTCCATGTTTATGGATATGACAATGGTGATTGCTGCTTTGCGTTCTGCGGCGTTATTGCGCAATTGCCTGTATTGTATTTGTGCAGTGTCCCCCTTTTCTCTCTTTCTGAATTGCTTCAAATTAACTGATTTAATTGAAAGTGTCATAGGAGGATGGATCTAATTCCGACAGCTAATGGAGATATATTGATCATCCTTGAAATAATAGTCAATGGTTTTTTACGAGTTCCAATAACAGCGAAAAGTAAAACAACTGCTGGTATTACCATTCAGTTGCCTATGTGCACTCGGGCAACAGCACACAGCAGAAACTACTCCAGATTTTGCGCGCAATTGCTACGATCAATGATCATATTAACGATTAAAAATGAGTAGTTTTATCAAACTGTTTGCTTGTTCCCTGAAATGTCTAATAAACACATAATAAAACAAATTGCACAAAAAATTCTAGATAATACTAAAACAACAGCAAATTTTATTTGCGGCTCAGAAGGTTGAAAGAAATATATGACAGCTTCTTTCATGCCAAACCTTAAGAAATTGACAAACGTGCTCAATAACAGTGGTATATACGCATCAACTTGATCACTGCCAATGGAAATAATTAACACTTGACAAGCCTTTGGCTTGCAAGAGTTTTATGAATTTGTGCGAGCAAAATTCGTCCTTTTTTTTCTTTCTTCTTGACACTTTTTCCGATTTTTTGTGTCTTCTTCTGCTCTGACACTATGGGCCCTACGACCATGAAACTTGGGACTTATGAAGAGCTTGATCTGAACATGTGCATGTCACTTTTTATTTTCGTCTTTGATTTCGTTTTCTTTGTTAAAACGCCATGTGAAAAGAGTGTATTTTTGGCAAGTAAATGGGTAGCATTTAACCCACATCACACACAGTTGCACAGTGAGCTTTGTGCGAGCTCTCACTGCGTAAGTAGCTAACACGGCGTATGCTAGATCAGTCAATAAAACCTTAAGTCAACAGAAACCAAACACTACTCGGCTTATAAGACATATTCAAGCTGTGTTGTTTGCAATATATTATTCAAGAAATAACCCATTGAAGGAAGTATTTTTGCGTTTTAATTTCTGTCAAGTGTTTAACATTTCGCTAGCGGAATGAGGTTCTAGTTGTGTTTGTTTTTATTTAATACAGTTATTTAAGAGTAACCACTGTTTTGCAAACAGTTATTCCATCAAGTCTGACTACTGATATTGCACTGGAAACAGAAATCTCCAGAAGGCATCTTTATATAATCGTGGGTCCTTTACTTATTAAAGAAACTTTCGTCTTTCTCTGAGCGCATTTTAAACGATTAGGAAGAAAATTACCCCTGAAGGAATCTATCCCATTTCTCATTTTGTGAAAATATTATTCTAGATTCTGAGTGAAAAACCTAATCTAGCAGGTGCTGTTGAAATAGTTCTTGTAGCAATGAAGAGAAACTTATAACAATTTCAGGAAAATATGCATTGCTAGACGACGTATGCTGGACACCTTACACCTGGCAACAAATTGGCATTTTACTTGGGATCAGGGCTCGAAATTAGTGGGAGCCCGGGAGCCCGAGGCTCCCAGATTTCGCGCCGGGCTCCGAGATTTTTGGATCTCGGAGCCCGGCTGGCTCCCGGAAAATCCGGTATTTTTTTTTTTTACAATACTGAAATCGGATTTTAATTATTGTGACGTCAGAAACTTAACAATGAACTTCATTATTTTTAATTATTTTATGAGAAATCCATGCTTTGAGAACTGCACGCTAGAGACATCAGGTTTCTCCACAATGAATTTGTTCATAATTGATAAGAAATCAGCTTTGAAACATTTCAGGACTCCATTGTGGAACTAGAGCAGTGTGCATAGCCGACATATTCCCCACAGGCCCCAATCAGTTAAACACGGCCATCAGTATTCAATCAAGAGCTGAAATTTTCCAAGTCCAGTTGGTGCATTTTCCATGGACGAACCTGGCCCATTTAAAACCCGATCTGTGTTTGTTCCCATAGAAGTTACATACCAAGTTTCATTAAAATCCCTGCAGTTGTTCTTGAGATATCGTTTTAACAAACTCATTCCGATGCTGAATAATTTCCAGGATTTGGTAAATTTCAAAGTGCATTTGGATCATTTTCCTTGGGCCAACCTAACCCATTTACCAGACAGACCCACTACTTCAGTGACCATCTACACTATAGGGTTTTCTTCCTGCTAGATTTGATCAAAATCGAATTAGCTATCTCTGAGATACCGTGTGCACATAGTCAAAAAGTTAAAAACACATCAAAGTGAAATTTAGAAAAAAATCGTTCAAAATACAATTTTTAATCAGAATCAACCTTCGTGATGATGTGCATTATCAGGTCTTTCTAATTCCAATTGGAGAAGATCCGATGAACTGTTTTAGAGATATCGCGTGAACAAAGTCCAAAACAGCTAAAAACAAATCAAAGTGCCAAAATACCAAAAGTTCGTCAAAAATTCAATTTTTGACAAAAATAAAAAATAACCCTTTAGTGATGATCGTCACAGTATGGTCTTTCTTTCTAAAAGGTCTGATGAAGATCTGATGAAATGTTTTAGAGATATCGCGTAAATAAAGTCCAAAACAGTTCAAAAAACATCTAAGTGAAATGTCAAAAATTCGTCAAAAATTCAATTTTTGAAAAAAAAATCAAAACAATTCCTCAGTGCAAATCTGCATTGTATGGTCTTTCTTTCTGCAAGGTATTGTGAAGAACTGATGGGCTATTTTTGAGATATTGAAAACACTAAAATTTTTAAAAAATTATCGGACCGACAAAAAACAATTGGTGTGCATCAAGCTACGACCATGAGGGTGAGTCCTGTAAACTTTCAGACCAAATGGCCTACACATCTAAGACGAATGAGTGGTAACGGAGGGACGGACGGATAGACAGACGGCAGAGTGCAATCCATAAGCCCCTTCCGGGGCACAAAGCCCCGGTTGGGGGCTAAAAAACGAAAAGTGGCGGTCCTGCCTAAGTGATGATCACGTTAGTTACTTCATGATGGTTCAACTGGAATCAGAAGAAATATTTAGCTTTGACCCTAGCCATGCTAATGATCTTTGGGCCACTTCAGGTGTTCGAATAAGGCGTCCCGATATGATGGACAAAAAAGAGGAAAATAATAAGAAAGGGAAACAAGACGTAAATGAAGAAAAAGAAGCTTGGCAGAACTTAGATTTCATGTTATGACAAGTGTGACAGTAATAAAAAATCGAATACACTGTTTTTTTCTTTCTTTTTCTTTTTTTTTCATTTAATCAAACATGTATACTCCGGGCTCCCAGATTTTGGGTCGGGCTCCCAGATTTTCAGACCCGGGAGCCCGGTGGCTCCGAGTCAAAAATAGTTAAGTTCGAGCCCTGCTTGGGATACAGCGGCCAGGGGCGTGTGTCGTGTTTATCTGACTTTCCAGCAAAAAAAAAATGTCTGAACGTCATTTCGTTGAATATTTATGAGATAGAAACAAAAACATCTGTACAATCATAAATATGGAACCTGGAAATTTGAGTATGAAGGAAGAGAAAAAGATAGGAAGGCCCTTAAAGGGGCAAAGGAGGGGAACTTTTACTAAATAACCTTTTGGTTTTGCCATATTCTAGTGCTTATGCTTTCCCTTCTGAAATAAGATACTCGCCTCTCATTTTACAGAGACCACATCTGAAAATAATTTTTAAATTAAATTTAATTAAAAAAATGAATACCTCCATTTTATTTTCCGAACGTTTAAAAGGCTGAATATACCTTTTTAAAACTAAAATTTATAGGACAGCTTTGAGTTTGGCATTGTACTGAGGACCTCTTGGTTAGGAGGGGTATTCTGCTCTGTCCTTATTTTTAAGGATGTCCTTATTTTGAAAAATAAGGATAAAAAGCTATTCTGCTCTATCCTCAAACTTAACAAAGTCTTTTGAAAATAAGGATAAAAATTAAGGATGAACCATCTAATCTCAAGAATAAGGACGTCCTTAAATATAAGGACAGAGCAGAATACCACTCCTGAACGTTTTGTCTTTCCGAAGGGACAACACAGGCAGGGTTTGCGTTTAAGATCCTGTCATTAATTACGTTAAGTCATACTGCACCTCATTTTTCACAACGATAAAGGGCACACGAGCGACCCTTTAATGCACTTTCAGGGACAATCTACTGTGATACTGTTATATAATCTCCCCACATCTCATTTAGCAAACAAGTCTGGGCCACGTACAAGGTTTGCGCTGCTCACAAAAAAAAACACGAAGTGCGTCATTGGAAATTGGCAAGCAGGTTGCACATGTCACACACATAAAGTGTCGCATTCTACTGACAGAATGAACAATCCCTAACCTAACTGAGGAGAATATAAATCCACTCGCAACATGTGGAATAGTTTAAACGCCTTCCGACATATATTTCACCGCATTTTACTTGTAATTATCCCCCGTGAAACGGAGGGATATAGTTATGAGCTCGTCGTCCGTCCGTTTGTCTGTCGAGCCGTCTGTCTGTCCGCACAAAGTACTGTTTTGCCGACTTCTGATAGAAGGATATGTCATAGGAACCTGAAACCTTGCATGGTGTATATATATATATATATATATATATATATATATATATATATATATATATATATATATATATATATATATATATATATATATATATATATATATATATATATATTGAAGATGTGCAACATGGCATTATTGTCAAAATCGGCCAAAAATTCACGTGGTGTTAAATTGTCAAAAATGGTGAATTTTTGGCTTGAACTTAACAGTGAGACGATGTTTTATCCGGCTGACTTCTCAAAGGAGGAATTATTATAGGAACCTGGAACCTTGCATGGTGAATATATATATACTGAAGATGTGCAACGTGGCATTATTGTCAAAATCGGCCAAAATTGACGTCGTGGAAAATTTCAAAAATGGGGAATTTTTGGCTTGAACTTAGGCGTGAGACGATGTTTTGAACTTAACCGTGAGACGATGTTTTGTCCGGCCTACTTCTCATAGAAGGATTGTCGTAGAAACCTGAAACCTTGCATGGTGAAAATATATATATTGAAGATGTGCAACGTGGCAATAGTGTCAAAATGGGAAAAAACTGACGTCGTGGTTTAACTGGTCAACTACTACTTTAAGGGTAAATAAGGGAATATTAATCACTGGATTGTGAAAAATATATAAATTGAAATTGTTATTTTGAAAATTTCTGTTAAAAATCGTTAATTTTTACCTGTAACTTTTTCATGCATTTTGCTTTTACTGCCTCACGGGGGCTCCTGCCTTACTGAGGCTCTAGTTTTGTATGAAAGTCAACAAAGAGGTTCAGCATAGGGACAAATGTACTGTGTATACTTCGACAACATGTTCCCGGTTTATATTTTGTTTTAAATTTGTGTAGTATATGCTCATATTTAACAATTATATATTTTTAAGTTAGGATTTTCGCAGTAAAATTTTAAGGAGATATTTTTCTCAGGACTTGTGTTGGAAATTAAATTCCTTTGAGATACATTACGCAATAATGCGTTCAAACGGTCTTATCTTCTGTGGCTTCCCTTCTTCTTCTTCTTCTTCTTCTTCTTCTTCTTCTTCTTCTTTTTCTTCTTTTTCTTCTTCTTCTTCTTCTTCTTCTTCTTCTTCTTCTTTATCTTTTTCTGGAAGCGGGATATGAAAACGAAACTGTGCACTCACAAAGGCAATGAGAAGCAGCCATTACCTTGAAATTTATCGTCTGTGTTGAATATATACAAGATAATTACTGTTGATAGACGTATTAAATGTTGTGTTGTGTGCGTTTGGTTACAGCAGCAATATTGCCCTGTTGCTCATTCAAGGTCTGTTTATAGTTGAGAAAGGGGGTTTACCACATGAAGCGAAATGTTTAATGGGAAAGTTTTCTCTGCTACGGTAGTTTTTCTCAGAGATTTAACAAGTGTGTAGCACGTGTGTTTATTTTATGACTTTGTAGTAAAAACACTTCCTTTGACCTAACTTTTGAAAAAGGAAAGCGACATTTGGTCTTTTTATATCGGTTTTTTGTATACCTTCAGGGAAAATGAATGTATATCAAGAATGTTTAGGAAGAATGTTACCAGTCGCATTCGCTGGGAGAATCCTCAAAAACCTTTGACCACTCTTATAAAATTGGAAAGCAATTTGACTAAAATTACATACAGGGAAAGAATCATTTTGAAAAAAAAAACTGGATCCCCAAAACCTTTCATAAGCGGATATTGGGCCAATTTTTGGAGTATAGCAAAAAAAATAAAAAACTTTATAAAAAATCTCTTGAATAACAACCTTCAAACATTTAGAAGGAATCTTATCAAAACTGCAGGAGGCAGTAGATTATTGAAAATAGGTCACATAAACTTTTAAAGTGCTGCCATCTAATTCTCACACAAAATATGAAAGCAATCTAATAAAAAATTGTGGCAGAAGCATTTTTACTACAAAATTTTGACTACCATATTGGCTACAAACAAATTTTTGCAATGCCTCCGTTACTTATCGCCCAAAAAAGCAATTTTTCAAGACAGGATTTCATAGTGAACATCCAAATAACATTCATTGAATCTGATCAAACTTGTGGGAGAAAAAGCATTTTAAATTTGCTTCCAAAAATTTCAAAATGCTCCCATTAAACCAAAATTGTAAGAGCAGTACGTATACAGACTTGAGTAGCACAAGCAAAATTTAGTAAAATTAGTAACTCTCTAGGTTTCCATCTCTAGCGCAACGTGATATCCGTTCTTGGTCGTGACAATCGTTAAACAATGTTACAACCCATTTATCTGTCTGGAAGCAGCAAAATTCTGCGCAGTTTTAACTATTTTTTTTTATTTGGTTGCTCATCTAATGCATTTAAAAAATTTGGCAATAACACACAGAGGTTGTGTAGCAGGATGTTTGTACGAATTTAGAGGAGTCACAGTGTCCTGTTGTCTGTTTGTTTTTTTTTTTGTTTGTTTGTTTGTTTTTTTTTTGTTTGCTTAAAACGTAAGTTATTTGCACTTTCATAAAAATCAACATTCTGTTACTCGTCCCCAGCTCCCCCCCTCCCCCCACCATCTATGGTCACTAATTTACACCCTAAGTTCTACAAATATGCATGTGATCGTATAGTAAAGGGAAAAAAAGGGTGCGGGGGATGTTGCGGAAATGAGCCCTCACTGCTCGTTGCTAGGTGACCACATGCTTCCTTCCGATTACTGCACATACTCAACAAATGCCGCCATTAGAAAAAAAGGAAACACAATTCTTTAAACTCATGCTCATTCTATTGGTTTCTGTTGGAGATTTGGAGTCCTTTTGAAGTGAAACTGGCAAACAGCACGAACTCAAGGGACAAAAACACGATCCTTTTGTTGTGATCCTGGCTTCAGATGTCAAAGTACCGCCGTTGTTATGAGCAGTGTCAATGCCTATTTTAGTAATTAGCTGGAATGACGTTCATTTTGTGAAAACTGAAACCGGCGCATTGTCATAGTTAATGAAAAATGCATTAAGATATTTTCTTATTTTCAGAGGCTTATATCTGAGGCTTGTAGTCTTAAATCGCGCTTGTTTTTAAGACGCAAAAACGTTTGAAAACATCACAACCCCTTTTAAACCGGTAACTCCCCCACCCCTCCCCACCTTTCAAGAATCTTCCGGATGCTGGCAAGTAAGCCACAGCAAGAAATGGAAAAAAATCGAAGGGGGTGGGGTTTTGTCGCGCTATAAGTGTTTAAAAGAGACTGCGAAGTATTTCCTCTTCTCTGGCAAAACGGTACCAGACCCCGTCCATTCAAAGTTTCACGTATTTTAAACGACGTCACTGGAAGATAAGGATGTGTACTGACGCACGTTAACTGACGCCACTCAAGCCCTATTGGTTGACGAGTACCTGCCCCTGAGCCAAAAACGAGACTGACAGTGAAATGTTGTTGGCATTTTGATTGACAGGTGTCACCAATGTTGCTAGGCGATGCTGTACTTGGCAATCCAGTACCAGTACTGCGATGAAGTTTTCGGACTTGTTTGTAAAATATTCTGAAAGAATTCGTACTTTTCAACTAAAGTGTCGTGATATGTACCAAAAGAATGAAGTGAACATTAGGTAAGTAAATTAATGTCTCCCTCATTTAGAATATCTGTAGAATAAAGTTTATTAATTTTTGTATTTCGTGGTGTGTTTACACCTGCAGATTGTCATAACTTCCCCCTCCCCTGCACTTAGCGTCAGAACGAAAAAATAGTGTTAAGCAGGATGGCATCAATGCGGCCCGGGAGATGAGAGATGGGGGGGGGGGGGAGGGGAGCTAGTAGCATATGTGTTACCCCGCGTGTAAAATAATAGCAACAACAACAACAATTGGTTGGCGCGTTTCCCTCCGAAGGGATTAAGCAGGGTGGAACCGATGTGGCCTGGGAGATGTGGAGAGAGGGGGGGGGGAGCATAGTAACATATGTTTTACCCCTCGTGTTAAAAAAAACAACAACAATTTGTATGGCGTTTCCTTCCCCAGCCAGGGCTGTGATGGAACGTCGAAACTAGCTAGTTGTTTTAGAGGGAGGGGTGATAGCTTGTGCCTGCAAGCGAATTTCTGTAATAGTCGACAAAATGGTACACTTTGGTTGAGCGGGCTAAATATGTAGTGATTCCACTCTTTCTCAGAATTGGCTGAAGCAGCGAAAGAAATCACATTTGACGTCAGTTCAAAGGCGGGATAAAGAATTCCCAGTTTTCATTACTCAGATTGTATAAATCACATTTCGCATTAGCAATTTGGCTATAGCTGACTTCTTTATGCGATATTCATCATATCATAAATTAACTGCATGATAACTCTCAAGACTTTTCTCGTGTAGTTGTTAGGAAAATAAACAAGGGGCCCTTAAGGGACCATATCCATAAAATACGAACGTACGGACAGGAAGGGGTTGTCTGGCGTTGTTCGCATGCTGGCGTTATATTGAGTGGATGGGAATAGGTATCTGAATAAATCTGAAGTTTTTGTGCACATAGATTATGAGTGTCTCTTGTCATATATGCGACACAAGGGCCCAGTCACGAGATTATCTACAAAAAAAAAAAAAAGGACGGGGTGGGGGGAACAGTAGGGGGCGGAAATGTGGTGTTTATGAAAAGGACATTGCAATATTAACTTCGCTTACTCAGAAGTAAGCAAATTCTGAGCAAATCTGAAATCTGTAGGCTAGTGGTGTTAATCGTGTCTATTGGCACCGGTATTGGTGACTTCACGAGGGCAAAAAAGGGGGTGGAGGCGGGGGGGAGCAAAAGTTTTAACAATCCCAACCCCGATCGCTAAACACCCAGAACCCTTGACTTTTGAAGTTATCTGTTGTAAATTTTTTTCCATGATCATCTCTGTTTTTTTTTCATGATCATATCTGATTTTTTTTTCATGATCATATCTGATTTTTTTTTCATGATCATATCTGGTTTTTTTTTCATGATCATATCTGGTTTTTGCCATGATCATCTCTGGTGAGATTTATTTTTATTACATATAACTAGCTGTTTATTCCAATTTAACCTTTACAACCACATGTATGCGCTTTATGTTTCTTTCTGGAATTGTTAGATTCTGTCTAATAGCACTTTACTAACTTTACCAACTTCATAACATTACGTTTACTGACAGAATAGCAGTCGGGCTTATATTGTTACACCAAAAATCAATCACATTTTAGATGGTTCAACAATTCTGGGAAAAGGTCCGGTTTTCAACCCTCAAAACTGAACAAAAAAAAACTTTTTTTTTTGAAATTCACATATTACCTAGAATCTGTCTTTGAAAAAAATCTCAATTGCATGTTATCGAAAACCATAACAAACTTATAAAAATTTCTTTTAGAAACACATTTTCAATTTTCAACGTTTTGGCACCAGAATAGCGTAATGTCAGAATCGAGCACCTAGCCACATTGTTAGAACCGGTTCATTTCACTGCGTCTACAGACTTGCCCGTGCGCAAAGTTTTGCCAAACGAACCCAGACTAATAGACACACATGTCACTTAATTGCCAGGTTTATAAATTATTTACCAACATCCGGCAGTCGTCGGCGTGAGCTGGAAATTGACATCAGTGTATGGTTCTGTCTACTAAGTAACACTGAACGAAAGCCCTCCTCGGATACGATATACACTTCAAATATAGTAACAGCTTTTCTTTTCTTTCTTAAATAGCATCGCAACAACAAAGAGCAGAAAATGCCAATTTTTGCTAATTTACACAACACATAACACAGAATGAACTGTTACACCTTTGTACAAGAATCCTTGTTTTGGAAAGAGTAAAATAATCATTTTTTTTTTTTGCCATCCAACAGCACAAAAATTGCCGATGAGGGGTTGTGGGGGTGGGGGGGGGGGGGTTGATGAGTGGACAACCATCACGTCCGCGTATCTCTTGGCCCCAGACTTGTTCAGTTATTTATCACATTCAATATCCACCAGCTTCACTCAAGCATGACGTGTCGGCGCTGGGACTATGTTTTACTGAACATAAATATGTGCGTGCGTTTCACCTTTTCCTCATCATCTTGCTGTTGTTCTTTGTAGATGCGTCCCCGGTGAGATTTGGGGTTAATCCGCGTGAAATAAATATACGCGTATATTACGCCCGCAATGGCACATAATATCACAATTACCAACAGTATTATTAAACTAATCATTTTAATTTTTTTTAAATCCCTGCTGCTTTTTTTTTTCAATCCCTTGCAGCTTATATTTTACCAGGTTTGAAAAGCAGTTTAATTTTGCACAATAAAACACCCCTGGTTAAGTGTTAATCTGATGCCTAGTACTGCAAGACATCTGAATCTCCAAAAAGTGCTTCTTCATAAATATATTTATGTTATATTTATGTGTTCAATCGTTGTTTATATCTCGATTTTCAGCTATTTTGATCCGTCGAGAATGACAGCTTTATTTTCTTTCATTTTTTCGATTAAACTCCCCACACTGGGGAGAAGTTAAGCATGGGTTTAATCTTCATGCAGAGTCTCCAGTGAACAGTAAATCACACTAATGTTTGCTTTATCCGAATTATTCATGAAAGTATAGAATTAAATCTAAGCTCAAGCATTACTTAGGCAAACTTGAGCCTCGTTTTGATCCATAGGTAAACAACGCCGGTATATTGATGTCATTTGGTGTTATTAATAAATTAGAAGCAGCAAATAATTGTCAGGGTGCCATCACACCATTCTCATTCATAATACTGCCGCTGCTTCTTCAATAAAGTAATCAATAGGATATTAAGTCTTTTTTATTGCAGCGTGTCGTCAGCAGTTTTCGATCGTTTTTTTTTAAACTAATATTTATGATTTTATTTATTTATTTGGCCTACCGCACTGTGAATTACAAACGGCGCAACAATTAAGCAAACGAATCAAATCGATTTCAGTTTCCCATGTTAGCACAGGTAGTTGCGCATCCGTTGGAAAATTGAGCCCACGATCAATCAGGACGCCATTATTTCTCACGGCTATTCCAGAACTTGTCTTTGGTGAGAGCAGTTGACAGGTAATTTGGACTCGACTTTGCGCAATTCATAGTTCATTTTTCCCCCTTTACAGTCAGTCTCTCTTGTGGAACATCTATGCAATGAAAACTTCCGCACTGACTTGAAATAGACCCTGTGCACACGAGCACCCTTTTCCTGTATAATGTGAGAGGAGGAGGAGGTTAGGCGTGAGCTTCATGCCGTCACATGACTCCGAAAAAAGTGACTATTTTCCAGTCGTAAAGTTCTTAAATTTCATCCAGAGGGTTTGAGAGTAGGGCACTTGGATCGTTGAAATGAGTCAAGTGTGGGGTGGGGTGGGGGATGGGGGAGGGCCGCGGGGGTGGAGGGCGGGTAACCCGAATGGTGGTAAGATAACGTATGAATGATTACGGCTTTGAAGATAATGTGACACAATAGTTCGTGCTCCTCAAATGTGTTCTTCTAAATACCACAGCTTTGCTCGTTCCTTTGTTATTTAAAGATCTTTTGGAGTTCTTGTTCCTTTTGGCTTTCCATGGCAAATCACCACAAGATGCGTTACATTTTCACTCTTCTTGTCTGGGCGGCCGTGACTTATCCTTCATTTATTCATCCTGGACGTGACCTGGTCACTGTAGGAATTTGCTAATATTTGAATAATTTTTTTGGCGAAAAATATCCAGAGCTGGCAAAGTGAAGTATTCCCCAGTTCCTGAAAAATAAATTCCACCAAAATCCTGCAGCAGAGAAGAGCAACACATATCCATTTTCCCAAAGGCTAGAGTTCTAGACTATATTTTCTGACAAATTGGTAGAAAGCACAATTTGTTTCAAGTAGCAAAACTAACCCGAAAGACTAGGAACAATATACCCCCAGAAACTCATAGTTTCAAAAGCAAATGCTCCACAAGGCGTACACCATTTTTTTTACACCGCATCCTGATCGATTATAAATCTATTTAGGAAGGGAAAACAGATAGCTTTATTGTTTATAGCCAAAATGAAACAAACATCGTACACATATTCGTAGCTTCGATACTTGTTTGTGCTCAGGTTAGGCATTCTTTTTTTTTTTTCGTGTTTTTTTGTTAATGTTTTGGAAGCGGATCCAAGTAGCTGAAAGCGGCTTGAAGAAGCGAGCTCGTTTTTTTCCTCTGCAGGTGTTGAGTTTTGTAGTCAACAAGGAATATTATGGAATAGCAGAGGAGTGGGGGTGGTGGGGGTGCGGGGGGGGTGTTGTGCATCAGATGTGCGCCATTAATGTTGTCAAGCAGACAGCAGTTTAAAAAAAGACAGTTCCACAGAATCTATTAAACAAATTGCCCTTGGGAGCCTATGGCTGTAACATGCACATCGTTGGAAATGGAATTTAAGTACATCTAAGTTAATTCCAAAGGCTTTCTTTGTCTAATAGAGACCCAACGGAAAATTAACCAAAATGTCCATTTAGGCGAGGAAAAATAACCTTGTTTCTCATCCCACGGCCGGGTCACTAAAAAATTCGAGTGAAACAAACAAAAAGAGAAAGAAATCGGCCGGTCGGTGTGTATAAAATTTTGAAGTAAAAGCAATTTACCTGGAAGGCAGAAAAAGTACTGAAAATGCCGTTCGGAGGAGACATTTATCCTAGACTTTAGCACTCAAGCCTTGGAGAAAAACTCCAAAGTAGCAACTGATAAGTTGAAAATATAAGTACTGTGTCATTTAATTTTTTTAGCCATTAATTTTTTTAGCCATTAATTTTTTTAGCCATTAATCCATGTAAAAAATGAAACAAAAAGTTTGGCCAATACCAGGTCACCGATATTTCAAAAATATAAAGTTTGGCCCCCCTGCGGGGTCTATTTTTTTCGAGAAAAATGAAAAAAGATCGCATGACGACTGCAAAAAATCCGTCTATGACCCATTAGATATTCTATGCCGTTATTTAACCGTTGAGAGGATACCACAGATTCAACGTCAGATCAACGTCGGGATTTGATTTTTTTAATAGTTAAAATCGAAAGACGTCTTTGAAATTCCCTGAAAAATAGACTATGTACGAAACTACCTTCTACGCATATTCTTTTTTTAAAGAAATAGTCGAGAGAAAACTGCTCTTATATTTCACATCTTTGTTTTAACCTTTTCGTCATAAAACTCGATGGTGTCCAATCTCAGGGAGCATTGAAGCAAAAATTTGATCAGGTTATTTGTTGGTGGTGAAACTTATCTATATACAGCATCTATATATAGCATCGATTACAGACTATTTATAGTTATTCTATTTATAGACTTCTATCCCACGTTGCAACAAAAGCATTGAACAGACGTTATGTTTAGTTGCGAAGAAAAGCAGCAAACTGCTACTTTTTTAAAGGTTGTGTGTTTGTTGTTGTTGTTGTTGTTGTTTATTTTGAAGTTTCAAACAGGACCTCGCAATGTTTGCTGAAAAATTATGAGAATGATGGTGTTATAAGAATAGCGGTGATGTTTGCATTTTTGGTTATGAATCTTTATGATTATGACAGGATAACAAAGTTTCGGATCAGCTTGAATCCTGATGTTATTATGCCTTGGGTTGATCCAGCGCTTAGGATTGCACTTAACCTAAATTCGATAATGCGTGGCGTCATCGAACAACAAAACGTGACAATTGTGTCATTACTGCAACTGCAGAACAAAAGATCCGATTGACTTCAAACTTGGCAGGATGATGCCTTGGGTGGGTCCAACGGTTCATAATGTATTTGGTGCATATAACGCAACGCATGATGCCATATGATGTCATTATGTATTTTGGTTATTGGACTTTATTATCGACAAATCAGACAAACTTCAAACGTGGTAGGA
This sequence comes from Protula sp. h YS-2021, assembly GCA_949752745.1. NCBI lineage: Eukaryota > Metazoa > Annelida > Polychaeta > Sabellida > Serpulidae > Protula > Protula sp. h YS-2021. The sequence continues at coordinate 23,530,552 of OX457030.1, forward strand.
TTATACCTTGGAGTGGTCTGCCGGCTGCTTGTTGTATTTGGCATGTATTGGACTACGCGTGACATCACATGGTGTCATGACGTGAAAATGTGTCACCAATGTGAATTCAGAACGAAACATTAGATCAGTTTCAAATTTGGCATGATAGTACATTGGGTGATCCAATGGTTTACACTGTATTTGAAGTCGGAACAATGCACGACGGCGTAAGACGTCAAAGAGTGATTGCAATTCCGCCCTTCATCCACTATTGCTCTGAACTGGGGAGGGAGGGGGATTCGACCAAATTCGACCAATTCGACATAGCTAAACTTGCACCTGGACGTATACAAATATTAAGGTGTATATAATTGTCAAAATAAAACTTTGTTAACCGAAGGAGGAACAGGCGGTGGAAAAGGATGGGGGAGGGGGGTGTCAGGGGAAATATTTGTTTATGTTTACAAAAACAGAATGGAAACCGCTAACCAATAACGTTCGTGTACACTTATGTTGCTGTGCCCTGGCTGCTCTAGTTTCGCTTTGATTTTAGGGTGTCATTGGCAATGTATTGTAGAAAATGAGCATCGAAAAACCTCAAAAAGCCATAATGAATGACTGACTGGATTGCCCAAGAAGTTTTTTTGCTGGCTTGTGTGGAATGAACGAAAAACAAACTGCGGCCCCATCCATATTTATCTCCCACCCCACCCATCAGAAGCAAAACATGAAGTCAACAGTTGAACCGTGCTTTAATAGTTATAGTATTTTTACGTTTAATTATAGGTCTGACCCTTTGCCCAAGCCAAACCCAAAAGGATAGGCGGAAACTGGATTAGTTTCGGAACCTCGTAGCGCAAATTATAAACATTTTAACCTCAGAGGATGAGATTTAAGATACCACTTAGACTTGATAAAAAAGAACGGCACTCACTGCATATTTTTAAGTAACAGGTTTCAAGATCCAAGAAGTTGTCTTTACAGCAAAGAAATTTTTCTAAAAATTGCAGTAGGACTAAAGCTAAAAAAAGTCACAAGGTTAACAATATTAATCTTTGATAAATTAAATTTAAAAGTCTGAATGACATCTTACGGAGCAATGATGCCTTCACAGGAAAACATTAAGCATAAGTCTTAAGGGAATAGAAAATAATGAAGAAAATAAAAATTATGTGCACTGGGAGTTTGTTAAGGTTGTCTTCACGTACATTTTGGAAGAAGTCACGGGAGAAGCAATTCAGCTGTAAACGCTCTTTGAACCGCACTGAATCCTAACGAACCAAACTACTGTGTTAAAGTACTCCCGACCCATGTAAATACATAAGCATACTATGTAACAAACACGACGTATGAGAAAGAATTCCGCGAGAATCAAGCTCAGGAACTGTGCAGCATTTTCCCCATTTGTACATTCCTTTTTTCTATCTTGCTTCATCCATACTGACAGCCAAACGCCTGTTCAGTATTCTGCATCCAAGTAAAATGTTTGTCTTATTCCGTGCACTTGTACTAACTGCAAGGATTAGACATAATTTTTGAAATTCCAATACCCTATCAACAAGCATGTTTATTCTAACTGAATAAATTTCCCAAGCATTATACAGGCTTTCAAGTACATCACAGGAGAAATCAAATTATCAATTATCACGATGAATTTGCTCCTCTGCACTAAAGAAAAACTATAAATTGTCGTGTACCAGACGTATGTTTTGACATCGACTTTTTTAATAATGAGCGTTGATTATATTAAAAGATAAAAACTTTATAGTCATATTGTTTCATTGTTAATGTCGGTTTATAATGTTGCAACGCCCTGCCAGACAGTTACAGGTTTACAATAATAAAAATGCCAACACTTCTAATGTGGTGTTTCTAAACTCACCTATGAAAACATCAACGAATGAATATATTTGGCATAAAAACGCAGGATCTCACTGCATGATGAGCTGAGCAAAGGATGTGGGCATAGTTAATAACGGTCATGATCAGGTCATTTCAATGGCCATTTGCACAAGATTCCTAAAATATATATGTAAGTCACCTACGTGACCTTTGGAAAGGCAGGGACGTTTGACGTGTTGTGCTAGCCCTTTTTTTTTTTTTTTTTTGGTTTTTTGTTTTTTGCTTAGGGGGGAATGAGAAACAAGTGGCTTGTTTTTACTTTATTCATACCCCATCCGTCCACAATCACGCGACAACCCTTTCATACGACACTAGCGTTTCTTCAAACTTCAGTAAGCTTGATGTTTTATTGGACCGTCTGAGTTTCAGGTGAACAACGCACGCACGAACGAACGACACGAGTAATACGCGAATGTGGCCGGCTGCCACTCTGGCAACAAGCTCTCTGACACTACGCTGTCTGCAACTCGATTCTCGAACTATGGTCGCTCTCCCCCTTAGTTTTCACCCTCTTAGTTTACTAGCTTCTGGTTCTTCTTGTGTGCTTTAGTACTCCAGTTGTTGCTTTCACAAAAAAAAATGCTTGACACACAGCTAAAATCTGACTATATATATATACACACTCCACGTGACTCCTTAAAAGGAGCGCTCTGATTGGTAAACTTTCGGCACCCTCTTTGTCCCGAAACCACATTTATATGCAAAGCCGGGTGACGTAACTCCGTCGTAAAGCTTGTTTACAAACATGATGTTTGCCAACAATGGGTTCCGTGACTAACAAAGGCACTAAACCTAACCCATCTTTGGCAAACAAACAAAACATAACGACAGTCACTAAGGGCGTCTTTTATTGGCTAGATTCTCGACCTCATTAAAAATTTCGCTCCCTTTCTGACACAAAACGCCGGAAGGAAGAGAACCCTTAAAAACACTCAGAAATTAATATATTTTAATCTTTAAAAACAGTAGAGAGACACCGAGAAGGTCCTCAACACATATACACGACAAAAATTCACTTTTAGCACGGAAACAACGTAAAAATACACGTACACGCTTCAACCCTAAGGCGAGTCACTCAACCTGAGAAGGAACTATAATTTCCCTCACACGCCGTACGCATCCGAGACGAAACGTTATAAAACTAGGTACACCCAGAACAGAAACATAACATAAATACACATTTTTTCAACAAACGCCTCAGGCGTTTACACTCCCCCCTCCTGGCCACGTAAGTGCCTGAACAGTACGACATTCAATTCTACTAATCTGAGGCTTCTAGCAAGCACAGTCTCGTAACGGGCCGACTGTAAACGCGACCCCGACTCAAAACGGAGACGCTGCGTACTAGTCCGTCTCGGCCGACCTCGACGTCTGTCACCCGTGCGAGCGGCCACTGTCCCCTTGCACAGTCCTCCACGAGTAACACGATGTCTCCAACACGGACGTCACGCTGAGGCTTCCTCCACTTCTGGCGCTGCCGCAGTGCTGGCAAATACTCTTTTAGCCAACGGCGCCAGAAAACGTTCGCGATGTGCTGGGCTTGGCGCCACCTTCGAGTCGCGAAGTTGTCGTCCCCGGAAACCAGCGCCGAGGGGAGGCACGAGTTGGTTCTCAGGATGAGCAGCTTGGCTGGCGTCAGTACTTCCGGATCCGCCGGGTCGTCGCCCACCGCGGTCAGCGGGCGGTCATTGACGATCCTTTCGACTTCCGCTGCTACGGTCATCAGCTGCTCGTCAGTAAGCAGCTGCAATCCCACTACTGCCATCATCACCTGCCGAACAGAACGAATCATTCTTTCCGCCGCACCGTTCATGTGACTGGCGTGTGGGGGATTGAAATGCCAGTCTACACCTCTCTGGACGAGGCACTTGCCACTGCTCTACGGTTGAATCCGGCAAAGCGTCGTCCCATCCTAAAGCTGCACGGCTCATCTCTTGCAACAATCTCTTGGCCGGTAGTAGGACTCTGTTTTTCATCTACTTTATAGTTTCGCTGAAATTCACAGATCAAACTAAAAGATTGTCATATTCAAGAAAAGCCCAAAGTACTTAGCGTTGTATAAAGTATCAATACTATTTTAAAGTCTTTTGTTTGCTATTTCGTCGTATTGATAATTCCAATTAAGAAACGAAAACAGTCTTGTCAAAGAAAAACATTTTGGTCTTTTGAATTTATATGCATTATGGAAAATTACGTAGCATTTCAAACAAAAAAAAGGGTTATCAAATTTACCAGACCACCTTACATTAGCTCACCTATTTGAAACTATGACGGTTTAAGTTCCATTCCTCAAACAAATGCTTTTGTAAAAAAAACTTTCATGCTGCTCCTTATAGTGGGATTAATTTCAAATTTCGCAAGAATGTTTGAAAGTATGGGGGAAAAATGGTTAATTTTTGTTCCAAAATGGCCTGTCTGCCGTACGAATGGGTGTTAGGGGTTTTAACCTGCAGTTAATAAGTTGAGGAAGCTTGTAATTGGATATACAAAATGCAGTACTGATTTGGTGTCTGCCTAAAAATGATTTTATCAGATTTTATTTGGTATTTATACAGAGTGTAAGTGTAAAGTAACGGTTTTCTTATATTTTGTAACAATATCTGCAAGCTTGTAATTGAATATACAAAATGCAGTCCTGATTTGATGTCTGCCTAAAAATGATTTATCAGATTTTATTTGGTATTTATACAGAGTGTAAGTGTAAAGTAACGGTTTTCTTATATTTTGTAACAATATCTGCAATTAGCAAGTTTTAAAATGTAAGCAGTGCAGTTTCAATGTTTTCTTAAATATCCGGTATTCTTAATTTTCTTACCTGGCGACTGACTAAAGGGATTGAGTGTCATAGTATGCTTACTTAACATCTGAGAATTATATCCGCAGTTTTCTCAGCTTGTTTTACAAAGGAACGTGTTCTGTTTTCATAAAACAGGTGCTTTCTGTGAATTATGGGATTTGTCTCATCAAATTTTCATGATTCCAGGTTAAAGGACTACTTTAAAAGCTTTTACTTGATATCCAAAAGAGCTATGTCCGAGACGGGAAGACTAAGAAAAAAGGGCTGTGACAGGCAGTGACGTCAACTCTTAGACTCGAACAAAATGACCATATACACATGTAGCAGATTTTACTGTAAGTTTATATACATTTTATGCACTATTTTGTTAATTGTTTATGGTATTCTGGATAGCATATGGCGTTTCTGTCATCTATAAGCCTCTCCTCTCCAACAGGGGCTTTAACCCGGGTCGGGGGTATTGCCCAGCCGTCCGTCTGTCCTTCCATCCGTCTACGTCGTAAAGATTTATGTAGAAGGGACGTTACCCTTTTAAAATCAGGAGCCCTAGTCAACGTAAAGTATACAAAAACATTGAGGGATTTTTCTAGAGTATTTTGTGTTTCCATCCCTGCGATTCCCAATTCTGTTTTGTGTCCAGTTACAGCCTTAAGAAAGACCCTGTCGTGCAGCCCTGCTCCACTAGATGCCCCTCTATTCTCGTGCACAGTTGGGGCATCTTTCACTCCTTTAACACATGATGTGTTTACGCAGTTACTCAAAGGTTTTCTAAACACTCTCTCCCTGGACCCCTCACGGCACAGTGGCCATAGTCTCCGCCGAGGCGGAGCCAGCTTTGCGCTAAAATGTGGTTTGCTCTCAGAAATTATCAAGTCCCAAGGAGGTTGGTCTTCAGACTGTTACCTGAGATACATGGATATACCCCTAGAACTGTAAGTGCTCTCAGATGTTGGGGTCAAAAGTGTAAATGAAAAAAAAGATGTTCTTTTTTTCCCCTACTATTTCTGGGTGATACTTTGGGCAAATTGCAAAAAATGGTAATACGTGTTTTATTTGTTTTTAAACTTACCGCGGTGTCACTGTGTAATGGTACTCAAATCCTTTTGCTGTTTTCCTTTGCATCTATTGGTTAATAATTAGCGAACAGGGAAGTGGGGGGCGGAGCACAGTCGGTAAAACTCCGGGCAACAGAGGGATACGATGCCTTTTGCATGGGTATTTACGTAACAAACGGCACAGCTGATCATTTTCGCATTTCATGTTAATTGATAATTGTATTTTAGTTGGGTTAGTGTTGTGTTAATGGGCAAATTGCAAATTGTAATGCGTGTTGTTGAACGAAAAATATTGTCATTCTTTTGTCAATTAACAATTTTCAACAAGAAAAAAATATCACCCAAATTTTAAAATATAAAACAATGTGTTTTATTGAGGCTACAGACGAAGTCCCTATGCGCTGTGTTTTCCTTCACCGCCTTGAATGTTTAAATACATTTTATGCACTATTTTGTTAATTGTTTATGGTATTCTGGATAGTATATGGCGTTTCTGTCATCTATAAGCCTCTCCTCTCCCACAGAGGCTTTAACCCGGGTCGGGGGTATTGCCCAGCCGTCCGTCTGCCCTTCCATCCGTCTGTCTGTTCGTCCGTTCGTCTATCGCTGGTTGTTGCTCCTAGCCTGATAAACAGTTTCGTGATAGTTGATATATTGACGATCTATGGCAGCGAGTAGGTGTAGGTTTTATTTTTTGATCTTGACCCAGTTTCACAAGGTCATGCTGGATTTTCAATTTTGCTTGGCGCTGTGCTCTCTGTGATGACTTGTTTCCAAATATCCAAAAGTTTCCATCCAAGTAAAGTGATGCACCAGAAATGAATTAAAGTGGTTTGATTTCCGAACTAGTCCTATTAATGGGATTATTCATAACTGAAGTCAAGTTAAACATGTTATTGAAAATGATCATGTTTGCGAGGTGCTTCCATTCGTGGAATGGCTGTATCCTGGAATTCCACTCTTTGTCGACCGAAACCTTTGACCAACTTGTTTTTAATAAAAGGACATCAACTTGTAAATGCTATTGTGCGCGCGCCTTAAACTACTGAATATTTTCTCTGTGTGGAAAAATGGAAATATTCGGAAAAATATTATTATTCAGCTACTCCATGAAAGTTGTGGCGTCAATGTAAATAGATAAGAAAGTGGTTACTGAATATTTGTATAGTTGGAAATATGTCCATCTGTCCGTCTGTTCGTCCTGTTTTGCGTATTACATTTACTGCACGCACGTTTTTATTGTACTTAAGGCCTTGTGTTTTGAGTGTAAGAGCACAGTAAAAATATATCCATGATATAAACATCTGGTCCATTTTCTGGATAAAATATTTTTAGCAATGAAAATACATATGGCAATTGAACATCACTGGATAGAAAAAAAATTTTGGAGGTTTGTTCTGAAAAGGGAAGTAACAAAAGCCATGCCTACCGTGCCACTGACAGATTTCGTTTGATTTACACGTTGAGACTCCGTTCTTCTTATTTCTTGCAGTGATATATGATATGTGGTCATCAATTTGATAATCAGCTGGCATAGCACAGATTAATTAAATGCAATGCCACAGACGTACATGTATTACTGTTGACAACAAACGTAAGCCTCGTTGTGGAAGGTCTCATGACTAAGAGGGATTTTATGCAGACTGTGCGAAAGAGCTATTGACAGAACTGGAAATCATTAATAAAGTAAGCAATAGGATGTCTCTGATGGTTCCATCCTTTGTAACAAAGTGCTTCCTATTGCGTAAGACCCGGGTGGCAATCAATGTGATACTCTGTTATTTTTTGTTTTCAATATGACATTAAGTTTCATTCAAGAACCCGATGTAGTGTTGGATCTAAAGCATAATAAGCGTCATTAAACACAGAATTGTATAAATTAAAATAAAAGCTTATAACTCATACAATATTGCCCTAGAACTAGTGATTACTTATAACACATGTATTACTGCGTTACAGCCAGCGGTGGCTATGTAGTATATACACTACTTCTTTTTAGCTTGTGATGTGTTTCTAACACAAACAGTACTGCGTTACAGTTAGCGGTGGCCTTATAGCACATGCAGTACTGCGTTACAGTTAATACAGTAACACATAATGCAGCGTTAAAGCTAGCAGTGTGTATGTAACAACACATATTATACTGCGATACAGTTAGCGGTGTGCATGTAGCACATATAATACTGCGTTATAGCTAGCGGGGCGCTTGCAACGGTTTAATACAGCGTTACAGCTAGCAGCGTGCATGTAACTGCCTGACAACTTGCGTTTTGCATGTAATACATGCAGTACTGTGTTACAGCTAGCCGTTTGGCTGTAGCACATGCAAGAATTTCGAATAAGTTGTTGATTTATATAAATTGCTGTAACAGATGTCCTATCGATGGGTCTAATTATCTGTAGTCACGCAACCCAAAATGTCAATAATGAACCATCAAAACTAGTCATTATTATACCATTTAAAACAAATGATGCAAAAATGAGTTCATATTTCTCCGCAACTAGTACAGATAGAGAACTCAAATTTGCTTTATAAATAGGCCGTGTAAATATATATTGATCGGCTAATCTGAAAGCGAATTTAAAATTAAATGTCGTCATGAAACCAATTTTTTAGATTTTTTTTTGTTTTCGTGATTTCCTCCCAAACTGTACTTTTGTTGTCTGTATCATATAAAAGTGTGTAAGCCCAATTTTAAGCTGGAATCAGCAAGATATTCATAGAGATCCAAGGTCGAAGTAGTGTTTTGCAAGCATTTAAAATTTTTAAGAAAATTTTAAAAAATTAACATATCGTTTATCTCAAAAAGGGTGCCTCGACCCCGTTTTCACCCAATTTTCTGGTAAATGGAGTGGAGGAGGGGGAACAAATGCTTTTTTGTTCTTGCAGGAGTGAAGCCCTGGGGAGGGGGGAGGGATGAGGTACACAACAGCTGTCAACTATGAGTTCTTTGATTTATTAAAAAGTAAGAAATAAGTGTTTGGATTTCTTGATCAGTCCCTTCCAAAACCCCATGCCTCGTATTTCCCCTGAAGAAGTATTTGTCCCAGGTGTACGTTGATTCACAGTGCTATCACATGTAACTGCAACAATGCAGAAAACAGCATGCTGCGTGTACGATGCTTTATTAGGACACATAAATACTAGTCTACGGTACTTATTACCGGAATGAATGCGTTATAACAGCCAGCATAACTGAGCCGTTTCGTCGCAAGCGAGTCCAGATAAAACCAAATAATAGCATATGCCAAAGAACATTTGCATTTCACAGGCACGTGCGATTATTTGCTGTAATTTATATATTAGAATAGCTTTGGATTTTTAAACGATATGTTTTTTACAAACATTCGGTTAATACTACTGACCTCCAACACAGCCCTTGTCTTTCTTGTCTTTGGAACGCTGCCAAGGCAATAATGCGATATTATCGCGCTACGCAGACACTGGCTGCATAAAAGCTTCGCCATCAAGCTCAGGAGTAAAAATATCGTAGGGAAAATCGACCTAGTTATTTATTGCTTCGGCACAATAACACAGCTTATATGTCAAAAGAAAAAGCAATGAGACACATCCTGACGTAACATTCTTTCTGATGGCGAAGTACAATACATATAATAGATAGTGCATACCTTTCATGTTTTATAGGATTTTGAAATTATAGACACGTGTTTGCGTTGGTTGTCTTTCACAGAGGCATTGTTTACTATTGCCTTCAGAAGCTGTTTATAATAACTCATGGATGGATTATTATACAGTACTTAAATAGCCTTATTCTACAAAATGTAGCTTGAGTATTTGTTCCTTATGTAAAAATACGTTATTTAAGTCGTTGTCTGTCACTACGTGGCATTGCCTACCCATTCCTTCAAAACGTGCGCTTGCCATAACACACGTAAAGTGGGAACTTAAGAATTTGTATACATGAGGGTATGATATATCATGTACAATCGTAAGGCAGAATCATACTTTTGTGAGAGTATGTTCTGTCACTGTTATAATTCCTGACTTGAATAAGAATACTAGCAGAGAGGTCTGTCCATTATATATATATATATATATATATATATATATATATATATATATATATATATATATATATATATATATATATATATAGAGAGAGAGAGAGAGAGAGAGAGAGAGAGAGAGAGAGAGAGAGAGAGAGAGCACGGTATGCCCATCCATCTTTCAATCCACATAGTCACACAGTACAATATTAAGTCAAATGATACACAACTCGCATTCTGTTACTTATTGTAACATTCAGTGGAACTGTTGTCAATTTCTTCTGTGGAAATTCAATTTCCTAGATGCGCTGTACCCGTTCAAAATGTGACACTGCTACTGCAAAGAAAATCTTTTAATTACGTTTGTACCTTCAACGCGTTTAATAAATAAAGAAGGAAAAGGTGTACTGCATTTTTGTCCATGAAAGTGCATCAGAGTCGTAGTAGACATAGTAATGTAAGTTGCATTATGAATTAAAGCTTAGTCATAACATAAATAGAAAAATCCAATTATTCCTATCGCGCGAAGACCTAGTGAAGAAACGAAATTCGCTTGCACGCTTAATGTGCAATCTCTACTTGCTCTTAGAAAAACCAATGTTTTGAAAAAGACAATGCGTGGATAAATGTTTACAAAGTTACAGCTCTAGTACCATTGGGAATAAACCAAGGATAAGTGTTTGTGAAGTGCTGTTGTTTTTACTACTGCAGCGTTATGAACATTACACCGCTGCTTCGCTGCTGCGCTTTAAAATTTTATAGATTCATTGCATGTGACAATGAAGTGCTGCTTTTCTTTTAACACTGTACCAGTGCTCTCCAAGTTTAGCATTTAATTACTACTTCGCTTTTAATATGTATTTAGCTTTATATAGTCGTTTAAACCACCGTTCGTCGCTAGACATGGCAGTAATACTTTATTTGATACGATACAATCGGTCTTCACAAAAAAACATCTACCCTACCTTTAAATGTTGAATATTGTAATTTAAAAATGTACCACCCCTTCATTTTACCGTTGCAATGTAGCTTTGCTTTTAACATCACATCTTTTGTTCAAAGCCGCTTTTTAAACAACATCGAACTACTTTAAACACGGTGTTTTTAACCCTACAATACTGTTTTCCGTAAACATTAACCTCTGGTTATTTTTACAATACTTCTTTGGTCTAAGCATCACCCCTGTGGTTCATAAAAAACTCAAAATAATATTAAAACTCCGGTTTATTTTCAAAGCTAAGATACTGGTTCGCAATACTATACCTCAGCGTCACATTGAGCGTCTTTTCAATGTTTCTTTGCATCAAACATTACTCCTGTTTCTTTGCATTTCATCTCTAGTTTCACTCAATTATGCAATGTTGCTTCGATTCATTGCAGCTGTAGTTTATATTGAACTGTTGAATGCTAAATCGATTCATATATTATTTCCATTTTGTGCACATTTTCTTTTCAAATCACTTATACGCTTTAGTTTTGTGGAAAAGAAAAGTGTCAAAGACAAATCTTTAATACATGCTTCAAAGTGCCTTAGCATCTCCATCTTTAACACATAGACGCATAAAGCGCTGGTTCAAACCACTTCGGGTTTTTTTGCTCTGCTTCCACAGGGTGCTTACGGAGTGTGACGAGGTGCCATTACGACAATAAATCTGGCGCATTTCATGGCCTCCTTTAGGATTGATTTTTTCGTAACTTGTTATCCTTGTTCCGCATGTTAGTTCTTATGGATATTGTGGAGTTTATTCTTCTCGAAATCTCAGTATCACATAACTAAGTTCCTGTGACCTCAGTGTCACATAGCTAAGTTCCTCTAACCTCAGTATCACAAATCTATATTTCTATGATATAAGTATCACATAACTAAATTCTTGTGACCTCAGTATGACATAAATAGGTTCTTTTGACCTCACACAACTACATTTCTGTGATGTCACATTATCACACAACAAAGTTCCTGTGATCCTATTATGACCACCTATATTTCTGTGATCTCAGTATCACATAACTATGATGATATGACCTCAGTATAACATTTCTGCAGTTTTAGCAGATATCTTAAAAGGAGATTTTGTTTTTACATGAATTAAGGTATAAGTTGTTCAGTAAGATTTAGAGCCAAATGAAACGTTTCATACATAAAATTGGACTAAAAGTATTTTCTCATGCCTTTGATTCAGCTTGAAGCATTAATTAATGGAACTGCTCTGGGGTTTGCCATAAGGTCTGGGCTCTGATCTGTGGTTTGCAATTACAGACTCCCGTGTCTTATCATCAGGTACTTACTGCTGAGTAAGTGAAATTCAATTAAAGACAATTTGTGGATTTTCTAGTTTTATTGGATAAGTCTTAATTATTTTGATTCTTTTCGTGCTATTGCGACTGCTTCAAAAGACGTCTGAAACTCCAAACCCTTCTCAAAAATGGCTTTGATATAAAAATGCTGTCATAAAATTGGTGTGTCCTGATATAGTTTGCTTCTCATTCAGATTGATCACTGTATTAGTATTTTCACGTTAATTCTTAATATTTTTTCAAAAGAATGTCATAATCGTAAATGTGAAATTGCAAAAGAAATACGATTTTTTTGTATGTTAGAAGAGAAATCCACTGCAGTTGTGCTTTCTGTAAAATTATCCATACCTTTTTTATTTATTCCCCACAGGTAGAACCTGTGGGAAATATATGCGATCGACCGCGTGTCGGTCTGTCAGTCGGTCGGTCGGTCGGTCTGTCATCAAGAGCTTGTTAACACGATAACTTAAAAACTCCTGCAAGGATTTTCATGAAACTTGGTATGTAGCTTATATGGGAGCAAACACAGATTGGTATTGTAAATGGGCCAGGTTCGTCTAAGGAAAATGGACCAGCTGGACTTTCAGAAAATTTCAGCTCTTCATTGACTATTGTTAACACGATATCTCAAGAAGAACTGCAAGGATTTTAATGAAACTTGGTGTGTATATTCTGTGCGCACTACCAAGGATCGGTATTGTCAATGGGTTAGGTTGACTCAAGGAAAATGAGCCAAATGCACTTTGAAATTTATCAAATTCTGGAAATTATTCAGCATCGGAATGAGTTTGTTAATAAGATATCTCAAGAACAACTGCAAGGATTTTAATGAAACTTGGTGTGTATTTTCTGCACTAACAAGGATCGGTATTGTAAATGGGCCAGGTTCTTCCAAGGAAAATGCACCAACTGGACTTGGAAAATTTCAGCTCTTGATTGACTACTGATGGTCGTGTTTTACTGATGAGGGGCCTGTGGGGAATATGTGGGCTATGCACACTGCTCTAGTTTAAACAATGCTCTAGCTTCTTCTTTTTTTTTTTTTTTTTGAATATTTAAAATATTTTCCACATACAGGCAACATCTGTTAGGGGAAATGTTCGGTACAATTCTCATACAAAAACGGTTGAGCTACAAATTTTTGTTGTTGTTCCCTTTTTATTTTCGCTTGCTTTATGAATAGCTAGTCCTCTGATATTTTTGACAATTGTGGGACCAATAGAGTATGACTTTAGCTGTTAAATACAATCATTTAACAGCTGGCTACAGCATCCGCTGACGTTCTTGTGTAAGTTATTTTAGGAAAAGCTTTTAAAATGAATTCCTTGCTGAGGATGGGTGGTATACATGCAAGCAGCAGCTTAATCAGAAATGGTTTGGAACTGTTAAGTATGAACATCGTCTCTCTCAGTTCCGCTGATCCTTAGCTACTTGATTACTCACTTCTATCCATGCTTGAATCGCCTTCATTTCAAAGAGACAATAACACAGTTGGTCTTATATTTGCCGCTCAGTAATAACGACCTCGTAATACAAATATTTCTATGCGAAATTAATGCCCCCATCCCACCTCTAGGTCATCTGGTGTTTTATTGACGACGGGTTTTCAACCCCAGCTGTCCAACTCTGTCTTTCAGATAATCCAACCGTCGCAAAGACTTTTACATTCAACTTCAACATATGAAGCACCTGGATCTAAATATGGATTTTTGATGGGATTTTTAATGCTTAGCATATTCAGCCAATATATACAGAAAACTGTTAACGTTTCAAGTATCGTACTATATACTATAGTATAAATATATTTATATATAATATAGTATAAATATATGTAAATATAATACAGTAAAAATATATGTGTATATAATATTGTATAAATATATGTATATATGATATTGTATCAATATATGGATATATAATATAGTATAAATATATGTGTATATAATATGGTATAAATATATATACATAAAATTGTATAAATATATGTATATATAATATAGCATGAATATATGTATATATAATATAGTATAAATATACTGCTCTAGTACCGATACAGTAAACATTATAACCAGGATCTTTCTATTATTACTGTTATGATTATTATTACCTTTTTTCTCTTAATTATTTTTTTTCGAGAAGAGTCATAAAAGCCATGAATAGAGTGCATTAATGTTTGATTCAGTCACAATATTGTTCTGTGTCTCTTTGTTTGTCTGGATTCCAGTCATTGTTTATATGGCATTTTGTCATGAATTATTGTTTGATAGGTTGAATTCGAAGTGAGTGTATTTAGTTGTTGCCATCGATGTGGAAGAAAAAGGAAAACGTTAAAGGTGTGCAAGCAGGGTTAGCGTTTCTCTCAAAAACATCGAGACATTTTCTCTGAGAACTGTGAAAATGAACCAAAAAAAAAAAAAACAGAAAAAAGACAATGCAGTGGCTCTTGCCTTGAGCGAGGCTGACATCAAATAACTCCTACGCCTTCTGCTCTAGGTTAATTAAAGTGGTGCGGAATGATCTGGGACGTGATGTATACGAGTAAGAAGGTTTACCTTTTAAACAAAGTGAAACACTATAACTTAAAATTAAAATAACAACAGCTTGGGATGGTTTATAGTAAGATCTAATAGTTGTATATTCCTTTGGTTTTGTACATCAAGTAAGGATCATCCATAACGTACACGCACAAAAATTGTAAGGCTCAACCTCCCCCCCCCCCCCCCACCTCCCACCAAATTAATATAGCATCAACTCGCGTGCAGTCGTCCAAGATGCTTAATATGCGTATGTATTTTATAAGTATTTCCCCACACTTTGGCGTGAACTATTTTACGCATCGTGTCCATCTCAACAGTTAAGACTAAACCTACTGGTACCTCAGGGGTATGGGGAAAGTCGAAAACAATTATCTCAAAAGTCGTTGCAGAATCGGTCTAGTTTTGTCCATGTGTTCTGGGCATAGGCTTATAATATTATCTCTATGAAGGTCAAAATGTGTTGCCCTAACTTCTAGGGCAAAGGGAAAAATTACAGTTTCTCGAAGCTAGCAATTGATTGGTCACCCACGTTTCAAACGCGTGACATTTTATGAGACGTTTAATCACAAAAACATGTAACCGGTAGTCCGACACCCTTTGATGCGAAACTCAATGAAAAAAGCATTGCAATTACTACCCTGCTGTACAGTCATAAAAACTAATAACTGTTCAAGTTCTCTGGGTCACTTTGTAAGTGCTCACATGAATTTAATGATTTTTATCCAAAAAGTATGAAAAACTGCACTTTATATCTAATAAAAGATCCCAGGAATGCGGGGTGGGGGTTGAAAGGGGGCGGGATTGCAAACTTAATGTTAAGTACTTGCAAAAGGGCAAAAAAGAACTTGTCCAGGAAGTGAACGTTTTCTTGGGGACTGGGTTCCAAGTATTCTGCCAAAACATATCTTTTTGTTGGATTTGTTGCAGATGACGATTTGTGTTTATGGCGGGTGGGGGGGGGGGGGGGGGTTCGGTTGTCTTGTATCTTGTATCCACGCATCACTGCAGCTCTGTAATGAAATGGTCTGGGAAAAAAAGTTAGATCTTTTATGCAGCAGCTCGTGCCGACTGAAGCGTTATACAAATATGACTGGATGCAAGCAATTTGTTTCGTCGGTGCTTCACTGCCATGTCATTAATAAAAATAGCAAAAAAAAAAACCAAAAAAAAAAAAAAAAAAAAACCGAACAGCGCATCGAGGAAGTAGTTCAAAATAAGAACACATCGTACTTCAGCTAAGTGTTTGCAATTTCCTTTTTCCTCCTCTTAACGATTCGCTCTGTTTTTTAGTCTTTGCATCCCTTAGAAAATAGGAATGTCCTCGCATGTTAATTCCAAGAGCGGATAAGGACCATAGAAATTAGGTCTTCCCGTGCTATCTGCCCGTACTCCTTGACCGGGTACGCTTGTGTTCGGAAATGTGACCAGCTTCAGGTATTCAACTTTGGCATCATTTCTGTGAAGGACTATTTTCCTTGATAATGTAATTTGTTCAATTCTCATGAAGTTCCTACCGCTGGCAACCGCCACACGCATAGTTTGTGAAGGCCAGACCAGTCCATCATTAAACAGGCCAAATGTTTGATTTTATTCTTGAACCATCACCATGTTGAATATTACACACGTCATGAAGTTATTACCCCACCCACTTTTTTTCCTTCAATCAAGATTTACTTCAGACTGGTCATAACCACAAGGTTATAGTTTAAGATATTTAGTAAGTAGATTTGTTTGTGTTTAATGTAACTATAAATTTATGACTTGGTATTTAGCTACTTTACTTTGTGGTTTTTATTCTCACGCAAAAATGATGATTTAGCTTTACAGTGGACAACCTATTTTCAAAGATGAGCTGAACTTATGATTTCACCCGCCCGACCGAAATCCTGTTACTTCTCATTTTCACAAAATAGCCGCCCAAAATATTGGCCGACCATTCGGGCCAGCACAGAGTGATTCCCCTCCTTATCCAGAGTGGTGGCCGACTGGCTGGCAGTATAGCTCGTAACTGCATTTTTAGTGTCCAAAATCGTGGACACTTGGTTACCCTAAAAAAAGGGTCCGATGGAAAGCCGCACTACATTAATGTGGCGTGAAAGGTTTACGTGTTGTGTGAGTACTGTTCTGATGAGTGGTCTCACTACAATGAGCTAATCACGGCATATATTTACATTAGTAGAAATTAACGCCAGCGCCAATTAACTTCAGGCATCCTTTGCCCCCCGTTGTAGGTTTTGTGGATTGCTAGACACATTTCTGTCCCTGCAGATTGGAAAAGAGATGAATCAGGTCTCCGGAATGAAGGTCTAAGTGTTGACTTTGGATTCCGCATATATATAATATGTCATCTATTGAAGTTCGCACCCATGGATTTGGGGGTGGGGAGAGGTACTGGACTGTGTTATAACGTTAATGTTATAGCCAATGACGTCATAAACTTTTCCGGGGGGGGGGGGGGGGTGGGGAGAGGGGTTGGTACCAAGAAGTCCGAAATTTCCGATACTTCTTGGTTTGGAAGCGGCTTGGCATAAATGAAAAGCATTGGGACAAAAACTGACGATAAGAAAAAAAAGCATAAACATTATCCGGCTTATAAATACCCCTGTTGTAAAAAACCCCACATAAAAAATCGCACCGAAACCAGAAGTATCCAGACATGTCCAGTGTTTATAAAAAAAAGAGAGATATTTTTTGCTTATTTGCCAATCTTTGTACTCTTTTCAGAGCTTCAAAGTAGATATTTTCTGAAAAAAGTATCTAGCATCTATTTTTTTTATTTATGACATTTATTTAACTACCACTTGCCCAGTAACGTTGGAGTGTTTGAATGTCAATAGCTCTCTTTTTCTAAAAAAAAAAAAAAAAAAAGAAAGTGTGGAAAATTATCCCAGTTGACACAGAAAATAACTTGACTCACATAAATCCCCTTGCTGTATTATTGAGAAACAAGGGACTGTTATATTAAGTTTATTAGAAGAAAACGGGCGTGTAAAAACCGCTTTCCACAGCGTTACATGCATTTGGTACTTGATTTGGGTGAAATGCTGTGATCTAATCGCTCAATTTCTAAGTCACTAATTTTTAATTATTGATCGGACCGTAGATGTAGAGAAATACTGAAACTATTTGTAATCAAAACGCCAGTTACGCCGAGTAACAAATCATGTAGTGACCTGTAATAAAGATGTTATTAGCAAATTCATGAAAATGAAGTCAACAGGTTCTTGTTGCTGAATAATACGTCTCGTTGACTCAAAATAAGTCAATATCTGCTAATTGTAATTGGAATATCTGCTTAGAATGCAAACTAAAAAACTGCAAGATATAGGATAGATTATGTTTTAACGGTCAGTTTATCATTTCCGTCATTAAGTTATAAATCCTTCTGGAATTCACTTCCATGATTTAACGCCAACTACTGACTGGGGTCTAGTTGCTTATTTTCCTCTGCACTTCATTTATTTGCTGGTGTAATTTAAGTGTGCAATTTCATTTGTGGCGAAGTTTGTGGTGTCTCCCTTAACCTTAGTGGATTTTTTCAAACCAGATGCTTGTGTAAATAAAGACGGTTCCCTTGATTGGGTCATAAAAGTTTATAAAATTAAGTGATAACCTCATTTCGCCAGCGAAATGTTAAACACTTGACAAAAATTAAAACGAAAAATACTTCCTTTAATGGGTTATTTCTTGAAAAATGTATTACAAACAACACAGCTTGAATACGTCTTATAAGCCGAGTCGTGTTTGGTTTTTGTTGACTTAAGGTTTTATTGGCTGATCAGGCATACGCCGTGTTATTAACACTTGACAAGCCTTTGGCTTGCAAGGGTTATATGAATGTGTGCGAGCAAAATTCGTCCTTTTTTTCTTCTTGACAGTTTTTTTCCGATTTTTTGTGTCTTCTTCTTCTCTGACACTATGGGCCCCACGACCATGAAACTTGGGACTTATGAAGAGCTTGATCTGAACATGTGCATGTCACTTTTCATTTTCGTCTTTCATTTCGTTTTCTTTGTTAAAACGCCATGTGAAAAGAGTGTATTTTCTGCAAGTAAATGCGTAGCATTTAACGACAGCACATAATACACATTTGCTCAGTGAGCTTTGTGCGAGCTCTCACTGCGTAAATAGATAACACGGCGTATGCCCGATCATTCAATAAAACTTTAAGTCAACAACAACCAAAAACTACTAGATTTATAAGACGTATTCAAGCTGTGTTGTTGGCAATATATTATTCAAGAAATAACCCACTGAAAGAAGTATTTTTGCGCTTTAATTTTTGTCAAATGTTTAACATTTCGCTAGCGGAATGAGTTTCTCGTCTATTTACACAGTGAGAGCTCGCACAAAGCTCCGGCAAACTATGTGTTCTGTTATGTGCGTTAAATGCTACGCATTTACTTGCAAAAAATACACTATTTTCACATGGCGTTTTAAACAAGAAAACGAAATCAAAGGGGAAAATAAAAAGTGTCATGCACACGTTTATATCAAGCTCTGCCTAAGTCCTAAGTTTCGTGGTCCTATTGCCCGTAGTGTCAGCTGAGTAGATGACACAAAAAATCCGTTCACTGTCAAGGAAAAAAGGTACCAACGGCTACTCGCACAAATTCAGAAACATCTTGGAAGCCAAAGGCTTGTCAATTGTTAAAAATATAATGTGACAGGTGATACACCTTTCATGTCAAATAACAGTGTTATTTTTACTTGAGATTTAAATTTAAATGTTCTAACTTCAATCATTACTTAAGTCATGCAGCAACTTAAAGTGCAGTGGTAGTTCTGAGATGATACTCCATTGGCGGGGTGACTGAGGTGGATGACTAATTACTGTGCCGGCTCATGAAGTATTTATATCATTGACTGTGCCTAAAACAGCACGTTTCTTTGTCATTTCAAGTTAAAATTATACTTGATTTCAGAGATGTCAGTATTCCCAGAAACATCTAGTTAAGCCAATTCCAGTGTAAACATGTTATAGGTAACCGGTACTTAACGTAATCTCACAAATGCCACTGTGCCACAGTTTCTGCTTTGTAGAGGTTTTTGCACACTCTAAAAAGTATTAACGCGCACATGACTCGGAAACAACTGCTTTGTTACGAGATTGAAAAGAATGTTTTTAGTGATGAGGTGTAGTTGCAGAAAAAGCTACCAGCAGCCGGAATGTGTGTGTGCGCTCTTTAACACTGGCACATCAACCGCAAGTCTCTGTTTATATCTGTTTGCACTTGGGAGCAGAACACCCGAGTAAATAATACACCATGCATAGACATGCTTTCGGGAAATAGTTTTATATGCACTCAGAGGATATAACTGGAAAGTATAATTTTGCACGTGCTCCTCTTGTAGTGGGCCAAAAAAAGCTGATCAAAGTACTAGAATGTCATGGATGTCCTTGCTTCCATTCAGATATCATTTCTGATCAAGCCGTAATGCAGTTTCAGTCAAAGTTATAACAAATATCTTGGCAATGGAATTCAAAGCAAAACAACAATGTCACTGTGCAATTCTAGCAAAGATCCTGACAACTTAAATCTAGGCATGTAGGGTTAATTTCCATTGTAAAACAACCAGTATCTCTTTATAAGATTTGCCTGAAATCGGTACAGCGACAATCACAGAAAACCGCCTGATTTATATGTTGCAATATTGCCATTATTCTCTTGATCCAAACCGTGCTAATGGTTTACTTGCTGTAATGGAAATGTGACTCCATAAGGGTATTAATATATACGTTCCTTCACATTACTCCAATCACTCGGGTCCCATAAAGGGTTGTCCGTGGGAACTATAATAACACGTATTTCTAGAGGGAATTTGTACTGCTACATTTTTTTGCAAAGAGACCCAGAAATCGGGACAGAAATGCCCGAAGATTTTGTATGAATTTAATGCTCTTTTCACACAGAAAATTAGCTTAAGATTTATTTAATTTTTTCAAGTTGACTAAGCTTAGGTAAGCAAAGTTATTCCTGTGATGTTCTTTTCATACTGCGGCTTAAACTTGACCTGGCTTAACTGGTGAGTCTAAATCCGCGCTTTTTCATACTGTGGATTTACTTGGGATTAGTGCAACAGAATATTGAGGTTTTTTAAGTTAAACAAATACTGTGGTTTTGCTTGGGATTGACTCATCCAGGCATCCAGGCGAACGCTTTTCATACTATGGATTTGCTCAGGATTAGATAATCTAATCCTAAATAGATTGTAGTGTGACAAGAGCATAAATGTCATGTTAAACTATTTTGATACATACTTAGGCATGATACCGTTGGGGATTAAGATATGTCTCTCTTGATAAAGATGAAGCAATTTTACTGTCTTTCCTTAGCTTGTTCGACTCGTCTTCTGTCTTTAAGAATCGAAAACCAACAATGTGCAGACCAAGCCTGAAATAGATATGTAAGTAAAATTGTTTATTTTTCAAAGGATGGCTGGAAAGCGTTTAGTCTTGAATTCAGTGATAGGTGTTATAAAAAACCAGAGAAACTAATCAAGGGTTGTCTGTGATCTGCTGCAAATTTATGAGCTGACACAGCTCTAATATTCTAAGTAATTTTCGTCAAAGTCGTATATTTGTGCTGACGTAATTGAGAAGCAGAAACTGAAGTTGCTTATAAATGTATTGTAAAAATGTCTGCTATTTCTTTCTGCCTGGAACTGTTTGAGACATTTTGTTGTCCTGGCTATGGAAGTGACTTCGAAGATTTCAAAAAGACACATTACTTTTTGACAATTTTTAATGATTTTGTAATGCTTTTGTAAGTTTTTCAAAATTACTTATAACATGTGTTGTTGTATTTGAGGACGAAAATATAAAACTAATTGCTATTTAAAGCTTTACAACACCCAGAAATTAACACAGTTATATAGTCAAAGCTTGGATAACCAAGTGCTCAGACTATTGTAACTGGTAATGACATCTCTAGACGAATGTGAATCAATAAGACAATGCTAAAACAACAAATTGACAAATCCCCTTTGAGATTTCAAACATTAAATTCCCAAAAGTATGAGCTGCATCACGTCTGTCCAAATCTTATAAAGACGACACTATTTTTATCAAAGTGTATAATTTATTGAGCTGCTTATTATTCTTTAGGATGGCTTTATGGGATAAAATAGCAAAAGCACTAAGCAATGCCTGACGGCTGCTTTACTTTATGGACTCTATTTTTTATTACTATTTAATTGTGTAGATTAAACTTGTTGCTTCATACACACCGAAGCCAACATAAACATTAAATCTATTCATGGTTATTATGAGGTAACATGAATATATTATTTGCCAGTAATGTACGTGCTGCCCTCAAGGTCACTATTTCTCACTGGTTTATAACACTTAATAAGCCAATGTCTGTTAATTGTATAATGTGAATTGTGAAAGTATACTTTGTACGGGTTTGAATTTACATTTATGCGAATTATACTACTTAATAAAGGAATGCAAGCTATCAATATAAGGAAATATAATTCAACAGTGAACCAATAACGGTAGAAACTGAAAAAAAATTCAGGTGGAACCACTAACTACTGTGACACACTGTCCTTGCAACAAATACGATGCACGTCCAGTCTTGCACTTTCGCATCCCGTCATAAAAGAAATGATTTAAGCGGAATTGAGCGTCGTGTTTTAGAAACAGTACGGCATTTTAACAGCCCCTCCCCGTCCGCCACCATATCCTCCAAAAAATGACTGAAAAGTCCATCAATGGATAATAATTCAAAATCTGAAGACTTCATTATTCTGCATTTTTCAACTGATGCACCAACGATGCAGCTGAATCGCTCTATTTATCAGTTTTGTTTATTTGGCTTATTTTTCCCTACTGCCAGGTTGGCAGTCACCGGAAAGTGTATCCTTGGGCTTAGACATTACACGAGAGGTGACACATTGATTGACACTTTTAACTTTTTGCGGTCGACTTCACCAATCTACTTTTGAATAACATTATTTCATTTTAAGGGTGTGACACTTTTTTATCCTTTTGGCAATTGATCAAAGTATTAGTTGACTTTCTTAAAGTTAAGTAAATCTTGATTGTTTTCATGCATTTATTTGTAAGGTTTATGGCAAAACTCGTCTCGTCTGAAAATGCATTTGAAATGCTCTTGCCAACTTAACGAAAATGATCATTTTCTAGTTCAAAGACATGTCGAAGTGTTTTGCAGCTTAGCCCCCCTTTCCCTTCTTTTCGATAAATATCTATTTATGAGTGACAAGAAGAAATCTTAATTGCTTATTTGTTTTAAAAGAACCAGCCCCGGTGGCCTAGTGGTTAGAGTTTCCGCCTCCAGACCGGAAGATCGTGGGTTCAAACCCAGGTCGGGTCATACCTAAGACTTTAAAATTGGGACTCCGCCTTGCCACCCTGTGAGGCACTCCACATGTAAGGGTTAGAAGGAGGGCTGGAATGCCCCATTTCAGTATAATGTGGCAGGGGGATCCCGATATGACCATAGCAGTTGAAAGGGATCTAAAGAACAATACAATACAATACAATACAATACAATTGTTTTAAAAGGACTATATTTATTATTATACTAAAAGGCTATGCTATTTACCACTCTTTTGTTCCCCTCAGCTTGTAACATTCTTTCTATTTATCCCACGGAAGTTGCTCTTTTCAGGATAAAGACTTTGATATGCCAGTGATCTATTTTCCGTGTCTTACTGTGCGTGAATTTAACACGTCGCTATTTGTAATTGTTTCGTGATAATAATTTCCTTAAGTAATAACATTTCTTTTTAGACCATCTCCTCTGACTGATAGAAACTTGGAAAAAAATCATGAATTTTAATGATTTTTGGGCTGTTTTGTGAGATGAAATGAAAACAACTTGTATGATATACGGGAGGAATCACTGGTATTGTTTCTTCATTGGAAATCAGTTGGATGCGTCTCGTGATTTTAAGAGTCGGGACTACTTCGTATATCACACTCATATGGTTTTCTTATTCAACATGCTTGAAAATAAATTCTGCCGTTGTACGTATTACAGTTTAAATATCGGTCACAAAATGGCAGTGATGCAGCAATTGATTATTTCTTGGACACCTTTGTTCTTTAGAAGACTAAACACAGAAATGCTCTCTGTGAGCAAAGTGAGTTTTCTTGTACCACACTCTCTGTTGAGTTGTGCTATTTATAGAACAGCTATACTCGCTGAAAATTGATACACTTATGGTAAGATTGGTTTCTGATCCAAACAAATAATTTGCAGATACATACCAACACTTGAATCAACACATTTACATTTTACACATTGTGCATAGATAAGTGACATGTCTATGTTGAGATCTGATTTTTATTCTAAGGAGAGTTCTTGAACGAAAAACACAAAAACACATTTTATCAACAGACTTACATTTTACATCTTGTTGAATTCCGAAGCATTCGATTTCTAATATATTTGCACCAAATCACCAAGAATGGTGTAGTCATTCTTATAGACATCAATTTGAAAGTGTCATAGAAAAGTATCTGCATTTACCTTAACTGCGAAATTTTGTTGTAACAGGTATCAAAAACTGAAGCAGTGTAAGAATGAGCCACTTCGCAATACTGTCCGCCCTATGGAAACAAAAAATAAAATGTTATATGGTAATCAACGGGAAAGGACAACAAGTTGGCCTCTTATTTCTTTACCTTTTTGCAGCATAACTTTTGAGTAAGCGAACAACCTTAAAAAAGTTATGTAAAATATGTTTAAAGGGTGAAGGTAACACGTGATCAGCTGATCACAAGAAATCTGCTGCTTATTCACGCTTACGTTATTCTATACCACTGCAAGCACGCTGAGCGCTCTGAAGGGAAGAATGGCTAGCTTTTGATTAGGCGAACCGGAATTGTGAACTCGAGTATTAACAAAAACCTTGGAATCAGAGGATTTATGTAACTTAGGTGCCTTATATACCCTCACTTTTTTCATTTATGTTTACGTCATAGTTGCGTGTATGTGCAGCCTTAATGGGTTTGATGCTCTTTAAGTCAACAAAACATCTTTCAGAATCAAACAAATCCTGTAGAATCCAACATCAAATCTGTGCTACTTCTTATATGCCCTTTAAAAATCTGCTTTTATGAACTGATATATATTATATATCAGGGACCACATTTGATCCCCATTTTAATTAAACAATGTACATACCTCATCGGTATCAGTCAATAGTTGGTATACTTTGTCTCTGAAAAATATCGCCACTTTGCTTTCCTGGGAATTTTCATTTTTTCTCAGATTTTATAGATATTCCAACCTTATCTGTTAAAAATGCAAACTAACTTTACTGCCAACATGAAATTAGTTAAAATTTCAGTGAAATGAACCAATGACTAAGCAACGACCAGGTTGTTCGTACAGCTTTGTATAATTTTGAATTTTGCAGTCTGCTAAAAAAATTGTTATGTGTACTTGACAAAGAACAAAAATATTCTCTCCCCTCGCTTTTCTATCATCGCAGCAAACACGACAGAGACACTTTTTTAGATTTTAGTGTCTGCAACGGTTATTTTGCTTTCATGCCTTAGTTAATATAAAAAGTTAGTAATTAAGTTGTAGATGCAAAAGGCCTCTCAGCGACATGAACATGCTTATAAAGATTTAATTGCAATTAAAAAAAAGATTTGAAAAACTTTAAGATGAAGGTAAAACAAAAAGAGTTTGCAAACATAATTACGAGTGTGATATCTTGTTAGCCAAGTTTCCTTTTCACCTCCACAACAAACTAATTTGATTCAGCAGCGTAATTACAGACCGGCACTTTCATTTAGTTACAGGAGCCTGAAGAGACCTCAAGCAAACAAGTACATCTATTTGAGCTCGTCTGCTGTCGGGTATTCAGCTCGTCTTTCGATACATACACATGTAAATTATTTATGCAAGAGAACGTTTTTACCTCTCAAAGTGTTATCATTTTGATTGTCCTTACAACATAAATTGCGCGAAGTCTTCCAAACATTAATTTTCTTCGACTGTGTCTTTTCTTTAAGATTATTGTTTCCTTTACGAATCCTTGATGGTGAACAACCCAAACACGAAACAAAAAGTATTTTGTAACAATATTTCAATTCGTTGTTTAGGAGTTATACTATAAAATAAAATATAAAAGAATCGAGAAACAGATAAATTTTCCAGAAATTTTACATTAGATTTACTTGACTCTTATTCTAGAAACTATTTAACTTAAATAACTAACTGAACGTAAATATGTTAAAGGTTGACAATTCTATCAATTGTGAGAAAATGTTGTCAGACTACGCTGCTTCAAAGTTCTTGATCAGGAAAGTTTTCTGGCTTTAATAATAATCATTACAAGGTCTGCGCAAAGAAAAACTCCTCCAAGATTACCACAGAGCGGCTTTATCTAAATTCAAGTTTTTCGAAATGAAACGAATGAATAGATTACACTGTTTTTATCTCATATTTTTCATGGTACATTTGAGTACTTTTTTGTGGTACACAAACAAATGTAAGTAGTTACAAAACATGTAAACTATTTTACCATTTAAAATACCAATGGACGCATGTGGGAATACCAGGAAAATCATTTTACGTGAAGTTCACTGATACAAAAAAGAACAAAAATTTGAATAAATTAATCCTCTAAATATAAGTGTCGCTTCTTGATGCGTAACTAAGGATTACGCAAGTGTTTCTGAACAACATTCATCATGTTTAACACTGCTTTAACTGAATAACAATATAATTAGGTGAGTTTATTGAGAGTATGCTCAACGTATCAGCTCTTTCCTTAATGAATCAAAACTGCCATTACTGCTGCAGTCAAAAACAGTCCACTAACTGTTTTAGTAATTGACTTCAAACATATTATCAAAACTTTCGTTTTTTGTTTCACACGACACCGATGGTAGATCGATTGCCATGAAATGATACAAGCAGCAACACACATGTTTAAATATCAGTTTCGTGTATATAGCCTCAAAAGACAGGAAAACGTTGACAATTACTTGGTAGGTGCTTCAGATCCTTAGCCACACATAAATAACGCAGTTTTGTCATTTTGTTATATGTGACGATGGTATGCAGCTACGTTTAAAACATTAAAAGCACAAAAATTAGTCTTATAAATATTTTATTTACATGGCATCTCACTGGTGTTTATTTGTTATTGCAGAAATATGTGAGGAAAAAACTGTGCTGCGATTTGTTTAATCATATAAATTGAAATACATGACTTCGTAATTCAAATTGAACTGGAACAACGTGTTGTACAAGTAAAAAGTGTCTTTTATCAGTATGACAATTGTAATTTACATAAATCTGCTTCAATTTCGTTTAGAACTTGAACTGGCCGTCTGCTGAAAATTACTTTCCTTACTTTTTGTATGTGTATATATTTAAATTCTACCTGTCTGCCAAAGAATATCTGTGTATATGCCACATATGTCACATATTTCTATTGATTTTATTTAAGTCCGTCATTTCATTCCTTTCGAGAGAGTGATACTTACTTCAGTTGATACAACAACAATCCTTACAGCGTATTTAATCATAAAATCAGCAAATCCTGCTTCATTGCAAAACCATTCAAAATCCCAATAATGTGGCGAATGAGACTTAACGACCCATTTCCAGGGTATATATAGAATTTTAGGATTTACGAAACATAAATATATGGGTGTGTTTGACTTTTGTTTCCTGCTCCTCTTCCACTTGAGGTTGTTCTACATATTTACGCCCCCTGTGAGACTTCGGATTAATTTTTGTGAAATATATATATGCATATATGGCGCCAGCTATAGCACATAGCACGGCCAATACTATCAAAATAATAATGCTTATCATGATGATATCTTTCCGTAATTGCTAAATATTCCACAAACAGATTGATGTTTCCTTGTTTAATTTCTGAAGGATGTACAGGTGATAAATTCTCTGAGCATCTTAAAACATCACAGGTAAATCACCACATTCTGCTAAAATGCACGATTTAAAGAACCAAAGAACGATTATTTATATTTTGAATTTCTACCTTAATAGCCAGTGGCATCTCTGACAATGTTTCTTAACACAGCAGTTTTCATGGTATTTCTTCTTTCACAATTCTGTGTGTTTAAGTTTGTGCCACTCCTTTAGCCACTTGTTATTATTCATTCGCTCAGTAATTCCCTGTTATTAGGGCTTATCAGTTTCCACACTTGTAATGCAACTCTCCAGAACTACTGCAAATCGCTTTCTTTCTAGTTTTACAATTCATACATTATGAAAGCATCTACCAAACACACCGTTATCCCTATTTTAGATTTTGCTTGGGGATAACTGTCTTGACGTTGCTGTCTGCCGATCTATATCCTGTGAGAAAAAAGATACCTTTAACAACATGTCCATTAAAATAAGACACTCTGTAGCCAATAATTAGTGATAAAATATTTTATTAACTGACTTTGGTTTTATATATCCACAATACATTTCCAAAATAATTTTAAGCCTTTTCCATAAAAATGGTAATCTTGTTAATCCTCGTGATTTACAAGGCTGCAATATAGTAATTAATTTGTTTATTGCTTATATTTAATGTCTTTAAAATACGTTTAAGCATACTAATCAACTATTTCCATGAACATCTTGCTATGTTAGCGTTAGATAACAGTTCAATCACTATTAAAATTAAAGCACCATCGAATATATTTCGCAGAAGCCTTACCAATAAAATTTTGTCAATTATCCGATAAAGGTAAAATTGTTTGCTTCATTGTTGCTTCATACTTTGTCACGTGATACAAATAATATAGAAGTATACGTGCTATCTTTCTGGAGTGCTCCTTCACTGTCAAAGCATCACGCAGATCTTGTCTGGTGCGTGTGCTGATTGCTTGTATTTATAGAACAGAAGCGAGACCTTATGCCATTGTGCTCTGTCCTATGGGTGACGAAATGACGCGCTTCTTGCATTGTAAACACAGGCTATACTTAGGGTTTTTTATCCAACAGGGTTGTTTGTTTTAGAGCCTGCAAATTCAGCCTTGCAGAGGAGCACACTTAATGTAAGCGAATAACGCAACGGTGGACATAAAAAGTGCTCCTATGGATATAATGGTGTTGTTCATATGACTTCATGAAATTTGATCCGATTGATGCCGTACTCACTTTGGAGCATAGTTTACGCTAACTGCATTACGACAATTAGGATCAAGCAGTTTCACATTCTTGTAGCAATTCGAGAACTTGTATAGTCCATTAATTTAAGATGATTAAAACTTTAAAATTTCAGTATATTTTATGGTTTCTTATGGCAAAATACTCACTGCCAAAGACAGTGTCAATATTATTGTTATCTCACAGCTATTACTGAGCAAAGCGAGAATGCTAATTCTTTCGAAAATCAAGTACAACACTAATTTGGGTGAGATATCGATTTTGTTACTGTGAAAATAATTTGAATGAAGGTATAGTTCATTGCAAAACCTTCAAACTATACAATTACAGCGGTGCAAAAGCGTATCAATTTTACACATATGAATTTGGTGACGAATGTAATAGCAATAATTGGTATTGCCATAAGGAATAAATAACTTATCACATCTATGGCACTGCTTTTTGTCTAAGCACGCAATTGGGCTATTCTGATCACACAGGTAAAACAGTGACAAATATATTGCTATTCCCTGAGGAGTTTTCATGAATCTTAACGGCTGCAGACGTTGCAAGGACAAATAATATGTCCCGAACAAAGGAAGACAAACGAGCTATAGTACTACCACACGCAAATTGGTGTCATAAAGGCTATAGTTATATGTGTAGCAATTTACCGCATCCCTCGTTAATGGACTTTAGCCAGATCTTGGCTCGCACCACAGCGTTCCACCACACTTGCAGCCCTCTTTTCTACTGCAAGTTCTTAAGGTTCTAGCAGCTTGTCACGTTCTACGCGTGCCAGTTATAAACGTTCATGGCATAATTTACAAGGTGGTGAGGTTTATACGACCAGGCTTAGTCGTTTGTCTGCAATAGCTTTTGTTCATAAATTACGCGCCTTACAGGACAGCACGCAGCATTTTTGGTAAAAAAAATCCCTTGTTGGCCTCCGTAATGTAACTCAGCATACAAATATTAAAAAAACCTATCACCTTGGAATTGTTACATAATATCTGTAATTGCTTGCCTATTTATTTCTCTTCTCGTTATAATGCAGTTTTGTTCCAAGCTATGTTTCTATCAGCTTTTCATGCTTTTTACGTGTTGGTGGGTTTACTGGAAAAAAATCAAAAGAGCTCACATGTTTTACAGGTCCATCAACTTGCGTTTAATTCAGTGCCTACAAAATGTAAGGTGTCGTCATAGCGTTCACTAGTTACAAACACAGCAAAAGAAGGCCATTTTCTCTCTGTATTTCTTCTCGGTATTCCAAATACTGTCCTGTCCAGTCTCTTCAAAAGTATTCTTCCCTTCGAAGCCCCTGGTCCGGGACCCCTTTTTCTTTTTAAGGACCGCACATGCGCTCTTCCTTCCTTTTTAATACCGCATTAAAGCCTGCCATTTTTTACATTTTGGGTACGCATTGCAATTATTCGGCTCACTCTTTCTGAATCGGCAGCGTCACTCATTGTCTTAGTCAGGGTGTCCCTCGAAATCACATCTTGCGTATGGGACGTTGGAACTCCTCTGCTGTTTATAGGTATTTACGCGTTCCCTCCTTTACCGTTTAGTTGCTCCTTTCTTGTTGGACTTTTCGTTGGGTTTTTTGGTTCTTCTGAAAATGGCTTAGTGTATAGTATAAAGGTATTAATATGTATTAATATACGTTGCAAGGTATACTTTATATTCAGTAATTGTATATTATCTATGTGAGTATAATATTCAAGCCTGTTGTTAAAATTAAGCACATATGTGCGGTTATGTTTTCTATATATATATATATATATATATATATATATATATATATATATATATATATATATATATATATATATATATATATATATATATATATATATATATATATAGGCGTAAATGAGAAAACAAATGAAAACATTTTGTTTACGTATCGCTGCTTTTTACGACGCTCTGCTAAAATTAATGATTAAGGTAAGTAAAGGTCTTAATTGAAATTATTACATTTGTGCTGGCATATTCTGTTAATGTTCTGTGACTTCAATAAAATCACTAGCATAAAATTCAAAATTTTCCCTACGTTTTATACTTATTTCAGTCTGGCATATATCTCCTCAATAAGACACCATTCTGTGTTTTAGTATCTTACAACATACACCACGACATAAACTAAGCAAAGTAAACTTAATAAATACTAATTATGATCTGGAAAGACAATATTGGTATCAAAACCTTTAATTTATATCAAATATATAATGAATTATTCCAGTTTATAAATTGCACACTTATTCGGATTTTGTGACTTTGCTTTGATATATATGTATGTAGAATGGTGACTTATTGAGAAAAGTATATAGCATTTTAAAATTAGCATAAAACAATGACAAAACTTTATGCTAGTAAAATAATGTCAAGGATTACAATAGTGACAGAATATACTGCTATAAATATATTTTTTCAAGTTGACGAGTAAAATCCTAAATGAAAAGGAATAAAAAACTTCTCTCTTTATGTTTGTTAGAACTGGGGATTTAAGCTATTTTCAGCAACTAACCATTGATTTGCGGAACTAGCTGTGCGCTATCGGAAGATACTTCCAGTTATTTCTGATCTGCGAAAAGTTTGCAGTTCTCTCCGTATTCTTCTACACTCAAGGGCTTATTACAGATTGTAAGTTTTATTTGCCTCAGTGGAAGGGTGAAACTCGAACAAAATAAAAACGAACGACATTAGTTTCTTCTACATTGTTTTTCACCAAAGCTTTGGCGCAACTTGATAATATTTTTATCAGATGATCAATCTGTTCTCTTGTGAAGCAAATACCAAAGGCCGTGACATTGCTTTGTTAACCAAAATTCTACATCCCAATGGCAGGTTTTAGGATTGGCAGTTTGATAAACTAGGGCATCGTGCTTGGCTTTTAGTGCTTACTCACTAAGATTTTAAGCGTATATATTTCGGTTTTTCAAAGCTTATATTTATTGGCAGTTTGATAAGCTAGGGCACCGTGCTTGGCTTTTAGTGATTACTCACTAAGATTTTAAGCGTATATATTTCGGTTTTCCAAAGCTTATTTATTTAAGCTTTATTTCTACCTTTCTGCACTACAGATTTGACTTGTGTACTTAAAATAACGTTTTAAAAGAAATGAAAAAGCAATAAAATCAGATTAGCACCGGTTTTATATTGCTGTATTCTATGCCATGTCGCCAAATGTAAGCAGCACATAGAATTGTTGTGCTATTTATCTCATACGGCAATATCAAGAAGCACATCTGTTTTTGCCAAATGGGCTTCTCTCTCTACCATGTCTTTAGAGCTACTTAAAATGACTCTTAAGTGGGCAGTCGCATCAGAAGTCATTTACTTCCCTGTACAGTCAAGCAGGCATTTGCTTTTATAGTGAGTTCCACAGTGGCGACAAATTAGTAAATGAAGTTTCTCATTGTTTAAAGTAAAATAAAATTGAAAAGTTGAACTCAAGTACACTTGCAGATTGATCAAACTGGTAATGGTGTGTTTTTTCTGTGAAGAGTAATCTAATCTTATTCTCCAAGGAAAGTCCTATGGCTTATTGGGAGTCTGTTGAAGTGCACTATTATTAAACTAAAGTCAAGAAATGGTTCAAATGACTTAAGCATTGCTATTTTTTAAGTTCCTTTCCAACTGGTGTTAAGTTGTCCATTTCAATATGACATATAAGAGATGTGATTAATGCCAGGGACGTCAAAAGGTTATAATGTATTGGTATTACAGAGAGATAAAAAATGAAAACGTGTTGAAAATATAACGGAAACAAAAATACTGACATTAGCCAATTACTAGCGTTATTTATGAAAACAGGCGATAATAAAATAGCTATAGGAGGACTGGTAGACTGTTTGCAATTTGACTGTAAGGACATCATGTAGAATAGCTGGTAATTTTAATAGCTGTGACCGTAAACGGCATTTAAGCAAAAAATAAACCCGGCAGGTGATTTTTGTTTGGTTGCAGATATTAGTTTATCCAAAGCATGTGTACAGATTGGGCGATTCTATTTTTATGAACGTGAAAAATGATTAAATAAACAAGTATTGTTATTATTTCGAATGGTTACAAAGTTGCTTATTTAAAGGCTTGTTTAATTATTGCACAGGTCTTTGTGTGTGATTTCTTTTTCACAATTTTGCTACAAGTATTGTTATTGCTTATCGTTCGTTGTTATTTAGCAGCTGAAGTTCAATTTTAGAAAGTAACTCCCCTCTTTTTAATAAGTTCAGTTTTGCGGAATCTTCAGTAGATCTTTAAAGGTGTAATATATAGGAACTCACGGGCCGTTGCGGTTTGCTGTTGAACAATAACGAATTTTTATTTAAAGAGAATTTAACTTTTTAAGGCATTTAGTAATTGTTATTGTACTTATGGGACATAAAAGACGAAATTGACCGAAATAAATTGTAGTCAGCCTTAATGATTCAACTGCAAATAATAAGTCGTTATGATATAATAAGCCTCATTTACAGCAAACATGGAACTCGATGGTTTTTTTAAGCGACCTGACTGCAACTTAACTTAGGATATTTATAATAAGCTCAATGTCACACTCCCATGGTTCTCGATAATATCGCCGCTATTAACCAATCACACCACGAATTAAAGCAGCTCACGTCTGGAATGCCTCAAGTAATAAAGTAATTTAGGTCAACTGGTTTAATTTTGCATGCTTTGCATGGGAAAAAACGTTCATTGCAAAGTTAATGCGAAACCATGATAAAATAGATAATAAATGCTTCAGGCAGTCATTTTTGTTTACAAAGAAGTTCACATCAGCATGATATTTTGGTGTTCATCCCAGGTGACATCACCGGGTGTTAACAGTGTGATTTGACGTATGATACAAGTGAATCAGGAAATGAGAGCATCGCACCCATCACACATCACGCTCTGCTGCATTTCCGATGTATTGTATCAGTGATGTCATAGAAAGAAATGATCAATGCAGATTTTATTTCTGTAGAAATATGTATTTTCAAAAGAGAAAAGATGAAAATAGTTTTGGAGTCCATAGCTACTAAATTATTTATTCTTATTTGTGTTGGAAAATCAATCTTATTCTGTTAGCATCTTTATGTTGCTGTTCTTGCAAGAACAACCTTTGAACTATGAGTGACAAGTCCCGCGTGCCACATTTTCTGCCGTTGCGTTAACTCATATTTAAAAGGCTTTTCTTTTGTAAGCTACACCAAAACAATTCTCAGGCTAGTTAACTAGTGACCTTCCAAGAAAAAATGTAATTAGAATCACACATTTCTGACTATTACACAAAAATATAAACTTGTTTCTCTAACATGAAGGACCCAATTTTTTTTACATGAGATGTATATTTTGCATGAAACTACAACATACTAAAAGCTGCCCTTTTGTGGCTTTGACATAAGACAAAATAAGAAAGCATAATTCCTTGAGACCTTGTTACTGTGGTATCAAGTTCATTTTCTGGAAAACGGACGCATTACATTAAAAAATTGTTGGTTTTGGGATACATTGGATTTGGGTAGACTTCTTCTTACACTTATATGTATCTTACCACAGTATTTTAGTTTAAGTGAATGCATAAATAAGAAAACATTTTACTCTTATTTCGCAATATCGACACATTTTAAAGTTGTTTTTTGACAAGAATGTCTTTAAATAGCTACATTTAAACCACATCTTAAGAAAAATTACAAAATGGAACCCTGCTTATTTTTTTAAATTTAAATTTTAAAAAATCAGACCAGATAAGGAGTCGAATGAAGCGAGATTCTCCGCAACCCTGTCCTTATTATCCATATCTGCCAGACTCATAACTCTTCTGCTCTTCGTGCTCTCCATAAAATTGTTATAAATAACATAACCTACGCTTGTAGTACTTGATTAATTTGCTATTTTATATATAAAATTAAGCACGTAGTGTTTTAGCAGGTGTTATTGCTGCTCGACATTCTTTAATGCAATTTATATCCTTAATTGATTGTTCACGTGATATATTTACAGTATCCGGATTTAGCTTGTTATATGTATGTGTGAATGTTGCAGCAGGATCATTATTGCAGCTAAATCCATCGAACGATTGACTTTACATAGACATGCAAATACACAACACAATTTCTCAAACAGTATCTTGTTAGGTTCTTAATTTGGTGAAATTGTCAGAATTATTCCAAGAAAGCCACAATCTTGGCTTGAAGCCAAGGAGGAGGACTATAGGTTTGGGTGGCGTCCATTTATCTGTCCGTTTGACCGTCCGTCCGCCCATGGTCGGTATATAGATGGCCTATCACAGTGGGTAAGTGTACCTTATTTTTATTTCGGCCTTGGCCCCAATTCAAGGTCACAATGAATCTTGGATTTTCAATTCCGATTGAGGGCTGTCCTGGTTTGTTACTTATACTGAACGCGCAATGAACGCCTATTGGGTTACAGAACCAATAATAACCCGGACCAATGATGTAACATATCTAGATCCAAATATAACTAAATTATTCAGAATAATTCCATATTTCAGCCAATGCAATTGATATTATAATCAATATGTGAGACCTGGTTGTACATTTACAGCGATTTGTAGGAACGATTTTACTGCCTTTTACTTTTCCAATGGAAAAACCGGGCATCAAGTGAATAAAAAGTCCGGCATATTTACTTTCAGTTAAGGCAGCATTTAACAACAAGAAAACGAGTAAACAACATACAATTTTGATACAATTTAAGGGTGATACTCAATTTGGTTTGTCCGATATATCACGTCAGGTGAAACGCCCTGTTCAGTATTACCAATAATATTATCAATCGTTCAAGTATTTCGCTAGAAC
Source organism: Protula sp. h YS-2021 (assembly GCA_949752745.1). NCBI lineage: Eukaryota > Metazoa > Annelida > Polychaeta > Sabellida > Serpulidae > Protula > Protula sp. h YS-2021. The sequence goes on from OX457030.1 coordinate 23,566,042, forward strand.
TATGTGTAGTGCGGCATTTGCTTTTATTTGCATCCACAAATGTTCTTGGAAGTTCTTCTTGGACAGACAGCGTTCTAAAACATGTCTAAAATTTTCGAATGGATTACAAAATTCAGTGCAAAAGGGTTTTGGAATTCTCAACTGTACAAACACGTTTGTCAGATAAAATACATGTTACTGAATTCATTAAGAAGATGGCTGAAATGTAAACAAAAAATCTATCACTGAATAAAGTATTATTCCATAAAACTGAAGAAAATGAACCATCTCACACATATTGATAATAATACCAATCACATCATTTTGCTAGGTCAGTAATAATAATCACATCGCTGTTCTTTCGAATGAAAACGGTGGGCCTCAAATCACATTAACGCCCAGTAAATAAACATGACGTAAATGATGTTTTAATTACAAATAACTTCAATCTCTGCCAGTGTTTGGGTTCTTATTTTAACATTGAAAAAAATATATTATAAAATAAGTTTGGGCAAAACTTCAAGTGTGGCAATAAATGTACGGTTATCTGAATTAGCTAGTCCGATGAAATGATCCTTTAATAGAAATCACATTCAAATTGCATTGTTCTTGTTGTTAATTAATTAATTAGTTATTCCGAAACACTAAGCCACGTTATTTTGTGACATTTATAGGATTATTTGTATCGCACAGAAAATAATCTATTGACAAAAGGGAATTATTTGTGTCAAATAATTTGCATAAATTCTTATAACCATTTATGTACTTAGTACAAAAGCCTTATTTACTTGGAATACCCATGTCAACTTTTAATGTTTATATCCTATTGTCTTCATATTTTTGTGTAAAACATATCAAAACACGACGGTTCTTCTGTAAAAAATCAGTTGATCTCAACGCGTTTGTGTGGTAACTTGGTATCATATGAGTTGATTCAACGCGTTTTGCTTGCTACTTCGGAATCATATCAGTTGATTACAACGTATTAAAAGGTGCGTGTGGAATTCACAAGAGTTGATTTCAACGCGCTTTTGTGTAGTACTTTTGAACCGTACCAGTTCATTTCAACGCGCTGTTTTGAAATCGTGTCAGTTGATGTCAATGCGTCAAAGGGTGAATATCAAATTCGTCACGGTTGATGTCAACGCGTACAGTTGAATGTTATATGCTATATTCGATTTATGTCGGTTGAAAACCACGCATAATGCTGAGTACAACTAGTTATTGGCGGAGAAAGTTAAGTAAATCGAATATATAGAAAATACGAGGTAAACAAGAAATAAGGAATAACAAATAAAGAACAAAAAACACGCAAAGCAAGCAGCATTTTCTTTAAAAATAAAGCATTTGCTTTTACAGTGAATTTTGATTTGGAAATCGACCCACCAGATTTAGCAAATATATGCACAAAAAGGTAGTTCACGCAAGTCACTTTTACATCTTATTTTTCACCTGCTAAAGCATTGTTTGACAATTTTCTTAAAACTGCCGGCTTTTACGAAAGTGTAAAACAAAACGTTGCTCCATCAAACGTCATTTAATGCACCATTAAGCATGGGGTATTCACGTTATTGCCTTGAGTAAAAGGACTCCTTTTGTGGAATTTTGGGTTAACGAAATGGACCATTTCAACAGCAATGACATCGACATAACGACTTTTTCTCAGCTTCAATGCTGTATTGCATTGATCCAACAAAACATTATCAATGTTTCTTGAATAAAAATGCAAGCACAAAAAAGAACCCTCATAATGGGAGAGTATTTGTCATGCCCTCGTATTAGGCAGCCTATCTTTTTCTCTCGTAAATAAATGCACTGCACGGATAACGAGAAGCTGCAGAAATATTCACTTGAAGGGTTTCAGAGTGGTTAGTTCTTCATTTAGAAGCAATGGCAATAAGTGCCTCTGTGGAAAATATGCACATTGAACAAGGCATCTTTTTTAATAGATTTGATTTTTCTATTGAGAGAAGTAAAAGTTATGCAAAAGACCACACAAGCTTCCCAAAATCACATGACATATGCATACATTCACAAAATGATGTTCACCAGCATGTAAGGATAGTCACCAAGTTACTGCATCCGCAATTTCACACACACAGTAACACCTGTCTCCAGAGAAACCTGTATAATGTTGATAACTCCCTAGTTCAGACGAAATATTTTAGTCTCCTTTGATTTGTCCTGAATTTGAACCTGGATAATTCGGACACCTTCCTTTTCCGGACACTGATTAGAATTTTCTGACCCAATTGAAAGGTGTACCTGTAAGTACAACTCGTCTAAAGTTTGCACGGTATTACCGATTCTTCATAATATATAATTAGGAACACTAAACTATCTGTCTTAAATATTTAACCAAAAATATCTCGCCAATAATTAATGTACAATTGTGAGGTTGCGTAAATATTAGAAAAAATATAATTTATTAGTTTTACACACATATTTTTCATTATGTTATTAGTACAATTTCAGTAAGTAGCTGGAAAATGATAAGTTTGTTTGAGGCAGCTCCCTATAAGTTATTCCTACCACAGCTTCCGTAGCGCTATGTTACCGTAACTGTGACACTTTGATGATTTAGAAAGCTCCATATACGGTACAGCTGAGTTCAGCACAGAGCCTTGATGAGCTCGTAAGTCTCGGTCTAGATTACCACCCGTGACACTTTTGCAGTTCAGTTTCTGTCCTGAAGGTAGTCGTCTATGGTTATCACCTGATTCATGTTGTTTGCTTTAAATTTTTTTAGAAAACTTATTTTTCACTCTAATGAGCTATTCGCCTGGACAAAATGTTGCTTACGGGAGAATACAAAATTTCAGTCCTGCCATATGTCCCCCATTTAAATTTGCCAATTCCTAATCCCGTTTCTGGTGTGATTATACAAGATAATATTATAAAATCTCACTCCTGCCATAGTTCCCCCATTAAAATTTGCCAATTCCTAATCCCGTTTCTGGTGTGGTTATACAAGATAATATTATAAAATCTCACTCCTGCCATATTTCCCCCATTAAAATTTGCCAATTCCTAATCCCGTTTCTGGTGTGGTTATACAAGATAATATTAATAAAATCTCACTCCTGCCATATTTCCCCCATTAAAATTTGCCAATTCCTAATTCCTTTCATGTGTGATTATACAGGATAATATTATAAAATCTCACTCCTGCCATATTTCCCCCATTAAAATTTGCCAATTCCTAATCCCGTTTCTGGTGTGGTTATACAAGAAAATATTACAAAATCTCACTCCTACCATATTTCCCCCATTAAAATTTGCCAATTCCTAATCCCGTTCCTCGTGTGGATATACTTGATATAATTGAAGACTTGCAAAGAAATCGCTCAAAACTGACGAATCGACATATTGATAAAACATTAAACATTTGCCATCGGGCCTTGCTAATTCGGTCAAGAGACGTTCTTAGAAGCTTTGAGGCCCAGGTTGAAAAGTATCAAGAAATGTTTCAAAACATTTACACTGATTCCACCACGTTAAAATTATAATAAACACCCAATCAAATGGCTATTGCACTTGAATAGTGACAACTTTAGTAAGTTCAATTATATACCAATTCTATGCGTAAATTAAACGTTATCTTTGTAAATTTTCCCATTGGCGTTGCAGTTAATATTCGCTAGACTGGCTACGGCGTGTTAGCATTAAGAACCGGACTTGATTCGATTTTGCGTGCGGATTATATAGATGTCTATTTCTCTGTTATTTGTTTTGGCGATTTGCCAAAATTTAAAGGAAATGTTGGCCAAAATGTAATTTTGTGGGAAAAATCTCACAAGTCTTCACCTGGCTATTACTATTTGGTTTATTTGCAAAAATCTTGGCGATAAAACTTTTTTGCAACATCTAAACAGGCTTTGGCAAAATACTCTTACTGTCTTGGAACTTAGGTAGCAGGTATTACTGCATACCTGGCATTACATTTTTGCGATTGGCTAAAAATTGGTGGAAGTATTCGCGAAAAAAAGATTCAGTAAAATCTTAACTCACGCTACAGGAATGGTCTTACTGTCTTGAAATTTTAGTGTCTTGAAATTGCGGAAATGTTGGCGAAAGTCATTACTAACACTAGGGTTCTAATATTGTCTTCTTAAAATTTTGAATTATGGAAGCGGAAATTGGTACCTATCTGACTGTAACTTTTTGGTGATTTGCCAAAAACATTATTGAAATGCAACTGGCTCTAAGAATTTGGCCTTCATCTCTTGAAATTCTGACAAAAGGTAGCAGGCTTTGGTACCAACCTATTACGTTTTTTCATGATTCGCCTAAAATTGCTGGAAATATTAGCCAAAAACAATTTTATTTGAAACGCATCTCCTCCTAGGTTTTAAATGGAAACTTCCTAAAATTTGGAAGGAAGGTTGTGGTATTTATAAATTCATTTTTGCATTAACATCTTGACTGACGCCAGGTGCCATACTGTCTTGGCATTGGGTTACAGGTTATACTTATATGTCATAAATCTTAACAACAGCATTCGTGAGCAGGGACATTGTCCACGGACAATCTTGTTTTTTTATAACCTTGGCAAGGTTAGGGCTAGGAGGACTAAATTGAGAGAAATATGCTGTAGAATGTCTGGTTGGTTCACCGCAGTCTTTCAGAAATTCATTATATTTTATATGCAAAAATGAATATGATATTTTGCCACTGAAGACCATTATAAGGCAGGCACAGGCCCCGATAAGGATAAAACTGTAAACTATTTATCTCCCCACTACTGACAAAGAGTGAGAAAATATTGCATGTAGGTGCTTTGTGTTGTATTATTGCTGTTAGGCTGAAGAGCAAATATCTTAGCGGGAATCCTTATCTCCCACGTTTCAGAGCAAGTTCAACGTCTGCACATCGTTGATTATCCAAAGTAAATTCAGCGTTGTGTCAAAGATGTTGGTCTATGGTCCCCACCACTAAAATCCAAATTACATCCAGATGCAATGTTGCGATTTGGCCTGGTCACTCACGCAACCTCAAATCGACGTTTTGCCGATGTCAGTATGTTACAGGGATATAACATATCAAAAGTTGTGTTCCGTATAGTTTTGACGTAGCTCGCAACTTGGCATGACTTTAAACAAAGATTTTTTTATAGAATTCTGAAGTTTTAAGTGTTCAGAATCGTATGGCCGCAAGTGTAATGTTCGTTACTCGGTAGCGAAAACAGTCTAGTTCAAATACAATGTCGTTGGTGAAATGAACACAAATAGAATTTGCAGCCCAAAAGGAAATTAATGTTGGCAGTGTGTAAAATGTTTAAAAATAGAATTTAACTTTTCACCAACTCTTCGATGTATTTTGATGGAATCACAGTGCCAGTACGCGTTTCGTTACTCTGGCGCCACCTGGATGATCTTCTTCTCTTTACTGGTCCTTCATTTTGCTTTTACTACTAATCTGAGCATACTGGCTCTAGGATCAGCCAAATTGAGCACATTTAAGTATTTGATCTGAAGTTGTGCACCTGGCTTTTGTTTTGGCTTTTGTTTTCATTTTCATGATCAGAACGGGAAGCAAGGAAAAAGCAGTGATTTTCTATCCTTAAATGCAAAGCGTAAGGGCTGCAGCAATATTTGCACGAAGCTTCTCGCATCTGCCAGTAGTCACACTTTGCATTACATAAATCATGTGTGCTTTACTTGCATACGCCTTAACCGCTCAGCCAATTCAAATGCTTGTGCTGGTTTTATAAGAACAAAATCTAAACTGGTAATTTTAAACATACTAAGTGTTCATATAAATTATCAGTGTCAGTTACGCATTCTTCTTGGTAAGGGCCAGGGGAAGGAATGCCGTTTTATAGAATAAGTAGCAACGCTATGTTTTTAGAAAGGAACTGGAAAAGGAAAATGAACTGGAAAAAAGTTTCTTAGAAAATTTTCGGAATCTGATAAAAACGTCGTCTTGTCTGTAAAGCAAAAGCAAACCAAAATCAGACTGAACACTTTTTAAAATTTTGCTCGGAGAAGTAATTTTGAAATTTTATTTGTTGGCCAAGTGTTTAATATTTCACTTTTGCGAAACAGGTTCTCGTTTCTTAGAATTAAGCGCGCTATTATTCCGTATTCAACAATATTTTATTTTCAGGAATTTCCAGTATATCTTCGATATAGCATAATATGCTTTTTCTCTTTTCCTAGAATGTAATTGGCTTTAAATGTACTACAATATAATTTCTGAGCAAAACGTCGCTCTAAAACATTGAAAGTCTTAAATCATAAACAGTTTCATTAAAGTGAATTATAGAAGAGAGCTTGTACTGCAGACATATATCAGTTTCAACACACGTGGCGATTGATTTCCAACAGAGCAGCATACAAACCTGCTTACTGAAAGATTCAGTCTGCTACACATAAGATAATATCTTTTGACAAAAGTAAAACACGTGTTTTTGGCACAGGTGGTCCGAATTACCACAGGTGCTATACCAATCGTGTGGGAACTCTGTCTTCTATTCTTCCGTCCGTTCCAAAGAATAAAAATACTACTGGCTGGATTGATTCCAAACTTCACAGAAAGTTAAATTGATATGTGTTCTCTTCATGATTTTTGTGCATTTATTTAAAGCCCAATTTTAGCAAACTGTTAACCAAAACTTCGAAATGGTATTGTATAAAATTAATTTTAAGCTTCTTTTTACAATACCACTTATAGTTTATACGGAATCAATTTTAAAATACTACAGCCATCTTTCCACTGAAAATCAACGTACGCTATATAATTTTTTATTTCATCAGGTTGCAGTGAAAGTTGTGCAAATATCCTACACTTTTCTTAAAATTGCTCTACATTTTACAGGAATAGTTTGTATCAGGGATCAATAATTACTAAGCCGAAGCCTATGTTTTATTTTCACCAAACTGGCGAATTGGTCAGTTTCCAAATTTTTGTCAAATTTTCGCAAAAAAGTGTATTTGCTCTATAGTTTTTATGTTCTCTGTGAAGTTTTTAATACTCATGCCTCTGGGTCGAATTCTACAATTTTTGGTGGTTCGCCAAATTTTGACCATTGGTCTCCAAGTTTGGGAGCATTTTTATTTTATTATTTTCTTTTTTCTGATGGACTTTACAGATTGAATTGAGTTGACATTTGGTCGCAGTTTATGCAAATTAGACTGTAAGTAGGCATTGGTTAAAGCAACCATATGACAGAAAATACAGTGCAAATAGCCTTCCTCTGTAAAATAAATGAAGTAAATAAACAAAAAGTAAATAAAATAATAAATAAATAAATCAGCAAACAACAATAATAATAATAATAATAATAATAATAATAATAATAATAATAATAATAATAATAATAATAATAATAATAATTATTATTATTATTATTATTATTATTATTATTATTATTATTATTATTATTATTATTATTATTATTATTATTATTTTATTATTATTATTATTGTTATTAAATCGTTACTGCAAAAAAGAGCAATAATAGCAATAATAATAATAGTAATAATAATGTCAATAATAATCATATAACCTTCACTGTACAATAGCCTTGATTGTACAACACAGCAATAGCAATAATAATAATAATAATAACAATATGATAATAGCAATAACAATATATTACACAATGTGCGATATTTGTTAAAAATGTATGAAAATTATACATTTCGTATCGAAACTTGTGACTTTTGTCTAGAAAAGTTCTCAGAAACCATACATTTTCACATTTTTAAAAACAGTACGGCTTAGTATTTTGAAACTTTACATAGTAAAAAATTTATTGCAGATGTGTAGCGTTGTATATTCGTTGATCAAATATTAACAAACAGACACTTTATCAAAATTTACAGATTTACATGTTTTGCATCATTTAAATATTCTCAAAACAACAAGGTGAATAAGTTAAAACGAATGTATATTTCAGATATACATGTATCTGAAAACCGTATAATTTTTAATCGGTCAAGAATTTATCCTTTTTCTTATTAAAATTGATAAAAACTAATTATGCATCGACGCTTGGGGTTGTGTTCGGCCAATTCTCAAAACTCTTAGAACAAGAATTTTGAAACACTCTAGAGTGAAAATACAAATTCCACCTTTCACACACACATCGATGCTTACAGTTGTGTCCGTACATATTCTCCAAAAAAATAATAAAGCCCAGCCTTTCGAAACTTTATATAGTAAAAATATAAATACACTTCTAATGTACAATGTCATATTACTTTGAAACGGATCAAAACGTGGCAAATCTACAGTTTGTGAAAGTGAAAAAAATACGATTCTTCAGACACTTTTGGAGTTTTGTCCAAATAATTTCTTGGAAACTAAAAGATCCAGCCTTTTGAAATTGTGCACATTGAATGATATTGTATCGCCCGAATTAGCGTTGTATATATGTATATATAGGCAGAAATGAAAACATTTTGTTGAAATATTGCCGCTTTTTACAATGCTCAGCTGAACTTAATGAGGAATGGTTAAGGTAAGCAAAAGTCGTAATTAAAGTTATTACATATGTGCTGGCATATTCTTTCACTGTTCTGCTCTATGACTTTAATAAAATCACTAGCATAAAAATTCAAAATTTTCCCGACGTTGTATACTTATTTCAATCTGGCACATATTTCCTCAATAACATACCATTCTGTGTTTTAGTATCTTATGACATAAACCATATAATATATATAATCTTGCAAATGTTCATCAGCGTTTTATTTTTTTAAATTAACATAAGACTGGGGAATCCGAACATTGAAAAGAACTGCCTTTTGCATCGAGACGTTGATTTTGTCACACAAGTTCTAAGACCCCATAAGCGACAGCCTTGTGAAACTTTATACAATGAAAATAGATATGTTGCAGATGTGCAGATGTGCAAGATTTGAGTTTTCCATCGCGACTCTGTGAAGAGGATGGGTCTGTCTAGAATAGAAAAGCTCTCAGAAAATATAAGGCTCAGCTTTTTGATACCGACACAGTAGAAATATATATCTGTTGCAGATTGCAAAGTAGGGAAAATTTCAAATTTGACAAAAATGGACACAGATGCAATTTGTCAAGATCTGATAAAATCTTAGACATTCCGTATCACACCTAATACTTTTCGCCATGCAGGTTCTCAGAAACTAGCCTTTTGAAACTTACCGCAGTGAAGATATTTGTGGTGCAGGTGTGCAACGTCGTTACTTAAACCTGACAAACAAAAAACTGGGCACGTCGCAGTGCATAACATTGAAAGCAAATAATTGGAATTTCTTTTTTTTAACTCTTCTTTTACTATTTCGCCATTCTTTTTTTTCAATTTAGCAAGTGCGTCTTTACTCAGCTTTCATAGGCGCTGAATGGGACGCTAAGCATCAAACTAAAACGTGCAGTTACAGTTCGTACCGTATTACTCTGACGCTACTTGGGCACCGTCACTTTGCGGACTTGCTTTATTAATAGGCAAAAGAAATGTATTATGTTGACCGTAGGCACGTGTGATATTTAAGGTTGTTTTAAATTATTCAACTTTTAGAACGTCTGTACGCACACAAAGTATTAAGTATAAGGCATACAAATTGATAATTGTAGCATATAAACTACTACCCTGGAGGTGATATGATGTATAGATCTTAACTATTATACGCATAACAAATCTTACGTGCAGATAAGGGAGAGAGTCAAAGGATGTTTTGTGCACATTATTATGGAAAACCCCGTAAGATGTAAAATCTGTACACTGCATCCATTAACTGTGACTAAATAATTGCAATGTGCAGTTAGTATGTGCTTGTATAGGTAACACCATTTTCTATTGTAATACTAGCTTGTGAACGACGTCACATTTAATTGTGATAAGCAGCTTGTTGGCGGCACCATGTCTAGTTTTGTTATGTAGTTTGTATACTATTGTACTTCCAAACGGAATGTGCGGCTCGTGGACAACAGGCATAGTTTCAATGCTAATCTTCAGTTGTTTGAAAACGTTGTTTCCTACTGTAATATGTAGCTTGAAGACGCCAACACTTCGAATTGTAACGCACAGCTTGTTGACGGCATCGTTGTCAAACGTGCTCTCTAGCTTGTGAACAGCATCTATTTCTATTTTGACACGTTCCTTGTTGACAGTATCTCGTTCTGTTATGACTGGTAACTTGTAGTCGGCATTTCATTCTGTTGTTAGTGGTAACTTGTAGTCGGCATCTCATTCTGTTGTTACTAGTCACTTATAGTCGGCATCTCGTTCTGTTGTTAGTGGTAACTTGTAGTCGGCATCTCGTTCTGTTGTTACTGGTAACTTGTAGTTGTAGTCGGCATCTCGTTCTGTTGTTAGTGATAACTTGTAGTCAGCATCTCGTTCTGTTGTTACTGGTATCTTGTAGTCTGCATCTCGTTCTGTTGTTACTAGTAACTTGTAGACTGTATTTCGTTCTGTTGTTACTAGTAACTTGTAGTCTGCATCTCGTTCTGTTGTTAGTGGTACTTTGTAGTCGGCATCTCATTCTGTTGTTACTGGTAACTTGTGGTCTGCATCTCGTTCTGTTGTTACTGGTAACTTGTGGTCTGCATCTCGTTCTGTTGTTACTGGTAACTTGTAGTCGGCATCTCATTCTGTTGTTACTGGTAACTTATAGTCGGCATCTCATTCTGTTGTGACTGGTATCTTGTAGTCAGTATATCTTTCTGTTCTAACAGGCAGCCTCTAGACAGTATCTCTTCTATTGTGACGGGCAGTTTGTAAATATCTCTTTCTGTGGTGACGGACAACATTTGATGACTGGACACAGGTTATTTATTTGCGGCTAAGATTAATCGATTTCAGTTATTTACTAATTTCTTCTTGTTTTATAACAAACCATGTTCCATAGAATATGTTAATTTTTATTCCTTGATTACTTTTATGAAACACTTGGTTGAACAATTTGAGTTTGTTTTTTTTCTTCACTTTACTTCTTTACTTTAGATTTATATCTTCACGTCATTTAACGTAGAAAAATCAAATGTTAAACGCCATCAATTTTTCTGTAACTGTACATTCTTTTGTTTAACGACGTATTTTTTCTGGCTAATTCTAATATACTTGAAAATAAACCTCCTTTGAAACAAATCCTTTTACATTAATTACAAATATTTTAGAACAAAGAATTAGGGTGCAAAATTAAACCTTACAGATTCATCCTGTTTGATTTACAGTAATTTACAGTACTTCTTAGTTTAGCTGAAATTCTTAAACAATTGCTAAAAGACATCATTGTTATATAAAGACATAATTCTTAGGCCAATAACAACAACTTAAGGGATATGAACATATGAATTTTAATAATCAAACATTATACGAACAGCCTGTCTATTCTTGAAAAAGTTTACAAATTTGTATAAAAAAATGAAATGCAATTCACACTTTCTTCGGAGAGTGAACAAACTTTCTGCGTGTGCTCATGTAAAAGGCTGAATTGCAATTCACACGTGGTTCGCAGATTTTCTGTCATGCGATAGTCATACCTAGGAAGAAAATACATGGGGTATATTACAGTTACCTCGTTTCCTGCCGTGTTGGATTCATTTAAAGACTTAAATTTAGAAAATATGCCCTCTAAATAGAAAGGTCCTATAGATATAAGAGCGTCAAACGGGAAAGCTTTATTTAAAAAAGTAACAAACCGTTTTTGTAAATAATAACAGCAGCTGCCGTCAATAGTTTGAGAGAAGATACATCTTCTTCTGTATACGGGCATTTTCATGAAATTTCCACGCCCTTTATTCTTTCACAATTAAATCAATTGGATGAGCTGAAAGAATCATTTACAACAGTTCATCTGAATTCATTAGCAAAACATCATTTATACAAAGCAAAGTACACGCACCTAGAACTACAATAGGAAGACAATACCGCTTTTATTTTTTTATATTGTAAAATTATAAGCTATATCGCAAACCAGTCCAAGAATTAAGTTACTGTTTCTAAGCTCTTGGTTGTTACTAAATCAGTTGCCAAGATGATCAGTACATTTTCTAGGAAATTAAAATTTATAAGTCTTTTTATAATGATAAATGTTTGTGTTTTTTACATTTTTGAAAAAAGGGAATTCGATACAGTGCATCTTCGAAAAGACAAAACCAATCACCTTACAGACAAGGGCAAACTTAACATTAGAAAAAGAAAGCACAACGGAAGTCTGGGCTTTTTCATAAAAGACATCAGTAAGCCAGTGATTGGTGAAAATGAGGTTGAAGCAAGCACGGCAAGATCTGGACTAAGTCGTGAAGAAGGAAGTGTCGCCGTAAAATCCAGTGCTACAGACTATAAGTCAAGGCATTTGTATGAAACTTCAACTATTTTTGCTTCAACGGGCGCAATTTATCAAACTGAACATGACCCGGTTGTATCTAGCGTGGGGGATGCAGCTATTTGGAGACACAGGATACCGGCACAACATAGGCCTAATCAGGAGTTAAAGTTTATAAACCGCGGCGCTAATAACAAGCCGGGTCAACATAACTTTCTGCGTAGAAAAATGAACTCTGATAGAAATGCTTTTGAAGGCAATCACAACGAAAGGACTGGAAACAAAATACCGCAAATTAGAAACGCGGCTTACAGTAAAAGTGAAGATACCTTCTACCGTATGAATGGAGATGGTCTGAAAGGAAAAGCAGCTGCGACCCGAAAAAACAGCAGGCTGTATCAAGGACGTTTGGAAAAGAGCGGAGCCAAATTTGAAACTAACAAGAACCAAGAGGAAAGAAATAACATAAATCTCTCAGAATTAAACAAAAGAACTGAAGAGATATCTGTTAATTCGACCGAACACATAATTGCAGATCGCCTGGAGTTTAAAGACAGTGTCAGTGAGTTGAAAAACAACAGTTTGCATTTTGAAAATTTGCCGGAGTCTCATCCTAAATTGGACAGAGACCAAAACTTAGCTCTCAAAAAGGCGATACTCAACCAAACGACACAGAATAATGAAACTGCACGATTCAGAGTAGCTATGGATCAAAATTACTTGAAGCAGAACGAGAATGATACGGAGCCGTCAAATAATACCAACTTGAATGTTAAAACTGAATGGCCTAAATTGGTTAATGACAGTTTAAACAGAGAAAAGGAAGAAAAGGCTACTATTAACAACATTGATTCAAATACGTTTAAACCAATCAAAAACGATCACGGAGCTCTTGTATTCAATGTTTCTCAGGCAAACGACACTAAATATTTTGCGCATTTTACACCAACAATTCCGCATATTATTCACCAGACTTGGGATTCTGTGGAGATCCCCGGGATCTTTCAGCCATGGATCAAGTCTGTTGTTGATCTCCATCCTAACTGGGAATATTGGTTTTGGACTCCAGAGGATGTAGAATGCTTATTAAAATCGAAATTTTCAGTTCAAGATTTGGAAACGTATAGGAGTTATGACGCTCCAATATTTCAGGCAGATTTTCTCAGGTATTTCAAATTGCGAGATATAACTGTTGCTTTTAATTGCTTTTAATAGTGATTCAATAATTTTGCTAAAATTCGCTGGCATTAAATTCAGCTATTAATGTTATATACTGTTTCCATCTCACTTCATTTAGCAAGATTTCAAATGTTTATTGCACATACCTTCATCTATTTACAGATACTTTATACTTTATGAATATGGTGGATTTTATATTGATTTGGATGCCGAAGCATTGAAGCCATTAGATTTTTGGAGCTATGGACATCAGTGCGTTATGTCTCATGAAAACTATGAACACAGCTACCTCTTGCATGGCCGCTCAGGACCGAACATTGTGAATGGCATCATGGCGTGTCGCCCGAAGCATGCCTTGTTCAAGATGCTGCAGGAAAACCTAGCTGCTTATCACAGTGCCTTCCCGTTTGATGCTCTTAGATCCACTGGACCCTTCTATTTAGAAGACATATTTTCTAAATTTAAATCTTTAAATGAATCCAACACGGCAGAAAACGAGGTTACTGTGATACACCCCATGTATTTTCTTCCTAGGTATGACTATCGTATGACAGAAAATATGCGAACCACGTGTGAATTGCAATTCAGCCTTTTACATGAGCACGCGCGGGAAGTTTGTTCACTTTTACAATCAACAGACTTTCAGAATACGATAACAGAGGAGGCTTTTCTCGACCATAAGTGGACTCATGCTAATTTATGGAATAGTTGGGAGAAAAATGATTCTCCGTTCGATCTGTTTTCAATCGTGCCAAATGCAAAACGTGCGTCTTCTTTTCTAAACTGTTCTTCTTCAAGCTAGTTTAATCTAGAACTAATTAGATAAATTATAGTACATGTACTATACAAATAACAGTAAGACATAACTTATCTTTTACGTTCTTTTCATACTGCGGATTAGGTTTGGATTTTATGCACTTTTTCAAATCGACAGACCTTAAGTAAGCAAAGCTGATCCTTACATGTTCTTTTCATACTGTGGCTTAAAACCTGGCTGAGCTGCTTCTCGTGGGTCTAAATCCGTGCCTTCTCATACTGTGCTGTGCTGGTATTCAATAACGTGGCTCAAACTCAAACTGACGCTCGAACTCAAAATTTGCGAAAAGTGTGATCTTTAGTCATTCAATAAAGTAAGCCTTAAGCTCAAAATGAATCTAGACTAGAAGGTAGCTTAAAATTAATTAACGTCAAATATAATAGCTAGTGAACTTTTTTTCTCACCATAACATGTCTTAAGTACTTTATTCCAATCATTTTAAATTATACACGCAAACATTTCTCTCGCTGCCCACAGAAAGGGTCTAGTGTTAAGAGGAATTCCGATGCTGAAAAGCTTAAAACTCCTATTTTGAGTAAATTCTCAAGTGAGTTTGAAAATCAAATTCCAGACTGAATTTGGGTATGAGTTTGAGTTAAGTTATTGAATAAGGGCACAGGTGAGTGTTCATACTGTGGCTTTGCTTGAGATTAGCTCATCCAGGCAGGATTAATTAATCCGGGAGTGTTTACTTTTCATACCTCGGAGTTGTTCCTGCGCGTATCCATAGTACGATGAGAGCATTTTTCATGTGTGATTTTTACAAAGTAGTGCGAAAGCATTTAGCTTGCCATATCACTTTTGCCCTGATTATGCGCTGTTTTACACTTAACACACCTCACCCGCCTTGCGTGTTTTTCCTTAAATTTTATCTCTGCAATTTAAATACAGTTTGAGTGTCATTGTACTCGTGTTAAAACGCTTGAAATTCTCGCATGTGATTCAGATATTTTTACGTCCATGAAAAAAAAAACCATCGCCCGAGCAGTTCATTAAAATTGTAAATCAGGGATTATCAGACAGGGTGTATAAAATACACCTGAAAAAGCCAGCTTTATGTGAAACTTAAGACGTCGTAATTTGTGACTCGAAAAAAAAAGAAAAGATGCAAAAAATTACCCTCTGAATACAAATTCGTCACAAAATTTGGTCCTTTTATTTCTTTAATGTATGTTCTTTTTTAGCTGACTTTTAGTTTTCTTTTTAAGTTGACTTGACTCGGCGGGCTGTTCCAATCACTTTTGTTTGGCGCCATCCGCCTACAGTTTTCACCTAATGGCTCTGACATTTGCCGGGAATTTTCCCAGGTGGTTGGCCACCAAGCCCGTAGTTCTTGCCGATTTGGCCAATATTGGGCCAAATTTACCAGTCTGATCACTGTGAAATTCAACGGAAATATTTTCCCCTAACTTCTTCACCAGGTTTATATTTTATTTGAGAATTTTTGACTAAAATATTAGCCAAATGGGCAAAAATGCGCTACCACTTTAACAATTGCATTCCAAATATTCCCCAATATCCATTTGCTTTGTTATGGGATTTTCACAAAAATAAGTCAAAATAATGGTTTGAGAAAAAAAAACAACAAACAAACAAATTGTTGGTAAACGCAAAAGAGTTCGGTTCCAGTCTCTTCCAATGTGACAGCAATCTTCCCTGGGTTGATCTTTTTGTTTGCACAAAAACGTTATTTTTTCGTAGTTCTTGCTTGATCGCGTTGTAATTTAGTAGGAATGTTTTCAATGTCGTTCTTCAATAGGTCTTTTTGTTCCGCGGCTTTCTTTTATTTTGTTTAGAAAATAAGAAGAAAGAAATCACAAAAAATACTTCCCATAGTTACTTGTCATATTGTTGAAAAATTTGACAGTAGTGTTCTTGCCACTTCTTGTTTGCAATTTTGTGTAAAACTGGCAAAAAGAATCGCCAAAAAATGACAAACTTCCAGGTAAACAAAAAAGATATTTTTTCAAAATTATGCGTCAGTTGACATTATGTTTCGCATGAATGTTTTCCAGATGTACCACCCCCCTCCCCCCCACCCAATAATTCTCAGTTTGTTTTGGCTTTTGGCCAAAACTGGCCAAATTATCGGCAAAAAGAGTTAAAATAGCGTTCTTGTTTGGTCCGATAACTTTGAAATCTGACAGCATTCACATGCCAAAATTCGTAGTATATTTTCTCCTTGCATCTTTGTAATATTTCGGTTTTACGAAACAATGTCCATGGCATTTTTATTATTTACATTAATTGATCTCTCTTAAGATCAGTTAAAAATGCATCAATATTTAAAATGCTCCGTGCTTTTATCCAGGCTTGTTTTCTTTGTTTTGGCACTGCAGTCACTCTCGTCCGATTTCTTATTCTGTGGAGCGGCGGATTCCGACGAAACATCTGTCACCCGGCGCTGCCCGCGATGGCAGGTAAATAGCGTCACCGTCGCTTCACGGAAGAAGCGATTGACCAAGCAGTACACGACAAAATCCAGGGCGTAGCTCGTCATAGCGATGAGATGCGTGGTCACTCTCCAATTGGCATAGAATGACCCTTTCAATAAAACATCAACACGTTTCGGTTATTTGAAACACAATCAACATGTACATACTTATTTCGAGTCAAACGTGGCGTGTTAACCGCATAGGATTTGGTAACAGGAGGTTTTTTTTCATAAACCCACAATAATCTAATGTCGACTCAAAATAAGCCGAACTGTCAGAAATGTCAAATGGAAAGTGGGTGAACGTTTCTGAACTATCACAAGAATACAATGGCGTCATTTTGTACCGTCTGGGCGATGTTATAAAACAGCTGTCCTCTGATGAGATCTATCTGTTATGTTTAAACATAGAGCGGATGGATATTTTAAAAAGTAGTTCCTCCCTTTTATGATGACTACTTTCGCGGAATGCCCAGTTGGTTTGAGGAGTAGAAAGGGGTTATACACAACAGGCCGAACCACCTCAGAGGTTGACTGTCGAATAGCAACGATATCTGATACCTGGGCTGATATCGAGCAGTTGTTCACTTATCAAAAATTAGGTATCTTTATCGCGTGGAAAATGGCTACTTTTTGGTTAACAATTTAAATGACACATTCAGTGAGCTCACCTCCAGTTTTTTCTTCCCCGAACACGGCCTGGAATATCACGGTATAAGCGAAGGCGATTGGTATGTGTCCCAGTATAAACATGATGATCGTGCCTATCAGCATGGATGTGAGGCGTCTCTGCGCCCTCTCCCGCGCTACACACGGTGACACAAGCGACATGCCCTTGCACTTCCGTCCTGATTCACGCACCTGTTCGGTACGAAATACAAACAGTAGCAGCCCTGGAAATAGGATCACCAATTGGGCTGAACTAAAGTGGTAGGATTTAAGGGGTTGGTTCTAATCGTGGCATTCTTCAAAATGAAAGCTCCTAGAATGAGGTCATTGATAATTGGTCCCATTTGGTATGGTCCTATGCAGGACCTCTCCTGTAATTACTCTGATGACAGTAACATTTCAAGTGGAATATTTTTGCGTTTGGTATCTGGCATATGTGATATTTCAAAAGCCATTCGTTAGTAAAATGCTAAGAGCACAAGACAGGCTGTCTGTCTCTGCTCACAAAAAATGGCTTTATGACAGGTTTGATTTCTATGTTTTAATGGAATTTATCTGTACTTGTACAGCATTTTTTTTTTGTCTTGGACTTGGCCACACAGACATAGACTGATGTTTTAACATGCGCCTTTAATGCTAAAATTTCACCACCAAAAGATATAATCATTTTAATAGATAAAAGGGTTGATATCATGGAATGCCAAATACCTGCATGATGAGGTGGATGTTTAGAAACGTCAGCAGGATCAGAGGAATGAACTGTACCAAAACTGCGCGGATCCATGAAAATATGACGAATCCCTGACCGTTGCCGAAGCCTGTAAAATAAGCCTGGTACTCTCCCTGGCTGTACGCGATGTCCATGGCGAAGAAAAAAGGCAGGTTGAGGAGTAGAGCGGCGGATACAACGCCCAGGATTATCTGCAACCATGGCAACCTCTTTGTGTAACGTTGTTGTTCAACAGCCAACCTCTACAGCGGTTCGGTCTGTTTTTTATCAGACGTGTTGTTCCGCAGATTCGCCTTTTCTCTCTTCAGTTTACGTTAGTCAAAAGTTTATTTTATTAAA